>QEPC01012829.1:1869017-1936656 GCA_003113815.1 Sphenodon punctatus
CCCCACTCCTCTCCCAGGGAACCCAGGAATCCTGGCTCCCACCCACCCATCTGGGTGCAAGCCAGGACTCCTGGGTTCCCTGGAGCATCCCCCACTCCTCTCCCAGGAACCCAGGAGTCCTGGCTTCCACCCACCCATCCTGCTGCTCTAACCCACTACCCCCCTACTCCCTTCCCCGAGAACCCAGGAGCCCTGGCTCCCAGCCCCCCTATTCTAACCCACTACCCCCCACTCCTCTCCCAGGGAACCCAGGAGTCCTGGCTCCCACCCACCTATCCTGCTGCTCTTAACCCACTATCCCCCCACTCCCCTCCCCGAGAACCCAGGAGCCCTGGCTCCCAACCCCCCTGCCCTTAACCCACTAGCCCCTCACTCCTCTCCCAGGGAACCCAGGAGCCCAGCCTGGGAGCCAGGGCTCCTGGGTTCTTGGGGAGGAGAGTGGGGCCCAGCCCCTCTCGCTCCCCCCTCCCCCCAGCAGGTCCCCCCTCAGTCCCCCCTCCCCCCAGCAGGTTCCCCGGGCACCCCGAAATTTACTCATCGCTGGCCAGCTCCGTGCTCCCTCGTCAGTCATCCTTGCTGCAAGCCTGACTTGCCTTCTCCTTCCTGACCTCGAGTCAGCCGTCCTCCTGTCCGTGCTGGGCTTGAAGCAGCATGCACATGGGAGCAGCAGGAGGCTCGGCTCCTGCTGCTCCCGCACACACGCTGCTTCACGCCCAGGCCTGGATTGCAAGGGACTCAGGGAGGAAGGGGGGGAGGCTGGGAGCTGCGTGCGCGGCAGCTTGCAGCCTCCCCCCCCGCCCCATACCCAGGCGCCCATGTTGGGCGCCCAGGTATGGACTGTCCCCCTGCCCGGCCCCCGCAATGAAATAGTGCCCCCTGCCAGCACTATTTCATTGCGGGGTCCCTTTAAGCGGAATGGACGGTGCTTCTAGCCGCCAATTCCGCTTAAAGGGAGAATGCCTCCCTTTTGAGCCTGAAGACTTCCTTCTGAAAGGTTTTCCGACAGAAAAGGCACTTCCAATAAAAACAGACGTTTTGGTGTGCTACTGTTTACCAAGTGGCAAAAGTGGAAAATCATCAGAAATTGGGGAAAATTACAAAGTGGAAGTAAAAGCTACTTTTTTTCCAATTTCTGAAAAAATTGGAAATCTTTTCCCAAGTCTTTGTCAATTGAAAAAGAGTAGCATAATGTAGCATGGATCCCGAGCTATTGTTTAGCAAATGGAGAACATTAAGGAATGAAGTTTCCCTACCTTCTAAAAATGTTTTGTTAATTCCACTTCATGAAATTTTAAGTTCCAACTTTTAATCCTGAATTGGGACAAAAAAAAACCAGTCAAAACACCAGAATTTTCAGCAGGACAAGCAATTCCATTTTTGAGAAGCTCTAAATACAATCAGTAAGGTGAACTGTCAACCTTCGCTTTCGAATTATACAAAATTTTTATATTTCTCATAGAAGCACTTGTTATAGAAGTTTTGTGAAGAAGAGGAAGAAGTCTAGTACAAATATGGTGTGCATTAAATAACACTTTGCCATGCATTACTCTTTCACCTTAGAAATGGGCATTTAAATTACCTAATTCTGGTCAATACAATGGTACATTATCTCCAGATACCTGTTTTTTAACATTCATGGTAAATTATTATTATTATTATTATTAGCATTTATATAGCACCAGCGATGTACCTGGCGCTTTACAAAAAATAAGATAGACACGGTCCCTGCCAGAGAGCTAGATGACTCCCTTGTTGAAAATTTTATTTGAAGTATTATTTAACTTGACACACCCTTCTAAATACAAACCCCAAAGTGGTATAGTAGCTGAGGACCCCAATTAAGGACATTATTGGGCAGTGCTTCATGTATGTGTCGTGTTTTGAGAATATTTCCTTTGACTTGTTTAGACAATATATGGACTCACCAAATTATATGGTGTCTGTGAGACTAAGACTCTGGGGAGTAGAATGAGCAATTGCTTGTCAGTTCAAATCCAGTTGAAATCAATAGAGATTGAAAGTCATTATTGTTGAATTCCTGTCAGAAGGCCAATAAGCAGTGATTTGGCTGTCTCAGCATATCTGCTGGTTGAAAACATTCACAAGGCCAAACTACCACTATATTTAGCAATCTTGTTGGCTGTCTCAGCAGAAAGTCGAAGGATTGAACATTTTAATAAATGTTAAAATATTCTCTCCATGTTCCAGATCAGAATGGAATATGAACAAGTTCTTTCTGTGTTAGTAACCTCCTAGCTCACTTTACCTTCCGTTTTGTTACAGCAGAAGTGTTAAAAATGAAGGGACTCTTAGCAAAGAAGGGGATTAAACTGAGGAGGGAAGCTCTACGCCAGAGAGCATGCTCATGTGAATAGATCCAGGGAATCTCCTCTGCTTATTTTACTCCCCATAGTTTTCCTCTCCCCCATCATTCCTCAGCAGTCCCTTTTTGTTTGCTCTTCACAGTGTGTCTGTACTCTGATTGTTTTCTCTGCATCTTGCCTACCTAGCATAGCTGCCTGCAGTATCCTGCCAGAAGCAGCTTCTCTCTTCACATTCATGCAGACACACATGGAAGTGCTCAATTAACTCTTCTCTGGACCATTTGTGAAAATTATTGAGTTCTGTCTGTGAAGGAAATGGAGGATTTTCTGACTGTATAGCACAAAGCTGAAGTCCAAACACTGATGAATTTTGCCAACTTACTGTACAGGGAATAATGGGACATGCTTCACAGGTTCAGAGTCTTGATGTCGAAGTGGGGGGAATGCCAGAAAAAGGAGGAATTAACCCCTGGTTCTTGCTGCTCATGAGAAAAGAAGTGGAGGGAGGCCATTACTCTGGAGTAATTCCTCCAGATCAAAAAGCATGGAAATGCCATGTTTGCCTGAAGAGACCCTGGGTATTTTCAGAAGTGACGCTACCACGCTTAGATCCAATCCGTGGTAACAGCCACCACCCCACCCCGGGGTAGGCTGGTACCCAGAACAGACATGATGGTGCATCTTACCACACTTTGCCCTGAACCATGGAGTGCTTACCACTGTCTGTTCCCCATGATTTTCCAAGATCACAACCAGTGGTAACTACTACCACAATTCGGGGCAAGGCATGGTGAAGATCTGGTGGCCGCTGAACAGAAATGACAGTGGTTGTGACTCTGGGATGGGGTTAAGTGGGGTAAAGTATGACAAAGCATGGTAGCATCACTTCTGAAAATAACCTCTGATACACCTTACTGGATCAGTGGGAGAAGGCTTCTGCTGATCTGTTGTGTTGATAACACAGAAGATTGCAAGTTTTATTATTATTATTATTATTATTTATTTATTTAGCTTTTATATAGCACCAGCGATGTACCTGGCGCTTTACAGAGAATAAGATAGACACGGTCCCTGCCCAAGAGCTTACAATAAATGACCATATCAGTCAGTCAGTTTATTAAAAGAGTATTTTAGCAGTTCACAAATATACTTACAAGGCAAGTTATCAAAAATTACGAATAAAATGAGGCAGAAATAACATGAATAAAATTTTACAGACATTTTCTAAAATATTTACAGTTCTGTAAATAAGACAAGACAGAGTAAAATTACAAGGTTAGATGACATAGAACATTGTTTGGATGGGGATAATCCACAGGGAGCAAAATTTACCCACCTATGCAAGGGCCATTACGAGCCCTATTTAAATCTTTAAGTGGGGCAGCGGCCTTGTGGTGGCTGTCTCCACAGGAGTGAATTTTATCTAGGTTATATTACCCTCACAGTACACACTGCATATGATTTAGTCACATAGGTCCCACAGATTCATACCCAGTGAGTGCTGTAGACAGAGGGAAATAGTACAGATAACTAAGTAACACCAGCTTATGAAAAACAAATAGAAAGTTGTAATAATGTGCAATTTATGAATTAGTCTGGTCCCAGAGCAGATCCAGGCTATGCAGCCAGAGGTTCTGTGATGGAAACCCATTGACTTTAGAAGCATTTACAGGGAGAACATTTTCTCCAGTGGGTAGGTGTAAACATGCTTTTCTTGGACATCAGGTGTGTGTGTACCTTCTATCACTTGTTCATTGTTTTTGCTTGTTTGTTTTATTTTTTTTCTTAAGTAAACCTAATAACTTTGGCTAGTAAAAAGAGAACTGTAGTTTGTGCTTTTACTTGAAGGCTGAACCTAGGCATATGGAAATCAGGCAGCTGTCATCTGCTTTTGAAAGCCCCATGCTGTGGGAAACCATTCTTCCAGCACAGGAAACACAGTACTGACGAGCCAGCCTGGTGCCAAAGGACTCTGCTCCCAACGCAAATCAAGAAGGGGATGCTGGCAATTTCACGTTGTCACCTAGAACTAAGGTGAACAGATTTTGAAAGCCTCAAATGAGATGCCATGCTTTGCTTCCTGTTACTCTAATTGTTATTAGTATGTATAAATTAACAGTTTATATAAATTTTGCAAATTTAAAATAGCCTTTTGCCTAACTTTGAGGGTATGTTGTTTTGTGGGAATTTTTGTGTGTTTTGTTTGTTTTAAAAAGCAAACAAGAAGAAGGTCAATCTTTCTTACACAGGGGCTGAAGCAGCAACTCCTTTTTCCACACCGATATTTCATTCCGCCATTTCGGAATTGCCTGCGATTTTCCACAGCTTTTCCACCGGCATTCCGCTAATTCCACGCCTTTTGCTTTGCAACATCGGAATTATTGGAAAGTGTCAGAATAATCTCAGAAAGTGTCATAAGAAACATTGTTTCGCTACTTTTGCACTGTGACCTCATATCAGAAAGTGCCGGAGGAAGTAGCGGAATGAAAATAGCAGAATGAACATCTCTATCTCACCGTGCCGCTCATTGCTGAAGAGCTCTTTCAGTCGGAAGCAGCATTGGAGCTTAAAGGCAACTGCTGGGCCTGGCTGCAGTATTTGGGGAGGAAGTTTGGGTTGGCTGGCTGCTACACAGGGGTGGGTAGGGGAGTGAACTGTGGTGGTGGGGTACCTGTCTGCGGTGCCACCTAATGACAATGTGGGAGGAGGCCTGGTTGCTGTGCCACCTGAAGATCCATCTCATTTCCCATAGGTGGAGGCAGAAAATTTAAATGGTCCTGCCTAGCTTCCTGGGGACAGCATCATTTTATTTATTTATTTTATTTATTTATTGGCATTTCTATGGCGCCCCCCCCCCCATGCCCACGGCATCTCGGGATGGCAAACAATACAATAAAACAATAAAATACATTAAAAACTGACATCAATTTTTAAATAATTTTAAAACCCCTAACCCTACCCTCCAGTTCCCCCAAATTCCCTACCCCACCAATCTCCCCCATTTACCCCCCCTCCCCTCCAAAGGTCTGGGAGAACAGCCAAGTCTTGCATGGCCACCAAAAGGCGAGCAGACCCGGGGCCAGGCTGGTTTCCTTCGGAAGGGAATTCCACAACTGTGGACCGACCACTGAGAACGCCCTCTCCATGGTGGCCCCCCGCCTTACAGGGGGGACCTCCAGATAGGCGCCCCCAGTGGATCGGAGGGTCCGTCCTGAGTCACAGAAGGGGAGGCGGTCCCCGAGATAAGAGGGGCCGAGACTGTATAGGGCTTTGTATACCAATACTAACACCTTGAACTTAGCTCTGTACGCTACAGGCAGCCAGTGCAGAGAACAGAGCACTGGTGTAACGTGCTCATGGCGACCCGTCCCCATAAGGAGACGGACTGCCGCATTCTGCACCAGCTGCAGCCTCAGAACCAATATCAAGGGAAGCCCCACGTAGAGCACATTGCAGTAGTCAAGCCTCGAGGTAGCGAAGGCATGGATGAGAGTGGCCAGGTCGGGTCTGGAGATGTATGGGCGCAGCCTCCGCACCAGATACAGCTGGCGGAAGGTGGCTTTAGACACCGCCTCCACCTGCTGATCCAGGCGGAGGTCCGCATCCAAAATCACCCCCAGACTCCGAACCTGCTGGGCAATCGGAGGGCAGACCCCCCCCCCAATAGGAGGAGCCGACACCTCCTTCGCCCTCCCCACTACCATCACCTCCATCTTATCTGGATTCAGCTTCAGTCTGCTCTGCCTCATCCAATCCGCCACGGCCTCCAAACACTGGGAAAGTATCGAGACAGCAGGACCTGGGTCCGTTGAAAAAGAGAGGTACAGCTGTGTGTCGTCAGCATATTGGTGACAACACACCCCGAACCGTCTCACGATCTCCCCCAGGGGCTGCATATACACATTAAATAACAGTGGAGACAGAATGGAACCCTGCGGAACGCCACAGGTCAAGGCCCGGGGGCATGATGTTTCAGCTCCCAGCACCACCCGCTGGCTTCTGTCTGAGAGGAATGAGCGGAACCATCCAAGAACAGTCCCGTCCAGACCCCCCAGATCTCGCAGCCGTCTCAACAGCAGCCCATGGTCCACGGTATCAAAAGCGGCCGAGAGATCTAGCAGGACCAGAAGTGTCGACCGTCCTGCGTCCATCTCCCGGCGGAGGTCGTCGGCCAAAGCCACCAACGCCGTCTCAGTACCATAGCCAGGGCGGAACCCAGATTGAAAAGGGTCAAGGAAACCGATGCTATCAAGATGCCGCTGGAGCTGCAGTGCCACCGCCCGTTCAATAACCTTCCCTAAAAAGGGAAGGTTAGAGACAGGGCGGTAGCTGGCGAGCGCATCCACGTCTAAAGATGGCTTCTTCAGCAGGGGACGCACCACAGCCTGCTTAAGGCTGGGCGCCAATCTACCCTGCCGAAGGGACGCATTGATAACCCTCGCCAGCACCGTCCCTAGCGTCTCCCTGGAGGCTTTCACCAACCAGGACGGGCACGGATCGAGTTGACAACTGGTGGCCCTAACAGACCCCAGGACATCCGCCGCATCGGCTGGCGTCACTTCCTGAAACTCAACCCAAGAAGATGGACCAGACGGGGCCTCCGCAACCTCACGCTCCTCACTTACTGCCTTCAATCCGGTGTCGAAGTCGCTCTGGATCTGAGCAATCTTGTCTGCGAAGTAGGTGACAAATTGCTCACAGCGGGCCTGGGACAAGTCCCCATCCAGGCGGAGGGAGGCTGGACTAACCAGCCCCCGAACCACCCGAAATAGCTCCGCCGGGCGTGACTTCGCAGACGCTATGAGGGAAGCAAAGAATTCCTTCTTCACTGCCCTCACAGCCTCAACATAGGACCTCAAATGGGCCCTATGGAGAAGACGGTCAGATTCAGAGCGAGTCCGACGCCAGTGTCACTCTAGTCTCCTACCTACCTGCTTCATACCTCGCAGCCCTGTGGTAAACCACGGGGCCCTGTGGTGACGAAGCAGAGGCAGGGGACGTTTCAGAGCCACCCTGTCGATAGCCGCCTCCATCAAGGTGTTCCAGAACTGGACCAGCTCATCGACAGTATGGCCATCAGGGTCTAGGGATAACATGCTAGGGATCTCCTAGCATGACCATCCCACCTAAAGGGGGGCATCTGGACATCTATAAAAAAACAGTCCTGCATCCCACTCATTTGACTGTTCTCATTTTCTCCACACTCAATGAGCAACCTCCTTCCCCCCACCCAATCCTGCTTCCCTGTTGACCAGTATTATTGGCATCTGTGTGTGCGTATATACTCACATACATACAAAAGAATGAATTGTATCCGAGTACCCTTTAATTGCATTGGTTATACTCTCATACTGACTGTATTGACTGTCAGAGGTTTAACAATTTCGTTCCTACTCTACAGCATAGGTTGTGGATGTTTTTAATCTAAGACCCTGCATATCTGATTTGACTCAGAGTAGCAGTATCTCAGAATGGTTCTCTGAAGTCCTGCTTATACATTAAGGAATTCATGTAGCACAGGACTGTATTCCAAGTTTGTGTGTATTGTTTTTATATACACATCTAATTGAACCAGGCCAACTGATTTGCAACACTGTAATCATGCAGTGATAATTCCATCTTCTGTGGATCAGAATTGTTGTCAAATCATCATCTAAATGTCTTTTTGACTTTCCTTCAGCTTTGTGTGTGTGTATGCATGGGTGTGTTAGAGGGAGATGTATATAATTCTACACCCAAAAAAACACTTTAGTTTCAGGAGGGAGTTTAAATGAACATTAACCTACTTAAACACCAAAAAGCATGGAAATAGCAAGTTCAAGCATTCACCTTAACTTGCGCACCATGTAAGCAGTAAAGACATTGTACAGTGTCAAATGTTGTGTTCGCTTATAATTTCCTCTTTGCAGGTTGGGAACAACACTGATGACAAAAGGGTTGGTGAGGACAGCAGGGGGCAGAGTCAGGGATTGGGCTGTCCAGTATACTGGGGAAAATACTGAGACTAGAGACAGTAGGGGTGATAGGGACTCCCTTGTTTGCCTTCTGCCCCGATGCTGTCCCAACACTTGTAAGACTGGGGTGTGGCTGTGGTTGGGTAATACTGGAACAGGATTCCTCCATAAACAAGTGTCCCTGTACCACAGCACTCATATCTCCATCATTCAGAGTGTTGAGGCAAGATGAGGGTGTCTCCAATCCAGACCCAGAAGCATCTGGGGAAACTTATTGCTATGTATGCACCTGCCCTCACTGGAGCACCAGGCTGCAGGGCTCAGGGAGTCAAGGAGAGAAAGTGCAGGAGTGGGGAAAATGCACCTCGCCCAGAGTCATTTTTCAGTAGTGACCACTCAGTCCCCTCTACCCCTTTGCTGGGAAGGATATTACCAAAAAAGCAGTTACTCCAATCCCAGAGTCAGATGCATTGTAGCACAGCTCTACTACAAATATGTGGCAGGAAAAGGTATCCCTATAATAGCAGCTGCCCCTACTCCAAAAGCAGCAGCTTCTGAGCCCTGGGCAATAGGATATAGGCAGCAAGGAGAGGGCACAGGAAACTAATGCCATCCAGTAGCATTGTCAACACCCACCTGTTTCTCCTGCACTATAAGTGAATCTAGGGACAGCATCTGGGCAAGGAGGCAGCAAGGCCCTAGCCCCAACGTAGCAATTTGGAGACAGAAAACATTGTTTTGATTGACACCTCCCTGTTGTCAATGCCATGTGGGGTCAGCAGGGGAACAGGGGGAAGTTTACTGCCCCCAAATTCAGTGTCACCCCCAATTTTCAGAGGAAGAGGATTGGGTCTGAAAGACCAAGGCAAAGTGTGGGTGCATGGATCCTAAGTTAGAAGCAAGCACGATATGTGAGGCTGTACATTCTTTCCTGCTTGGTGACTAGTTAAGGCAAAGTTCTTAACTTGCAATCTTAATGCTTTTTGGTGCTTAAGTTGGTTAAAGTTTGCTTTAACTCACCCCTTAAACCAAAGGTTTTTGATCTAAGAATTTCCCTGGTGGTTGAAATGGGAATGCACTAAATTCTCCCTGTAGTTACAGTGCCAGTCTGGACCATAGGTGCGCCAACCCCTCTTCAGACTCCCCTTTGCACTGCGCTACCCCAACTGAAACAAATATTTGAATTTTTCCCTCATGTCCCAACTCTGGTCCTACCTTCATATCTAAATATGCACAATTATTGCAGGTAACCAGTTATTTGGAAACAGCACAGGGAAAAAGGGCCCCACTCCTGTTCACCTCTGCAAAGTTATTGCGTGTACCTGATCATATAGGAATAGCAGGCAGAAGCAAGTTGCCCTCTTCTGTCCCCAACCCTTCAGTGCTCCTGTCTACCTCCACACAATTACTGCAGGCACCTAACCATATAGATTAGGTCCTTCTGCTATTCCCAACTCTTACACACTTCTATTACAGCTGCACACAATAGTTGCATGTAACACTACACCAATCTGACCTTCTCATGTAACAGAACTTTCAGTGATACTGAGAGTGACAGCAGGGAAACTGCTCTTCAGACTTTCTTTCGTTTTGCACACACGTGCTTTTCCACACCTAGACTTCAAAATTACAACTCCAAATTGAAAAAAACTAAACACAGGCAATCAGAAGAGTTCTTTCCAAGGTCTAAAACACCTATTGCTCGCTCACTACTGCTCAATGTACTAGATATAGGGCTCAATCCCATAGCCCGTGGACACCGCGCACATTCCCATTGCTGACCCATTGTGCCATGCAGAAACAACGAGGCATGGGATCAAGCCCATAAACGGGCAAAAAAAAAGTTATTTTTTCTGGGGATTTTCTGTTTTTGCCTCAAAATTTCAAACTGCTGTAACTCAGACATTTTAAACAGATGTTCTCTAAATTTGTACACAGTCCACACATCACCTAAGTGATCCCTCATGCTAACCTTCACACCATTAGGATATCCTTTCACTTGTATAAGGATTTTAACAGTGTATTGCTCATACCTTAACTACAGAGCCACTGCCACAGCTCTATAATATGAAGTACAGTGGAGGCTGAATATGTCAGAAACATGGTGTTACTAAGTCTTAAGGCAAACCTCACAACAGTATTCAATATTTATTTATTTATTTATTTATGTATGTTAATTTATATCCCACCCCTCCTGAGAACAGCTCGGGGCAGCTAACAATATCAAAACATAAAATACAGCTATAAAAATATATTAGAACAATCATAAAAGTGCACAATAAAACATGGCTAGGGTAAAAAATATAGTATACAAGGGTGGCGGGAGATAAAAAGGGAAGGTTAGAGACAGGTTGGTAGCTGGCAAGTGCGTCCACGTCCAACAATGGTTTCTTCAGCAGGGGGCGCACCATGGCCTTCTTGAGGCTAGGCGACAGCCTCCCCTGCTGCAAGGACGCGTTAACCACCCTCGCCAGCACCGTCCCCAGCGTCTCCCTGGAGGCTTTCACCAGCCAGGACGGGCACGGATCAAGTTCATAACTGGTGGCTCTCACAGACCCCAAGACACCCACTGCATCGGCTGGCGTCACTTCCTGAAACTCCCCCCACAAAGTTGGACCAGATGGGGCCTCCATCACCTCGCGCTCTCCACCTACTGCCCCTAATCCAGCGTCAAAGTCACTCTGAATCTGAGCGATCTTGTCTGCAAAGTAGGTGACAAACTCCTCACAGTGAGCCTGGGACAAGTCCCCATCCAGGCGGAGAGAGGCCGGGCTGACCAGCCCGCACACCACCCGAAACAGCTCTGCTGGGCATGACTTATATTGCCTTAAACCCCCAGTTCCTGAAGTGATGTGACTATGAGAGAAGCTATTATTTTTAAAAATAAGTTTCTAACCTCATTGTTATAAGAGAACAACTTGAGAACTCCATCTCTGTGTGGTAGAATGCCAGAATCCCAAAGGTGTTTTCTTTAAATCTCACAATTTTTATCTCACACTCATAGCTTTTGTTGAGCCCAACTTGTGACTTTTGAATTGGAGGAAACAGCTTCCGGTAACTTTCAGGGCACAATTCAAGGTGTTAGTTTTGATCTATACAGTCCTAAATGGCCTGGACTCCACATATCTGGAAGACTACCTCCTCCCTTATGTTTCATCATGGCTCGGAAGTCAGCCACCCAGAGCCCATGGGAAAGGATAAGAGATAAATTTAAGTAAATAAAATAAATAAATGAGCTAGTAGTACTGGAAACATCACCAGGCACCTGTGAAGCTTGCTAATTTCCTACTCCATTCAATGGAAATCAGCTAGTTCCTCCACAGTACACACTGTTACAAACTGCTGCTGAATATCATATGCTGGAGTGTTATCTGTGGATGCATTCTATGATATGAGAACACTAATGAGCGGGGGGGCAGGGGGCTGTGACCTTTCCCTTTGCATGTGGAAAGCATCTGCCATTGGCATTGCAACTTTCTATAAAGAAATGTGCTGCTGTTTTCCTCATTGCTTTAAACTGTGTTATATAGGTCCAATGTATCAAGTTGAGTTTGTAGGGATGTTGATTATCACCAGATTCCAGACCCAAGGCTTCTGCAGAAATGCCAAAATAATTGTTTCAACAAGACAGATGCTAACATTTTATGCTGTATAGAGCAAAATGAATGTAATAACAACTGGAAAAGTATATGGTAGTGAGAATGTTTCCAAAAATAAAACAAAAGAAACAAAGTCTTGCTCTTTTATTGTGGGCCCCTTGACTTCAGTCCTCAGAGAGCTCTGCTGATTGATGCCAGCGATGCAACCTGAAAATTAATGTCAATTACCCAAAACAAAATGCACATCAGTAATGTTAAGGGTCTGATTTAAACCCACAAAAGCCAGGAAATTCAGAGCTACTGTAATGCTAAAAACCTGATCTTGACACTCCAGACTTACCACAAGCCATTCTCCAGAAGAACAAAAAGCAAAGGGAGAAGGAGCTGAAGCAAAAAGGGGATTAATGCAGTGGATTAATGCAGTTGATGTAGAAATAGTCTGTTCTACACTGGATCTACTGGGCTCCTGCATGATTTGCACATGCAAACAGAGGGTACCACGGGGCTCTAGGTGTGAAAAAACGACATTAAAACGACTTGTACACTGCATACTTTTATCATTAATCTATCTGACAAGTTTCTCACAGTTCTTTTTATCATGATTCCCTAGTTACCTAGGTTTAATAGCCTCATTTGAAATTTAAACTAATTTTACATTCTGGAATTAAATTTAGTTGACAGTGTGTTTTAATGAAATGTAGCTTATCAGTTACAACCAGTTCATGCTCTGTTTTTAGTTTCCCAAGAATCTAAAATTATGATCTTGCAGTTAGTATTTTTTAGTGGTTTTACTGCAATAATCCTATATTGTAACTGGATAAACTTTGCACTCTTGCTTCACATATTGATAAATGAACAGCCAGTAATCAAGCTGCGCTGGTGTCCGCATGCTCAACAGTGGTTATGTATTTAAATATTTTCATATTTAACGATTTAAATATTTTCAATATATAATTTTAAAATATCGGTTGTGATGTCTTCCAAAGCTCTTAATGGGAGTTGGAAGCAAGTAATCCGTCTTTCCTTGTTCATGTATTTTTATTTATTTAAATATAATGGAAAATTTGGCAATCAGCCAGGGAAATCCCATAGTCCTAATTAACCTGTTTCTCTAAAAATAATAATTGTAAATTTAAACTAGAGAAACTTTACTGCAGTACCCAACTCAGAAAAAGGTACAAATGAGAGGGGTATAATAGAAAATGATGAATTATTATATCGGCAAAGCATCATAGGTATGGTATGCAGAAGATGACAAGTTAGAAATGTTGGATAACACATGATAAAATGTCTGGAAAGCTCACAACTAGGGCTAGATATTTATTTAATTATTTCATTTGATTTATTTGCTGCCCCCTCCTGCCACAGCAGCTCGGGGCAGCCTTTAAAACATATAAAATATAATAAAACATATCTAATATAAATAACAATATAAAACAGCAATAAACCCCTAAGACAGAGCTAAAAAAAACCCACACCCAACCCAACACACACACACCACACACACATATCACACATCTCCCTCACCAAAGACCTGGCGGAACAGCCAGGTCTTACACTGTCTTCGGAAAGAGGGGAGGTCTGGGGTCAGGCGGACCTCCGTTGGGAGGGAGTTCCACAGCCTTGGCGCAGCCACCAAGAACGCCCCCCTCATCATTGCCACATGGGATACCCAGGGGACTTTGAGGACGGTGCTCCCAGTCAATCGCAGGGGCCAATCCAGGACCCAGAGGGTGAGGCGATCCTGCAGATAGGCAGGGCCCAGGCCATTTAGGGCTTTATAGGTCAAAACCAACACCTTGAATTGGGCCCGGAAGACTACAGGCAGCCAGCGCAGAGAACAGAGCACTGGTGTAATGTGCTCATGTCGACCCGTCCCCATAAGGAGATGGGCTGCCGCATTCTGCACCAGCTGCAGTTTCCAGACCATCACCAAGGGTAGCTTCATGTAGAGCACGTTGCAGTAGTCCAGCCTTGAGGTGATAAAGGCATGGATGATATTGATGACAGCGTACACCGAACCCTCTAATGACCTCACCCAGAGGCTGCATGTACACGTTGAACAGGTACGGGGACAGAATCGAAATGATGAGACTGGCCAAGGAGTCAACAGCCAGCTATCGGCCAGTCAGAGAGTAGGATATCAGAGAGTAGGAAGGCTTCTTCTCCCATCTTCTCAAAGGACATAATTCAGCACCACACATTGAGTTCTCTCAACCAGGAAGGAATGAAACCATTCAAGAACAGTTCCACCTACCTTGACTCTGTCCCGCAAGTGAGTCACCAACAACTCATGGTCAACTGTATCAAATGCAGCCGAGAGATCTAACAGGATCAACAGGGTTGAACAACCCTGGCCAACTCATGGAGGAGGTTGTAGACCAATGCCACAAGTGCAGTCTCAGTGTCATAACCTGGGAAAAAGCCAGACTGCAAGGGATCCAGAAAACTGATACGATCCAGAAGCTGCTGAGCCACCACCTGCTCAATAACCTTCCCTAAAAAGGGAAGTTTAGAGACTGGTCGATAGCTGGCCAAGGAGTCAACGTCCAGCTATTGGCCAGTCAGAAAGTAGGATATCAGAGAGTAGGAAGGCTTCTTCCATCTTCTCAGAGGACTTTACTCTAAATGGAAATGACTAATATTCCTCAGAAATTAACCTTATGTGATAACTTTTAGCTAAAGGGTACTAATTTCTCTGGGCTACTAGTGTTTGTTGTCATCCTCATCAAGTCTTTTGAGTGTATTCTGTTGATCTTCATCTGTAGATGGCATGCCAACATAGTTTCCTTTGTATTTACAGTTGATGATGTCTTGCACACCAACTTTCAGGTTGTGAGTTACTCTGGGCATTCATCTCCATTTAATAAAATGATGCAGGCACTCCTCTACAGCTAGCCACATAGGCAACTCGTGAGGAGGACATGGGGGGAAGAGACATTTGCGTCCCCCAATGTTTGAAAGCCCTATAGAATCCCTGCTCAGTCCCCACTCCCCACAACCACCATCTCCTATGACTGGCCAGTGCAGCAGAAGCAAAGGAAACTTGGGCAAAGGAGGAATCCTATTGCCATTCCTGAGCTGGTAGAAGGAAACTAATCTTCGTACCCACTAGAGTACAGGGACTACAGTGGTGGTTTGCAGCGTGATGGGAGAATACTGCTTTTATCCCCCTGCATTTACGCATCTGTGGAAGAGTCACCCCTGTCTGTCTCTGGGTTCTTTTGGGTGTGCTTCATTGATCAGCTCCCAGCTGGACACTGTCGGGAGATGATGAGCAGCTACACCATAGGGTGATTTCAGACGTGATGCGGTGAAATCCACCACAGTGAATCCCACCCTGGTGTGAATGGCTTCACCGTGGGCTGTGGTGAGACGCGCGGTCCCAACAGACGTGACAGGGGTGGCACCACCGCCTGGGGCCAACCAGAGAGAACACAGGCCGGGGGAACCCAACAGACGTTACGTGGTGGTGAGAACCGCGATGGGAGCCTCACAAGGCACTGAGGTTACTCGGACGCAAACATGGGCGCTGGAGGGCAAATGAAGCCAAAGACGGTGGAGGGCCCTGCCCAGGCAGAACAAAGGGAAGCACGAAGGGAGGGGGTGGAGGGAGCTGCAGCGCTCGCAAACAACGGCCGCATGGAAGGCACGTGCACTTCAAAATGAGAAGCGCGCACACACAAACGAAACAGCACACCCACATGACAAAGGGGAAGCCGAGCAGGGGGGCAGAGAGAGGCACACACCGGGGGGGGGGGACAGGGAACTCCTCGGCCGGTCGGGCACACGGGAGNAGGAGGGGGGGCGCTGAGGGGCCGGCACGGCCAGCCCACCAGGAGGGGGAGGGGGCAGGAGCCCAGTGGGCAAGGGGAAGGGGGACCCAGTAGCCGAAGGACACAGGAAGAAACCCAAGGCACAGTGAAGCACAAACGGTGTTTATTGAGGACACAAGCAGCACCGGCCTGGCATAGAGACAGACAGTGCGGGAGCGCGCAGGGCCATGACGCGGTGGACGGGGCAGCAGGTCCCAGGCGGGAGGGCGACAGGCAGGCAGGCAGGCAGGCGGAGCTGAGTCACAGGGGGTCCAGCCATCCCAAAGAGGCAGCAGGCGGTGGCGCAAGCACCCAGGCCACAGGCGGAAGGAAGGCGCTGAGGAGGCAACCGGTTGTCAGATGGGCCCAGAGCGCCCTACACCCAGTTGCAGGGGCTCCCATCGGGTGGCAGGGGTAGCAACAACAGCAGGCGCACATAGTGGGGCCATTGCCACAGCCCCTGGCAGAAGCCGCGCCCGGCCATGTGGAAGCAGATCAGGAAGAAAGTCTCGAAGGGATCCACACAGCTCATCTCGAGTTGCACATCAGCGCAGGCTGCACTGAACGATGGGCAAACGCCACCGCTCGCACAGGGCCATGCTCTCACGGGTGGGCCAAGCTCAGAAAGAGCCCTCGGAGCCTCCAAGCGGGACCCTGGCCTGAGCTGCAGCTGCCATGGTGCAGCTCCTGGAGGGTCTTAGCTGCAGCGGCCATGGGGGCAGCATGGGATGCGGGGCCGGGGGGCTGGACAGGCAGACAGGGGATGCCAAGGCCGACAGATAATGGCAGGATGGGAACAATGGGGCCGCTGTGGAGGGATGCAAAGGGAGTGGGCAGCGCACAGCTGCCAACATGCAGGGCCGGACAGCCCCACACATACACACCTGCCAGTGGAGATACAAACACTGGCATGCACATGCTCAGGGAGAAGCAGTGGGCTGGGGGCCAAGGCCGGGGGGCAGGGCCGGCCCAAGGGTTTGAGGGGCCATGTGCCAAGCCTTGCTGCGGGGCCCCAAAGGCTTGCCGGTCCGCTGGCGGCTTTGCCTCCGGCGGATTGGCAGAACTGTATGGCTGTCAGAGCTCTAGGGACAACTTGTCCATTGTAGCCAGAGCCTCCAAAAATCCAGCAACAAAGAGTATTCAGCGTTAAGATGTGATGGACAGAACATTAGTTTACACTGGGTAAAGCCCTGCCGTGTAAAGCCCTGCCACTTGGAGTCTGAGAGAACCCTCCTACTAGCATCTCATCCAGTAAGTGGATGGGACTCCAGTAGGACAACTCGCTCTCTCTCCATCAGTGGTAATGCCATAGCAGGATAAAAAAATCCCATTCACATATTTAAAACATACAAAACCTCTGGGCCACATCAAAAGAGCTGCATGCTATTAACAATACCTGATCACACAAGTACGTTCGTATTTAGTACAAATAGCATGTGAGGAGCCACTCGAAGCAGAACAGAAGGTTGCTACCTTGTGAATAAGGTTCTTTGAGATGCCTCCGAACATTCTCACATATACCCACCCTTCCTGCCTTGCATAGAATGTTTTCCTTCTGTTTCTAGAAAGGGTTGGAAGGAACTGTCATTCTGAGGGGGAGAGCACTTTTTATACTAGAGGAGCTCGAGACCATCATGTGGCCATTATTTGAACAGGGCAAGCATGCACAACCCAGTTGTGAGACTGTTGGGAACCATCTCGAAGAACCTTCCTTACAAAGCAACAACCTTCTGATTGGCACATGGGGAGGAGCTGTTTGTAAACAAACAGTTTTATCTCCCAGTCCGATCGCTGCTGCTGCTGCACCACCTCCTCCTCCTCCTCGCCCTCTCGCTCCATCCTCTGCTCTGTTTCCTCCACCCTCCTCTCCATCGACTGCTCCGCCACATTCCCCTACTGATGCCTGCCCTTTAAATCTCCCTCCGTGTGCCGCTTGTTGTTGGTTGCTTGGCAGGTGTTGCGTGCCGTCACCACTGCCCATGGTCATTTCCTTCCATCGCGGCCGGTGTTTTCCCTTCAGACATTATGTTTCCTTCACCCCTGCCATGGTGAACATTCACCACACTTCTGGATCTCCTCCCATCCCGACCTCACGAAGCGTGGTTAGGTTCACCCTGGCCTGTGTTTGACTGTGGTGAACATCTGGATGCGGGCCAACAGACGTGCACGACTCTTTCACCACCGCCAGCGTTTGACTGAGGTTGACTGTGGTGAATGCCACAAACGTAATGTCTGAAATCACCCATTAACACAATAGCTCAATCGTTGATGAGTGGATCAAACTGTACTCCCACACAGACTGATATGTCTGACTGGTATATCAGACTGACATCAGTATATCAGACTGATATGAACTGTACTCCCAGACAGTCTCACCCTCAAGACATTGTGCAGTATGCTTTTTAAATCGGTTGTTGGAGAGGAAGTTGAGGCAGTGGGAGTAGACAACACGTTCAAGAAGCTTGGAAGCTTCCAAGAAGCTTGGAAGCAAAAGGAAGGAGTGAGACAGGATGGTAGCTAGAAGGGTCAGAGGGGTCAAGAGTGAACTTTTTGAGCATAGGAGAGACAGTGGCGTGCTTGAAAGTGGAGGGGAAGGAGCCAGTAGAGAGGGAGAGGTTGATGATGTGCAGGACTCCTTGCTACACTTGGATTATCAGGTTGCAGTGGTGGCCAGGAGCACTTTTTACCAACTCTGTCTGGTGAGAAGGCTGTTTTATTTGCTTTGTAAGCTGTCCTGAGCCATTTGGGAAGGGTGGTGTAGAAAGTGGAAAATAAATAAATAAATTAGGAGTACTCAATAGAATGGGAAGTCAAATAGATCTAATAGCATGGTGCCTGATTAGAATTTAAATTCAAAATGCCTCATATAACAAAGTTGGGAATATTTGAATTTTATGTTTCAACCCATCTTTTTTTTTTTTTTAAGGACAAAGCTGTGGAGATCAGAAGAAAAGGTTGCAATTCATCCAAAAGTTTAGAGGAGCCCATTTCTAATTGAAATACAGTGCAGTATGAGACTATACTGCTAGTGAAACATTAGCATGCCTGGATAAATTATATCATCATTTGAGGCTATGGTTCTTCAGATTGTAGAAATACCCACAAAAGATAAATCTTATGACATTATAGGGACTAGTCATGAAATCTTACTTAGAACCAAACACTCATATTTAAAATTCCTGCTAACGTCAAAGGTAGTTTTTTCCTGAGTAAGGGCGCACAGCCGCACACAGTCTATGTTCCAAAGTTTTTAATCAGTCCCACCACAGTGTGAGTTTTTCTTGAGTATGGAGTAAAAGTGAGTAAGGGCTTTTTAATATTTGATTCTAATTGTTAACCCAACGGCAGACTTTGGGTGATTTCAGACGTTACGAAATTGCTGCTCACCACAGCGAATCCCAGTGGATTCCGTGTGGTGGCAGCGATCGTGGTAACGTCTGTTTGATCCCCGCCAGATGTTCACAACGGTGAATTTCTGACGGGGATCAAAGCTAACCCTCAAAGCTTCTACAAATTTCAGACTTTGATTGAAATAGTATATTTCTTTTGCTTTTTTTCTTCCCATCTCCTCCACTGGCAACCACTGATGCATTACCTCAGGCCGGCCTGAGGTCCAGAACCGTAGTTAGATTGGCCACGATCCGGGATGGGCCAAAAGTAACGTCTGTTACCGTGGCCCATCACGGCTCATGGCCCTGACCACGGCCGAGGGCAGCCGGCCATGGGAGCGCGGGGGGCAGGGCTGTGTGACACATTGCACTGTGCAGCCCCACCCCCGACAAGATTCCCCAGCGTGATGGAGCCGGCATGTCTAAAGGACAGACGGCTTCATCACGAACCGGGATCTGAGAGAGATCCCAGTCCAGGATTCAGTGTGGCGGGCCAAATGGCCCGTCACATCTGAAATTACCCTTTATTTTTCATTATTTTGAACTACTGCAATGTTGGTTATCTTCCATTTGAGCTCAATATTGCTGAATAATTATGTGTCGATGAGGGAATGAAATAACAGGCATGGAAGTCTCCAAATGCACATTTCAGTCTGGGTGGCTGAAATGGCTCATAACACGCAATGCATGAAAATAGGATGGATTGAATAAATTAGCAGAATCACAAAAGGAAACCACTATAGGAAATAGTTTTACATGTGTAATCGCTGAAATACTCTAGTGAATGTGTCAATCTGTACTAAATAAATATATTTGTTTATAGACATGTTCTGTATTAGCTTCCACTCTTGCACAGCACTTTGCCAAACAAAATCCCACTAGAAGTAGGATGTTCGCACCCGAGTAGGAGTTTCTTGGATAAATATTTTTTCTATATTGAGACCAAAACCACTTCTACAAATTTCAGACTTTGATTGAAATAGTATATTTCTTTTGCTTTTTTTCTTCCCATCTCCTCCACTGGCAACCACTGATGCATTACCTTAACTCCTCTTACCTCCCACTGCTTTGGTGAACAAGAGCCTCCCTGGAAACAGAGTGCATCAGTCTCGGTAATGAGTACTGAGCAGTAATAGAACTGGCCACACCCAAGTGCCTCTGCCACGAAGGGCCTTGTAGCTTGAAAAAAATTCTCTGTTTGCAGAACAGCTTTCTACGCTAATGCTATTGAATAGGTTCTATTTTCCTATTTAAATGATTCACTAAATTAAAGAAAGAATAGAGTTTTATAAACACCGAGTATGCCACTTAAAGAATGCATTTGGGCCAGGGGAGAATGTACAACTTGGAAGAGTCTGTGAATGCTGCGTTTCAGTATAACATTAAAAGGAATTAATCCAGTCCCGAGAAATTAATATCTAGAGCACGGAAAAAGACCTATTTTTTCTATAACAGTAGACTTAAAAATGATTACAAATTCCACTCTCCAGATCCAGTAACTTCCCATTTCAGCATCTACATCAGTAAATCTAGCATTTTTGCCACAAGAACTAGTGAGGAGAAATAACCTAATGAAAACAATAATTATTATATGGTGTACTATATTTTCAAAGCTTTGTACAAGCATTAGCTTTGTAACCAGTCGTCAAAGTACCCATGGGGAGTGACCGTATCCCCATTTTGAAGTAAACTGAAACATAGAAACATTTAAGTAGCATGTCTGAGGCCACACACAAAGTAAGTGTCAGAGCTTGGGTTAGTTTCCAGCACTTCCTGGCACTTCCCTCCATGCTCAGTCCTCTGAACCACACTGTCTCTCTTCTAAGCAAATTGCCTTAAAATACACAAGAAGGGATTGTCAGGAATATCTAGGATACATTAAACCTAAATCTATTTCTTTCCTGATGCTCAGCAAAGTAACAGCCCCAAATTCTTTCAGAAACAAAATGAAACCTTGAAAGGTCTCAAGTAGTTCTCTTCAGAGGGGGATCCAGTTAGACCATTACAAGGTGAGTTAATCTGTGTCACAAGTCCAGGGAAGTTTTAACGTTGTGAAGATGCATTTTTACATGAGAGCATGTGACTAAACCCACACACTTTCCTGAATCATATATGACTTGGTTTTCGGAAGCACTTTATAGTGAAGTGCTTTCTCCATATGTCTCACTAATGACTTCCATCTTACCCTCATTTCCAAACCTAGATTATTACTGCAGGGTAGTTAAACACAGCTAGAAGAGAACTAACAAAATGAAAGTTCCTAGTATAGTCCCCTCATTAAAACAGTGTTTCTGATAGTTTAATGCAAGTAGCTTAATTGTTAGGCTTCGTTTGCTGCTACTCTCTTCACGGGTGCAGAATAAATGGTTTCAGTTTCATTGTGATAAGCAAGCCAAGTTTTAGGGGCAAACCAGGCACACCCCAGTGTCCCAACTAATGCAGAAGATGTTTTGTGGGCAAAAAGTGAGGCTCCAATAGGCTCATTGCTGTGCTGATTAGGGCTGAAACTCGATTCTCGCTTTTGTCTGCGATAATCAGGGTTCTCAGCTCATTCTCGCAAATGATAATGAGCTGAGAAACTGGCCAGATTCTCACAGAGAAAAGTGAGGAACTCAAGACAGCCCACCCTCCCCCCTACACTCTTCCGCCCCATCCCCTGCAGATGGCTTTGCAAGGTCCCCCCTTCGTGCTAGTGGACCTGGCTCCCTCTCTGAAGACCTTTCCAGGTTACCTTGGGAAGTGCCCAAGCACTTAGCACCTTGCAAAGCCGTGAGGGGAAGGTAGTGGATCCCAGCTCTGTCCCTGCCCCATGCATGAGTTTGCAAAGGGTCTAGGACACTTCTTGAGGTGCAGCCCTGGCAAGAGGAGCACCAGGGCAGCCCCTCAGGAAGCCAGCTTTGCAAAGGGCTACTCAGCTCTAATCAGTGACCCCTTGCCAAGCAGCAAGTGGCTGCGTGCTCAATTTCAGCCTGAAACTGACCGGTCAGCTGTTTGAGGGCTTTCGCAAGAGACTGCGCTGGCCAGGAGGGGTCCCAGCTCTTCAGGCCAGGGAGCATCCCCTTGCAAAGCTGAGTCAGTGCACTCCCCCCATACCCAACAAATGTGTGGGGAAGGATCAAAATCTCAAGAGAACTCAAACTAGGTGTCAAGATCCCAGCAAAATCTCAAGCCCTGGTTCTCATTCTCTTGAGATTTCTCTCTCAAAAAAAATTATTCTCATTTCAGCCCTAGTGCTGATTTTCTGTCTCTCTCATGTATAGTTTGTACCATCCCTGAGGCTGGAGGAGCAAAAGAGCAGTAACTTAGCTTCCATCTAGCTGGTTGGAAGGATGGCCCAGTGGATAAGGTTATAGTCTGACAGTTTGAACACCTGGGTTCAAGTACCTGTTCAATGACAGACTTACTGCATGTCCCTGAACAAGTCATTTGATCTCTATATAGCTCAATTTCCCATGTTTAAAATGATGATAGCATTCCCCTACCTTACAAAGTATAAATACATTAAAGAAGGGAGACAGTCAGACATGGTATCTAGCATCACATAAGTGCCTAAGATAAGTTGCCAATTCTTTGCTATTGCATAAGACAGGGTTTGGAACAACATTCTAGGGAAGGTTATTGAATGGGTGGTGGCTCAGCAGCTTCAGGGGCATCTAGATCAGGTCAGTTTTCTGAATCCTTCGCAGTCCGGCTTTCACCCTGGGTTTGGCACTGAGACTGTACTTGTGGCTGTACCTGCACCGTGAATTAGATCGGGGCAGATTATCTCTTTTGATTGTATTAGATCTGTTGGCAGCGTTTGATACCATTGACCACGAGATGTTGGTGGCCCATCTGCGGAACCGGGCCGGGGTGGGCAGAATTGTTCTTGAATGGTTCCGCCCCTTCCTGGCTGGGAGAACTCAGCGGGTGGTTCTCGGGGAGTTTTCATCAGCTCCCCAGGACCCCACGTGTGGAGTCCGGCAGGGTTCTATTCTATCACCCCTCCTGTTCAAGGTGTATCTGCAGCCTTTGGGTAAGGTTGTGAGAGGGTTTGGTGTATGCTGTCACCAATACGCCGATGATACACAACTTTACCTCTCTTTTTCTGCAGACCCGGCAGTCTTGGTGCTCACCCGGTGTCTGGCGGCTGTGGGGGATTGGATGAGGGCGAGCCGTCTGAGGTTGAATCCCGACAAGACGGAGGTGATGCTGATGGGTAGGGCTGAGTGGGTGGTAGCTCCTGTCATTGATGGGGTCAATTTAGCTACTCAGGTCTGTAGTCAGGGGGTGCTTCTTGATTCACAGCTCTGCCTGGATTCCCAGGTGGCAGCTGTGGTGGGGAGCGCCTTTCGCCAGCTACATCTGGTGTGACGGCTGCACTGCATGTTTCGGACTCTGACCTGGTCACCATCACCAATCATTACCTCTAGATTGGACTACTGCAACACACTCTACATGGGAGTACCCTTGATGACGGTCCGGAGGCTGCATCTGGTGCGGAATGCGGCAGCACGTCTCCTGACATGGAGAGGTCGTCATGAGCACATTACACTGGTGCTCCGTTCTCTGCACTGGCTGCCTATTGTCTTCCGGGCCCGATTCAAGGTGTTGGTAATGACCTATAAAGGCATGAACGGCGTGGGCCACGCTTACCTGTGGGACCGCCTCATACCCCGGTCCATGGTACAGCCCCTACGGTCGGCCAGGGAGGCCCGACTCAAGTGCCACCGGGTCTCCCAGGTGGTGACAGTGGGGAGGGCATTCTCGGTGGCTGCACCTAGGCTGTGGAATTCCCTCCTGATGGAGGCCCGCTTGGTCCCAGACCTCCCCTATTTCCGGAGACAGTGTAAGACCTGGCTATTCCGCCAGGCCTTTGGGGAGAGAGACAAGGAGGGTGGGGGGGTTGGGTAGGGGTTTTGGTTCCGCTCTTTTAATAGTTTTAATGAGTTTTAAATTTTAAGCTGTGATCTTAATCGTTTATTTTATTGTGGATTGTTTGGTTTATTGTGAGCCGCTCCGAGCTGCTATCTGAGCCGGAGGGTGTGGGATAAAATATTCTGAAATAAATAAAACATTTGAGCTAAATGCAATTGAGACAGGGATTCTTTTCTTTATCACTCTACGAGTGTCTCCTGTTCGATAATATGAAAGAATTTCTCTTAACCCAGAAGNCCACCTCCTTTCTCCGTTATGTACAATACCCTCCAAGAAACCTAAATTGATGATTCTCTTCTTACTAATTTTGTTTTGTTTTTTGCTTTTGGCAAATGCTGATATGACACTCCCACACACTAGTTTTTACTGAAACAGGCACCATCATCCTTTTGCCTTGTTTTCTTTCCTTGTGACGATATCACCAGTACTCTGGGAAAAACAATACTTATTAGTTAACTGCTGTTGCTGCAATGGCAGCAAAAGGAATTGAAAACACGCACACAAACCAAATTCTGTTATTTTTACTTGTGATGCCAGTAGGTAACTAAGTAGATTAGAATTTGTCCTGCTATTGTGCATAGATCCAGATAAACCATGGCTTTTACTGACTCATTGTACGCAATTGAAACCAATGTATTATTATTTTTTAAATACACTTTTTTTTCTTTGACAGTTTTTGTGCAATCAGAACTACTACGTAAAGTGCCACTTTGTGTCTTCTTCACTATTAGATAGTAAGATGCTGCTTTGATTTTCAGACCTTAACTAATGGTTCATGGCTCAATGCAAAAAAGATTTCAAACAAGGGTGAGGACTACATGGGAGTGGCGTGAATCTACAATGCCGACACCCCAGAGTGTGATTTCTGCCTGAGACCTTCACGTAAGGGCGTCCATTTTGCAGTCTGTCAGTCCTTTACCCAAAGGACACTTGAGGATTGTGCCAGGAGGTTGATGCACCGTCTTACAGCAGAAGTGATAGATCCTGAGACTGTGGCCTTGCTTGATGCGTTCTTGAGCTGCTCAGAGCATAGACTCCAGTTTGTGGCTGGACCAGCTATAGCTCTGAGTGGCGCTGTGTCTAATTTCTGCTCCTTTGTTTGCTCTTTCAGGGCCTCTGCATCTTCAGCGCTCATGCTGAGGTTGCCACCTGTTCCAGGGAAGAAAACTAGATAGTGTTAATTTGCATAAATGTTCATGTATTTATTTATTTTATTTATTTTATAGATTTATACCCTGCCCCTCCTGCAAAAGCAACCCGGGGCGGCTTCCAACAATAAAAACATCGTAATAAAATACACTTTAAATTCATCATAACAATATAAATATAAATTATTGAAACAGGGCTTAAAACATTATAAATAATACATCAGGTGGGGGAGATAAAACCCCTCACCCTACCCTCTCACCCTCCCCGAAGGCCTGGGCGAACAGCCAGGTTTTGCAATTTTGCCGAAATGTCAATAGGCTGGGGGCCAGGTGAGCTTCCTCCGGAAGGGAGTTCCAAAGGCGCGGCATGGCCACCGAAAATGCCCTCTCCATTGTGGCCCCCCGCTTAACACGGGGGACCTCCAAGAAGGCACCCCTGGCGGACCGAAGGAGCCGCTCCGGAGCACGGAGGGCGAGGCGGTCCCTGAGGTACGAGGGGCCCAGACCGTAAAGGGCTTTATATATCAACACCAAAACCTTGAACCTGGCTCAGCACGCTATCGGCAACCAGTGCAGAGCTCGGAGCACAGGTGTAAATGCTCCTGACGGCCCGTCCCCGTCCGGAGACAAGCCGCCTCATTCTGCACTAGCTGCAGCCTCCGAACCAGGAACAAGGGAAGCCCCACGTAGAGCGTGTTACAGTAGTCCACCCTTGAGGTGACAAAAGCATGGATGAGGGAGGCCAGGTCCGGGCCGGAGATGAACGGATGCAGCCTGCGCACCAGATACAGCTGGCGGAAGGCAGCCTTAGCGACTGCCTCCACGTGCCTCTCCAGGCAGAGGTCTGCGTCCAGTATCACTCCTAAACTCCGGACCTGCTAAGCTATAGGAGGGTGAACCCCCCAACCAGGGGGGCCACTACCTCCCTCGCTCTCCCCACTAACATCACCTCCATCTTGTCGGGATTGAGCCTCAGTCTGCTCAGCCGCATCCATTCTGCCACGGCCTCCAAACATTGGGATAGCAACAAGACAGCAGGGTCTGGGTCAGTTGAAAAAGTGAGGTACAGCTGAGTATTGTCAGCATACTGGTGACACCGCACCCCGAACCCTCTCACGACCTCCCCCAAGAACTGCATATACACATTAAATAATAACGGAGACAGGATGGAACCCTGCGGAACGCCGCATGATAAGGCACGGGGGCACGATGTCTCATCCCCCAGCACCACCCACTGGCTTCTCCCCGAGAGGAATGAGCGGAACCATTCAAGATCGGTCCCATCCAGACCCCCCAGGTCACGCAGCCGTCTCACTAGCAGCCCATGGTCCACGGTGTCAAAAGCGGCCAAGAGATCTAGCTGGAACAGCTCCACCGGGCATGACTTTGCAGACGCTATGAGGACAGCAAGGAACTCCTTCCTTGCTGTCCTCACAGCCTCAACATAGGACCGCTAATGGACCCTATGGAGAAGATGGTCGGAGTCAGATCGAGTCCGATGCCAGCGTCGCTCTAGCCGCCTGCCTACACGCTTCATACACCGCAAACTTAAAGAACCTTTAGCTTGGACTAATAAAAAAAGTAGGGGAAGGAGGTAGGTGTAGTATAGATAGGGCGCAGGGTAAGGGATAGACATTATGCAGAGTGTGCGGGTGCAGGGATAGATAGCCAGCCCCATAGCCCATGCCCAGGAGGGTCGCCTGCTCCCCCCAGCCTTAATATAAGGACTCAAATTTCTGGACCTGATGAACCTTCTGCACCTTTTGTTTCTCCAGTTTGTTTCTGCATCAAGCTCCTCTGGTTTTCTGGAACCCTCAGACTCAGGGTAAAACCTTAAGTGGTGGTTCACTAATTCTGAGATCTATCAACTTAAACCAAAGCCTGGAGATGAGGTCTGAAAACGCTGAGATTTGGGATCTAACACTGAGTGGTGCACTATGGAGTTCTGAAGTCAATAATATTTATAGTTTTCCCATCAAGCCCCATTTTCTTTTTCTACATTTTTACAGCAGTTTTGTCGGTTTCATTGCTGCTGTCAAGAGTAGCAGCAGGCTAATTAAAACAGACTTCGCTTGGCAAAGGTGTAGTAGTTTCTCTCTACATCAGTGATAATTACTTTTCTTGGTGGGCCAGATTTAAAAGGGAACACTGCTTTGTAGGTCAAATGGTAGAGTTGCATACATTTGCAAAGAAATATGCAGATTTTTAGTGTTGGGAAGGATCTGGTGGCGGCAGGACTGGGCATGAAAGGCAGGGAGAAATGCAAAGTAAATTGGGTCCAGGCAAAAGAGACTGGAATGGAAAGGGACGTAGGGCAGGACTGGAGTGTCAGGGAGTGACACACAGCAAATAGGACAAGAGGGCAGCAAACAAGTGTCTTGGACGAACGGACACACACGCACACACACTCTTCAGTGTCCCCCCACCCCACCCCAATTCCTCATATTCACTCTTAGGAAGGGTGAGGGTTTATTCTACCTTCTCCCTCCTGATCATGGGGAGCTCAGAGAGGGAGCCCTTCCATTTCCAGGATCCTTTGCTGAGTCTGAGCTATACCATCGTTATGGCTGAGATTTGGAGAGGGGAAGGGGCTTGCTATGTGCCCAGTTGGAAATGAGTTTAACCCCATTCAC
Organism: Sphenodon punctatus; assembly: GCA_003113815.1. Classification (NCBI taxonomy): domain Eukaryota; kingdom Metazoa; phylum Chordata; class Lepidosauria; order Sphenodontia; family Sphenodontidae; genus Sphenodon; species Sphenodon punctatus. Next base: position 1,896,797 of record QEPC01012829.1, read on the forward strand.
TGTTCCCCCCCTCCCATCAGCCTGGAAAGGAAGAAGAGCAAGTGGGTATGGCTTGGCTCACATTCCAACTACAGCAGCTTGGGCTGAGTTGCATGTATTTGGCAAGGAGTCAACCATGGGAACAAAGTCTGTGGGCAAATTTGGCCTATGGGCCACCTATCGAGGAGCACTGCTTTAGATTCTACCGTAGCAATATTAACTACAGCTAAAATCTGTGCTGATCAGAAGTGGTGTGTCCCTTTTAAAAAGAAAAGAAGTCTTGAGACCCTGAGCAAAGTTTAGGCTGTTTTTAAACAACCACACTATATCATTCTGAACTCATTCTTATCTGACTTGTCAGGATGACATCAGCATCCTAATCAGACCCGGTTTCTATGGCTAGATGACCACCATTGTGACGTTCTATTCAGTTATTCTGTTCCCGCTTGTCTAGAGGATTATGGCGTTCTGTTGCCTGACTGGTAGACTGCATGTATCCCATGTTGTCCCAGTGTTGAAATTGAGCATGTTCACCGCATTGTATGTTGGAAAGCTAATGTCACTAGTGGCTGAATGCTGTGCATTTTGGGAACAGGAATCTCACCAAACACCATTTTCAAGTGTGGTGGCAAGGGGTGTGTTTCATACCCCTGTGTTCACCAGGACAAGTCATCCATCCGGTCAGTAGCTACACTCTTATTTTTTAAATCTTCTCTATTTTTATTTTTAACACTGTTAATTTAAAGTCATCCTTCTCGCCTCATTTTCGAAGACATGGATGAGGAGTTCCTTGACGAATTGAGCACTGCACTCTCTGCATTTCTGGAGATTTTTGACGGAATGCTAGCTCTGATTAGTGCTCTGGAGAAAGTGGGATGAACGTGAAAAAAACAAAGTGGAGACACTCATGTTGCTTGTTTTGCATGATCTGCAAACATGCAGGTCACGGTATGGGAGGTACTTGTTTTAATAAGCAATGCACATCTGAAAGTTTGCATGGCATGAAATTTGCAGCCATCTGCCCCCCCGACAAGCAGACAGAGTGCATGGTCTATTGCAGGCAGCTAGGCTCTTAGTAGAGCAATTTGCTCCTCCCCTGCCCCATCTTCTTGGATGGTACCTGCTGCCTTGCCCCGTCCCCACGTGGATTGTCCAAGGTGGTGGGGCCTGGCACAAGGGGGCTGTGTAGAGTTCTTTGTCAAGGCACTGTTGTGAGATGCCCAGGATTGGCGGATGCATCCCAGCTGGACACAGTCCAATTTTCCCTCACAAGGCTCTCCCAAAACCCTCTGTCTTCCCAGCCCACCCCTTGCTGCACCCAGCAGCCACCAGTCTCTTTCCTCCTGTTGCTGTCAGCCCTCCTACCTTCTCCAGACTGGAGACACACTCAAATACTCCCCAACCCAAGGACATACACACACACACATATAGAAATCTTTTCTGGGGTCCTAGAGTTAGATCTGAAATTTTATGCCCCGGGTAACTTACAGAACAATTTTTGCCTTTCTGTTGGTGGGGGTGTTTAAAAGACAGAATGCACAATGTTCTGTTGTCGTTTTGGTGTGTTTTTGGGCAAATTGAGGGGAATGCTCTGTGGCAGTGTCTGGCATGAAATACCACTGTAAATGCTCAATGATGGGTTTGCGGAAGGCCCTTGCCAATTTCTGCCCCCCACCCCAGATAAATATGATAATTTTACACCTTGTATTTTGTGTATACTCAAACATTCAGAAATTGCTTCAAAAGGCAACTGTTGATTTTGAAGTATGCAATGAGACACTTCTTTAGTTATATTTAAAAAAATATTAATTACTCTCATTTGGATGCCTAATTACTATATTTTGAAAGGGGCAACATTACATTGACAGACATTAGAGGAACCGGACACTAACTCTGTGAGAGTAGGCATAGACATCTATTCTGTACCAACCAATAGTTTTGAGGGGGTAGACGCCATCCTCCCTACTAACCATGTCCCATGGATGCTGACACAGAGCACTGACTGGTGGGAAATGTTGCCAATGGTTCACAGTTTGGCAATGACAGATGGATTCAAAAGTTCAGAATGAAAAAGGAAGTATTTGTGCACTTGATGGGTGAGCTACATGAGGTTTTCATTAAAAAGGACACAAACATGCGAACTTCAGTTCCTCAGGATAAAAGTGTGGCAATTGCATTGTGGAAACTAGCCACACCTAACTCTTACTGTACAGTTGCAGAACAGTTGGGGTGGGCACAGTGCGACTATCATTGTCCACGAGGTTTGCAAAACAATTAACAAGGTCCTACTTGAGAGGGTAATCAACTTTAGTGACCTTGATATAATTGCTGGGTTTCAAAAGCACAGCATTCCTCACTCCATGGGCACAGTAGATGGCGCACACATCCATATCATTGCACCAACAAAAAACACTGAAAAGTACTGCTGCTGTAAAAAACATTACTCAGTGGTTTTACAGGCTGTGGCAGACACTAGGTGACTTTTCAGGGATGTCTGTGCTTGCAAGATGGGCTCTTGCCACAACTCATACATTTCCCATAAGTCACCCATATTTTTACATACATATAAGGGAATTTTCAGACCAGACCCAGTGACCCATATTGAGAGTGTGTATGTGTCCAGTGTTACTAGGCGATGCTGCATATCCAATTCTTCCATAGTTAATGAGGGTCTATCCAAAAGTAAATACACTTTACCAAAAAAAAACCACAACACACAAACACACATTTTAATGAATACTGTAGGAACGTGGTTGAGCACTCATAAAATGGATAAACCTCTCACAAACCATTGATATGGCAGCTGAACATGTTATTCCTCTTGTTACTGCATGCTGTGTGCTGCCCAATATTTGTCATACTGATGGGGAAGCTCTTGATTGGCCATACAATACTCATCATGATTATTATTTATTATTGTTGTTATTACTGCAATTTGGTAACCCGCCCTCTCCTGCCAAAAAGGCAGCTTGAGGTACCATACAAATATTGTAAAAACAGCTATAAAATACAACATTATAAAAAAAACAACAATATAAAATCTCAATAATATAAAAATACAAAAACCAAGTAGAGCTAAAATATCCCCAAACCCAACCCTCCCACCCACTACCCGTCTCCCCCACCAAAAACCTGGCGGAACAGCCAGGTCTTGCATTGTTGTCGAAAGGAGGGAGGTCCAGGGCTAGACAGACCACCACTGGAAGGGAGTTCCACAGCCTCAGGGCAGCCACCAAGAACGCCCTCCCCATGGTCACCACCCAGAAACTATGGGAACCTCAAGAATGGCACCCCCAGCCGACTGCAGGGGCTGATCTAGAACTCGGGAGGTGAGGTGGTCCCACAGGTAAGTGGGCCCCAGACCATGTAGGGCTTTATAGGTAAGAATCAAGCCCAGAAGACAACAGGCAGCCACAGAGCACCAGTGGTATGTGCTCCTAACGACCTGTCTCCGTAAGGAAATGGGCCACCATATTCTGCACAAGCTGCAGTCTCTGGAGCATCACCAAGGGTAGCCCCACATAGAGCGTGTTACAGTTGTCCAGTCTTGAGGTGATGAAGGCATGGATAATAGTGGCCAGGTTGGAGTCTCAGATATACGGCTGAAGCCACCATACCAGATGTAACTGGCCAAACGCACTCCTCGCCACAGCCACCATTCCAGGCACAGCTGCGAATTGAGGAACACCCCCCCAGACTACGAACCTGAAGGACCAGGGAGGAATGAACCCCATCAATGATAGGGGCCACCAATCCCTCAGCCCCTCCCACCAGCATCAGCTCTGTCTTGTCAGGAGTCAACTTCAGACAGCTCACCCTCATCCAGTCCCCCACAGTCGCCAAACACCTAGTAAAAACCGAGACTGCCGGATCTGTGTCAGCTGAAAATGAGAGGTACAGTTGGGTGTCAGCAGCATATTGATGACACCCCTCACGATCTCACCCAAAGGCTGCATGTACATGTTGAACGGTACATAGAGAGTCTCACAGAATAGAAAGTCTCACAGATGGCTTTGGGAGAGATGTTGCTTTAATTCAATTAATCTTTCAACGGCTGATGCTACTCTGTCCATTCCATTCACAACTTTGGAGCGCGGTTCAACCAAACTGGCTCTGCGTTGCTTATCCACATCCATTCTGTAGCAGTACAGTCTCTGTTCATCTGCTCATCAATACTCCTTTTCAGGGAATCCAATGCGGCAAGGACCGCCATTGAGGATTTTTCTAACCTAGAGCTCAACTTCTTAATGCCCTCTCGTCCACTCCACACCAGATCCCTTTCAATGGGTAATCTTTTATTCCTGCACTGGGTTCTTGTGTCCTGTATCTGTTGCCTGTTGGAAGTAATGATGGGCAGGTTCGGCTGGGTTGGTGATTGGCCTGTATGGATGAATAAACAGCAGAAGAGAAAGAAACTATCAGGAGCTACTGGTGGCATGAAATTTCTGCCCTTCCCTGCTGCCACCTCCACCCTGCAGCGGTGGTTCCCACCAGCTTGCCAATCTGTGGTAGAGGTACAGGCAGCACAGGGGGCTTCAAACAAGACTAGGTTTGTGGGTTTTTGTATTAAGTTTTATTTTTTAATATTTGTATTTTAATGGTTATTTTAACTTATTGTTGTTTCTGTGCTGTAAGCCGCCCCGAGATGCCGTGGGCATGAGGGAGCGGCTAAGAAATGCAAAAAATAAATAAATAAAATAAATAATAGTCGGATAGGGGGGAGGATAGGAAATGGCTCCATTGCTGGTCTGTCAGGGATGGAAGAGAGTTTGACCCAGTCGCCAACAGTTTTCAGGGTGCACACCCAGGTGCCACACGCGCATGCCTGCAAATGTTGTGCCCTAAATCTTAGTGGACAGTAAATCTCTTAGAGAAAAGCAGTGTAGATTACTATAAACAAGACACACACCTCGCGATCCATCTTGCTCTGTCTCAGGCACAGCTTCTTACACTTAGATCTGTGCTTCCAGATTTTGCTCCATTGTGTTTTCTACAAGAACTTCAGCCACACAGTTCTTCATATCTCTTCATGGGAACAAGTCTTTGTGCTTTTGATGGGACTGTTGAAATGGGTGGAGGAAGCCATGCCCGGCAAGTCCATTTAATATTAGGGGCAGCAGCAGGAAGAGCATATGGCGTGTGGAAAATTAATTTTGCCAGAGGTCTTAAAAGTGGGCATGAGAAGCAAAGAATGATGGGGGGAAATGCAGGTGCTACTCCTGCTTTCCATTGCAATACTTCAGAATACCATAGAGAAAGTGGATAGAGAGGAGTGATAGTCAAGCCGCCACTGTACTGTAGCGATAAGAGCATTCTATTATTATTATTTTATGTATTAATAAAAGCATTTGTATAGTGCCAGCTATGTACCTGAAATGACTGTTGTATATCATTCTTTATTTAGAACGTTCCAATAAAACCTTGAAAAGGGTGTTTGACAACTTTCTAAAATCTGGAAGCAAGCTGGAATCATCACAGTTTGTAACGTTCCAGCTATCTAGACGATCACCTTCAGAACAACATAAAAACACTAGAATGTTCTAAATGTATTGTTTAAAAACAGTAGGGTGGGTGTCTCTTTACCACTACTGTGGCTTTCCAGAGAAGGAGGAAATTCCCTGGTATGGACAGCTAGGAATTTTCTTTATTGGGTAAACTCCATTTCTTGATATCGTAGAATTCCCTCCCTGCTCAGGGCATTGCAGTATTGGAGAGGCACTGCCGATGTTTCTCTAGCTAACAGCACATGCTACATCAGTTTACAGGGGGACTTGTTATTCCAGGAGCGTGGGGGCTGAAGAGCTGTGTGCTCCCTCCACCTGCCCCGAAGAAGGCTGCTGAAGGACTGGAGTGCTCCGAGCTACTTACCTAGGTTTTAGGGGAGAGCTGGGCTATCCCAGAGCTAGAATGCTCCATGAACTCAACTTGCAGGGGCTGGACTGCCAGGATGGGGTGCAGGGGACTGAACGTTCCATACTCTCTGTGCCATCCAGTTTGGGGGGGCTCTGGATTGTTGGGAGCCTGAAGAAGTGGACACCATGCTCCATACACCGAGGTTTCAAGGCGACTAGGCTGCTGGTCGTCTAGAGGCCTAGGGTTCTCCCAATGCCCAGTGTAGGAGGAGCTTGGAGCCCAGTGTTTTCCCTATCCTCAAAATACAAAGGGCCTGCAGTCCTAGCACACTGCACTCCCCCCACCCACCCAAAAAAGGAGGATCAGGACTCTGTGAGACATGCCTGCTTTTCCAGATCCCTGCCCCAGCCAGATCCAGCATGGGAGATCCTACATGGGAGATCTCCCTGCCTGGCACGCTTCATAAAAGGGAGATAACTGTGGAATCATTTCAGAAACTGTTTCTTCCTGTGAGGGTCTCATAGCCAGTATTAAGATTAGGTTTCTTTTTACATACTGTGCATGTGTATGTGTGTAAAGTGAAAGGGGAATGGAGGTCAGTTTGGTAGAAGAAGAGAAAGTACTTGAGAGTAGGCCTGAAACAAGCAATGGCACTGAATGGCAGTTCCGCACTATGGTTAGTTTCCCTGATTCAGCAATGCAGCTGTGTGGGCCAGTCCCATGCTTGTCTTCCCAGATCCCTGCCCCAGCCAGATCCAGCAATGCAGCTGTGTGGGCCAGCCACATGCCCGTCTTCCCAGCTCCCTGCCCCAGCCAGATCCAGCAATGCAGCTGTGTGGGCCAGCCACATGCCCGTCTTCCCAGATCCCTGCCCCAGCCAGATTCAGCAATGGATCTAAATGACTAAAATGCGCTAAAATTGCTTTCTGCCAAAAATGGCAGAAAGTGACGTAATCAACAGAAGATGCCGGAAACTGCCCCAAATCCCTGACATTGACAGAAAATGATGAAAACACCAAAATTGATGGAAATATTTTGACAAAAAATTTGGAAATTGACCGGCGTCGATCTCGCCAATAGCAGAAGTGGGGAATCAATGAATAGTGAGGAAATACCGATGAACAGTCAAAAGTGCTCCCAAAAGGTAGGTATTTATGGACAGTACAGGAACACTTGCTATTGTCTCAGCACTACTTCAGGGTACTTCTTGCACCATACCTGATATATATTTCCATTCTTGTTTGTGTTTATTTTGGATTAAGCAGCTGGGAAGACAAAGACGACAAGCAACCTTAACACACATTAATATTTGTGTGCACAAATAAATAAGGGACTGAACTTTCCTGTGCTGTCATTCTGGCACTAACAAAATATCAATAAGGATCTATGAATGAAGCAGAAGGCAGAAACGAGGGGGCCAGATCTGCCATCCATTAAACCTCTACATATTTACATTGACATATAATGTTTATTATTCATTGTTTGTAATAGTGTCAACAACATATTAGGCACTTCATACACATATACTTGCAATAGCATCAGATGTGTGTGTTGGCTAGTAGGCTACTGATTAAACATAGGGAGTTGAAGTAGAGCTTTAGCTGCTATTGTCATAAATTAAAGAGGAAGAGTATAATATTGTACTACTTTTGTTATGTGTATATACTTCTGTCACAAATAGTCTGTAACCGTGTACATTTATTTGGACCTAAACAGAAGCATATAATATGGAATTATGAACAGATTTTCTCTTTTGAGACAATACTTTTTATACTTTCCCACTTAATTTAATTATTATTTTAATCCCCAAACAAACTGACACTTCTTTGCATGTGGTTTTACTGTGCAGGCTGAGGAAATTAGAAGAGTAACCTTTTAATCACTGGGTTTTTTAATGCAGACATTTTTATGTTCAAAGAGCTATGAATCTGTCCAAAATGACTTGTTTGATATTATGGAGTTTATGACATTTCAAAGTTAACATTCCACAAATAAAATGGAAAGAAGAAGCAGGGAGAAGGGAGCCTATTTACCATTACGGAATCTTTGTGTTTTATGGGTTCCAGGTTATTTGGAATGGAATGAAAGTTAATGCTACATCCTTTTTTCCATCCTGCCAGCCAGTATCTTATTCAAGAATGCCTCTTATTGAAAGGGCAGGGCTCCCTCCACTGTTCTTAAATAAAGGGTTGCACTGTTTGAGACATAATCCTCCTTGATTTTCACAGCAACTTTATAAAAATGCAGCAGGAGAGGGAGAGAGAAATATGTAATTATATATATATATATAATACAAATCTCATCTGATAGACAAGCTAAACTCATGTTTCAGTTTACATTTATTCACATAATGGAGAACCCAGCAAAGTTATCAAAAGGAAGACAGTCCCTTGGCATATCACAAACAAGATGTGCCCATTTGCATTTGTTTTTAATGAAATTCAGCCACATCTTACTCTTTGATTTTAGCTTTATGCAGCGTAATTAAATCACTTGCCCACACACATACACAAGGACAAGAAAGTGAGCCTTCTAGGCTTTAACCACAACCATTGTATTGCTTGGCTGGAAATGGATCAAAACTCAGACATTTAGAAGTTTATAGCGACAGTGGGTTAAATCTCTATAAATTGATTAATCTATAATCATGATTTTATTAATTCTCACAACACTCCCGTTAAGTAAGTCGGTTGTTATTGTTGTTCCCATTTTGCAGATGAGGAACTCAGGCTGAGAGATTGTAACTTGCCCAAAAGCCACACAGTGAGTTCATGAACAAACTGTGAAAGGAATATGGAAATAAGAAATGAATCAATCATTGTTTGTCGATGCATCCCAGAATGAAACAAGGACACAGTGAGATAAGTTTTAACAGCCACACTCTTTAATCTAAATTCCAATAAACAGGGTGGGGTAAATTGCCCTGGCAATTTAGGGTCCAGTACAAAAATCATTATTATAGTAACCATAACCATCAGGGGAACTAACCTTGATGCACCTTCAAGTGCCCGCCCCCAATTCTAAGGGCATTTTTAAGCAGGAGACGTTTCTCCCTCATCTTAAAAATTCAGCTTGGAGAAACCCCCACAGGGGGATTTAGACGCTCCTCACTGTACCAGAAGTCTTTTGGGTGGGGTGAACATGGAGGCAGCAAGGGGCAGATGCGGCCCTCTGCCTTTCAGGAACCTGACTCCTTACTCTGGTCTATAAGGGACAACTCCACCCTCCCTCACCCATGCCATGTGGCGGGAGCTAGGGGGGAGGCTTAGGGTGTTTTTAGACAGGAGACATTTCTCCCCCAGCGCTGGACCAGAAGTCACCCGGGCACTGTTGGAAACAGCGGTGTTGGGTGACTCCTATAACTTTTGAGATGTGGACTAGATACACCCCCAATAGCCGAGGTCTTACCAGTCCACATCTCAAAACTTCCAGGCGTTGCCCAGCGCCACTGTTTCCAATGGCGCCCAGGTAACTTCCGGTCCAGCGAGGAGTGTCTAAATCCCCCCATGGGATTTTCCCTAAGCCAGATTTTTAAGCTGTGGGAGAAATGTCTCCTGTCTAAAAAGACCGTAAGCCTCCCCGCTAGCTCCCGCCACATGGCGTGGGTGAGGGAGGGCGGAGTTGTCCCTTATAGACCAGAGTAAGGAGTCGGGTGCCTGAAAGGCAGGGGGCTGCATCTGCCCCTTGCTGCCTCCATGTTCACCCGTCCCAGGGCTGCAACCCCAGCTCTCCCCGCACTCAGCTTCTATGCCATGTGTCCCTTCCCCGTCTCTGAAGATGGCTCCACATTTCTCTGCAACTGTGTAACTGCCGGCTACGTAACAGTTCTGGACCCCCCCAAGAGTGCGACAAATAATGACAGAAAACACCCTGGCCACTCAGTCCAGTTCAAGCAGCACTTTGGGGAAGGAGAAAACCAGGAATCCCTTGGCCAATCTGAGGTTTCTGTAAAAATGAGTTCCTGGCCCTAAACAGTGACTGGCTTCCCCCCACAGTACCCTAGGGTGGGTGGGTGGGTGCGTGACTGCTGCTTGTTCGGCTGGTCCCCCACCACTGCGGAGAGTTCGGGGCTGCCCTTAGGGAGTCTGCCAGAGAGTCTTGCATCACAAGATGAACTTTCGCACCCTTAGCCTGGTTGCCTTGGCAACCCACACCAGGCACAGGCTCATTTCCTGCCAAAGCAAGCTGTTGCCCCGCTGCAGCAGAGCCGTTCTGGAGCACAGGCTGGGAGCCCCTCATTCCTTGCTCCTTCCTCCTAGAGGAGTGCAACAAAGTAGTCCCTCGCCATCAGTGCAGGCGAGGAGGCCATGGTTGTTTAAAAACATTATTTTTTTTTTAAATGTTCTTTTGGTTTTCTGGTGGTATAACCTTGAGTTGTGACATTTTCAAGCTTATGATACCAGGAATGTTAGAAATGCTGTGTTTTGTTCTTGTTCTGGTTTTGTTTCTTTTAAATAAAAGCTGCGATTCCCACAAAATGACATGACTCCAGCAGCCTGGGGCTTTAAGAAAAACATCAAATAGCCCAAGATTCGTGACAAAATCACAACAGCCAGCCACAAAGTTACAGAGCCTTAATCTTTAATGGGTATCTAGCCCCAAACCTTATTATTATGTTACTTCCCAGTTATGTCACCCGTTTAAACAAACAAAAGAGTTAAGAGTTAATTGTATAAAGGGTATTAGTTTTTTCAAACTTCTGTCTGTAAAGCCATGCTGCTTGGAAGCATAAATGCCATTTATTGCAATCCGGTTCAATCACTCTCCAATTCTGTAGAGAAATTTTCTAGCTCAGGTTTACTAATTCTCATGATCCCCCCTCCTCCAATGTTGATATAGCTGCTGTTTTAATTAAAGCCCTAGCACACTGGTTCCCAAATATGGGTCTGTGTGACCCCATTTTGAGACTTCAGTATAATTCTGTGACCTCAAACAGTAACAATGACATTCAAAGTGTATGAAGTGTCAGTCGAGTTGGTGACACCAACTGCAAGTTGTGTGACATCCAACATCCCCCTGCCCCTTTGGGGTCTGACCCACAGTTTGAGAATCTCTGCCTTAGAACGCCAAAACTTGATATTCTCTGCTGTTTTGAAATAGGGTCTGATCCAGATGATTATAGAGAAAATCACCCGCACTTGACAGGGCGGTGAATGATTTGCTGATGATTTTAGATCAAGGACCGGTGACCATTTTAGTCATACTGGACGTTACAGCAGCATTCAGTACAATTGACCCTGTGTTGCTGCTTTGGCAGCTGAGGGACATCATTGGCATGATAGGAGCTGCCAGTCAGTGGTTTCAGTCATACGGAGTCAGTTCCTGTGATGGATGGATATGTGTGATCCCCAAGAGACTTGAATTTTGGCATTCCCCAAGGTTCTCTCTCGTCAATGTTGTTCAGCGTATACAAGCAACCCTTTGGTATACATGACCAATCAATGGGTTGACTCTCACCAGTATGCTGATGATAAACACTTGTATATCTCTTGCCCCATGAACCCTGCCAACTCGGCCTCTGTCATGGAAGAAGGAATGCTTGAATGATATAGTCGGATGATGTGTCAGAACTATGTGCTCAATCCAGGTAAGACTGGGTTGATGCTGGTCGGGAGGGACAGCTGATATGAGGATGCCCTCATCTCCCTCTGACTCCTGCAAGTCGATGGGATCTGGATGGAAGTAGTTGGCCAGGTAAAGAACTTTAGGTGTAATTTTCTATCCATGAAATGAATTGGACATGATTCAGAGATGTTTGTTTGTCAGGGATACAGTTTAGTTAAGCTACACTGTTATTTATCCCAGACTGACTTTGCCACAATGGCCCATGCCCTGGTGACCAGAAGGCTTGATTTTTGTAACTCCCTCTTCTATGGGCTGCCAGTGGTGCTTATCCCTTGCATGCAACTGGTTCAGAAGGTAGCAGCATGGCTGCTTACTGGTTTGGGAATCTGTGATCATATAACCCCCGCCCTGCGTTCTGTACGTTGGCTACCTGTAGATCAATGATTGAATTTAAGATTGTGTTACTGGTTTTCAGGGCTCTGAACAGTATAGGTTGGCTATATTTGAGGCCTGCTCCTGGAGCCTCACCCTAATGGTTATCTATGCTCAGAAACCACCCGCTCTCTGGGGATCCCACCATCATGCCTTGATTTGGCAGGCGATCGGGCCTTCCTGACAGGTCACTTAATGGGTGTGTGTAGACAGACACAGGATGGTTTGGAGCACTGCTAACGGGAGCAGCGCAGGTGGTGCCCTGCTTCCGCTCTGCTGGCACATCTGGTGGGCCCACCTTTACACGGACGGGCCGCCCAGGTGTGACATGAAGCAGAGCCATAGGTGCCATCCGTGTAAAAGCACCCAGTGTGGAATATTCCCTCTGGATGTCTGTCTTAGTTCCTCAATCACTCCTTACCTTTAAAAAGCACCAAAAGATTTATTTTCCAGTTACTTTTAGGATCCATTGCTGGTTCCCCTTAATGTGTGTTGTCTTCCCCCCATTTCCTTCCCCTTTTTAAATGATTGTACTTAGATTTATATTTTAAATGAATTTTATACATTGTATTTTTATCTTGTAAAGTATTCTGAGCACCATTTGGCAATGGAGCAGTATGAAAATAAAAGTATTATTTTATTATTATTTATTTTCATTTTCATAGTGCTCCAGTGCCAAATGGTGCTTGGAGTACTTTACAATATAAAAATACAATATATAAAATCTATTTAAAATATAAATCTAAGTAATAATAATATTAATAATAAAATATTGAAAATGTGGCTAGTGTGTGATGACCTAAAAAAACAAATAAAAATTACTCCCAATTTAATATGGTTATTTCATTCTCATATTTTGTCAGTCTTGTGACTCCATTTTTTAAATACATGCAGTCAACAATACTGTAGCAAATAATCTAAACCAAAAATAATCTAAAAATGTTCCCAGTTAAAGTTACAAGGATTGTTACTTCGTACTGTATCAGGAGCTAGGAAGAAATGCTGGCTTCCTTTAGAAAAGGATCATCCCGAGTAGCCTACTTATACAAAAGATACATTTCTAAAATGTTCTCCCTCAGATACTTGTTATAAGTAGAATATTTTTGAAGATAAGAGGTGCATCTTACAAATAAACGATTACATATAGTCTGTATTTATGACAATCACGTCCACAGCCTATGAAACTGGATGTTTCATAGGTATATAAAAGCAGTCTTAATTTTTTTATTTTTTTTGCACTCTTGTTTAAAGGACTCCCCACCCCCAATTTCCAAAATGTTTCAACGTCAGGCTCCCCTCCTCCCGCAACTTTCCAAAATGTTTCAACTTCAGGCAGAGGCATACAGCATGGAAAATTTCAGTCTGAGGGCCAATGTTTTAGAAAGTATGTCAGAACAGGAAAAGTATTTTGTGAACCTAACTAAAGTAACTAAAATGTATTGTGAAATACAAGTGTAATGGGATTGATTTGCAAAGGTACTGTACTCTGAAACTTGCCTCAAAGTAATCTCTTCAAGTCATGTTTGCCTATATTGGAAAATCTCAAGCTTGATTATTTCTTAGGTGAGCTCAGCCACACCCAAGTATGGCCCTTTTTTACATGGGCAGTGGTGGGTGGGGGGATGGGTGTGCTGCTGCAGTAGGTGGAGGTGGGTGGGTGTCCTTTCCCACGGACACACACCCATCTCCACCCACGGAGCCTCCTCCGTTTTGTCAGATAGCTCCACGGGTGGGGGTGGGTGTTAACACACACCTCCATCCATCTCCCATGGAGTTCACAGGGGCAAGCATAGATTGAACATCCATACCGCCACGCCATTTCCACAGATGCCCCCATGGGTCTAACACCCTCCCACACACCCAGTAGGGGGGTTGGGCGGTGTCCGTGTAAAAACGGCATTAGTCTTTCATCCAAAACTCCTTTTCCATACAGGGGTTTGAATTCAGCCATTTATCTTTAATATGCATCCAACTAGCTTTAAATGTTACATTTATGTGTTAAAGGTGGTCACTGGGGATGTAAAATGCTAAAAAAAATATTGAGGTCAAGGAACTAAAAGCATTATTTTTTGGTATGGAATTTTAAATGCCAGTTATAATGGTTTCTGTCAGCTATGGACCCCAAACTCCCATGGAAATGTGGTTGCTGGGATGTACAAGAACTTTCTTCTAAGCTTGTTGCCTACTCTATTTTTGTATATTTCATGGTAGGGTATAGGACTTTCGTTTGTTTTTTGTTTTGTGGTTTCATTGTCTTGTCTAGTGGGTTTCATTTATGGCTGTCTGTGTGTCCTATGAACAAATATTCTTTTCCTTTTAATACCATGTGCTGTGTAATAAATGTCTGTTTTTTCATAATAGAAGACACTACTACAGTATATAGTGTGCATTTTTTGTATATGGAAGTGTCTGCAAGTGTCTATTGATTGCTGTTAAGTCTGCTTGCTTAAAATTCAACTTGGATATAGTTTATGTGAATTAACATTTACTTGAAGCTATTCCTTAATAGTAACTGATTTAGAAACTTTTTTTATACTGTAGTTCTAAAGAAGGAACATTGATCACATTGAAATTATTTAGAATATTTATAGTTAAAATATTACATACACATGCAGCGAAATGCAAAGCTGATATTAAGTAATCATGCAAAGTTTAACTGACAGACAGGGCAAAGAAGGCAAAAATTAGACATTATGAAAATAAGGTCCAGCCCTCTCTTATACAATGATAATTCAAAATAATACCACTGACTTCTTTTATACTTTGGATTTATACTAGAGATTGGAATCTGTCCAAAACTTTCCAAACATTAGAGGAATAAAAATGTTTTCACAATTTCTAAACAACGGCCGTTTTCACACGGACCGTGGCACCGCCATGGGGGATGGGTGGAGGGTACGGTGGGTGGGCGGTGCATGGACGCCACCTACCTCCATCTCCATGCGCAGAGCATCCGCCATTGGCGTCCGTTGCTGCATGAGTGGGTGATGGGTGGAGGTGGGTGGAGCGTGGAAGTGTGCACGCACCTCCACTCAACTGCTGTGGCAATCCCACAGACGCCCCCCCCCCACTCACACATGTGGGCGAGGGGGGGGCATCCATGTGAAAAGGGCCAATGACAATGAAACTATTTTTATATTTGGATTTTATATGGATTAAATTAGGGCTGAAACGAAGTCTTCAGAAAACTTTAGAATTTGCCAAATATTAAGGTATTCGGTTCGGAAAGGCAGAATTCCGAAGTTCTGAGAATGAATGCAGTTATCCAGAAAACTTTTGAAATCTTCAGAATCTGCTGTGCACATGGGGGGCTGGTGGACAGTTGAGCTTCTTCTGGAAATGAAACTTACACCGCTTTTAAACGAGGCGCTGAAAAGCGCCTCCTGAGTCCCACGTTGAGAGAAAAGCTGTGCGGGGAGTGTTTATATGCTCCCCGCACTGCCAGAAGTGATGTACTCCCCCGTTGCCTGCACCGGCAGCGGCTGGAGATGCGGTACTTTGAAGAAGCACGTTCTGAAAGCCTCACTTTTCAGAACGCGCCTCTTCAAAGCACCGCATCTCCAGCCACCGCCGGCAACGGGGGAGCACGTCACTTCCGGCAGCGCGGGGAGCATGTAAACACTCGCCGCGTGGCTTTTCTCTCAACACAGGGCTCAGGATGCACTTTTCAGCGCCTCGTTTAAAAGCGGTGTCAGTGCCATATTTGGTAGGAGGGGGAGTGATGGTAAGCCAGATGGCAAGTTTTTATTGGCTGGCCAAGTCAGATGGTTAGCTTTTCAACTGGCTGGCAGGACAAAATAAAAGTGTCTGCACTGCAGCCATTTTGGCCATTCTCTTTGGTGAATTTGGCTACACTGCATGCTGGATCTCTAAGTAATCGGCAGTGGGAGGGAGAGGGGTGCCTGGCATGTCCTGGCATGGCATGGTATGGTTTGGCCTGGCATGTCCATAGGGCCAATGCTGGAGGATGGAGGTTACATTACCCTTTACCATGCCATGCATTTAAAAAAATAAAATAAAAAATTTGGGTGCCACATTGTTGTCTGCTGCTTGGTTGGCATTTGGCACCATGAGGAGGGATCTCTCTGCCTGGCTCCACTTTCCAAGTTTGCTTGGTCTGTTCCAAGTTACCATTGCCACAATTCCATGCCAAGGAAGAGGGTGCCCCTGGAGTGGGAGGGGTGTGAATGTCTGGTTTCTTAATTTTGTGACTGCTTCTGGGGCCTCTGCTTGCTGGCTTTTTTTGGTGGGATTTATTTCTCCATGCAGTTGCAGACTGTTTTGAGGGGGTTGTTCTGTTCTTCTTGAGCGAATATCCCTTGCTAGCCTGCATTTTTGTGCACTGCTTGGTTGGCATAATGATAAAGTGAGTGAACCTCACTGCTGATGGTGGGCCATGCTGTGGGTACACTACTTTTTTGTCGGGTTTTTTTTATTTCTGCATGCACCTGCACTTTTTTGGGGTTGTCTTCTGAAACGATTGTCCCACTCTTGCTAGCCTGCTTTTCTGGGTAGTGCTTTGGCTGTGAGTTCAAGAACTTTGCAACAACTTTCCAAAGTTTTCTGAGATCCAGAATTCCAAATCTGAATTCTGAAATTGGGAACACCACCGAAGGGCCACCGAGTACTTGGGCCGACTATTCGGAACTTCGGTATTAGGCCCAAGTACTCAGAAGTACTATTTCATACAGCCCTAGATTAAATCATCACCCAACATTTTTTGTGCATGTTACTGCTCCTATATTATAGGATTGTTCAGTATGGTCACTGTAGTATTCCTTCAGTTGCCTCTGGTATCAGCCACTGTCAGAAACAGGAAATTAAATTAGATAGCCACTGACCTGATCAGTTATGCCATTTTCCTATATGATTGAATATAAGGGACAGAAAGTGAACCTGGGCAGAACTACTAAACTATAAACATAGTGAAATAGACTTGTTGGTTCCATTTTCCAAGCTGAGTAGCAAGCAGAAAGTAAGCTAACAGGATAAATGGTTATAGATGCTTAAAATTCTTATATATGTAGATACTTACATTAAAAATAAAGTAATTATAATTAACCTGATAGTATTCCTAGAATTAACCTGATAATATTTTCTATTTTTCTTGATAAGAGGTGCAATTTCTTACATTAATTCAGGAGGAGATATTCCAGATATGTAGAAGATATTCCAAGAGTGTCACTATATCTCCAAAACTTTCTTCCCCAGCTACTGTTTCTCTTTCCCATGTCTTTGTAAGAGGGAAGACTTGATCTTATATTACAGTATATGGGAGATCAAAGTTTTTTGTATTGCAGAAAACTCTTAGGCTGTTTTTGCATGGCTGCAGTGGGTGTGCTCTGGCGGTGGGTGGAGGTGGCTGTGCAGCCTTTTCCACGGGCACACACTCACCTCCATCCATCTCCACCCACGCAGCTTCCTTCGGCGCCATTTTTATATGGACAGGGGTGGGGTGGGGGATGGGTGTTCTGGCATGGTGGGTTGAGATGTGTGTGTGTCTCTATACACGGACACACATTTCCACCTTTGGGGCTCGGTGGGTGGGTGATGGGTGGAGTTGGGTCTTGCGCGGGAGCACACACGCACCTCCACCCATCACCCGCGGTGTTCACACGGGAGAACACTGACCCTCATCCATCCCCCCACTACCGCTGGCCGTTTACACGGATGCCCCACCACCACCACACACTCGCCCAAACACTGAGGGGGGGGGGGGGAATGTAAAAACAGCCCGGTTTGCCGAATGGCTCTGTGGGTAGGTGATGGGTGGAAATGGATGGAGGTGAGTATTGTGCGGGAGTGTGCATGCATCCCCACCCACCGCCCATGCTGTTTGCACAGACGCACATCGATCCCCGCACCCACCGCCCGTGCTGTTTGCACGGACATATACTCATCCCCACACCCACCCGCACACCCTGCGGGGAGAAGGCATCCGTGCAAAAACAGCCTTAGTTTTATTTCATTTGAAGGAGTAGATGGGTGGATTAATGTGAGGGAGGGAGCAGTGGAGTGGGTTCAGGGATATACTAGTGTCTGTTTACATAGCTTTTGGCCCAGACTATAAATTAGACCTGGAAAAGCTGTAATGAGTCAGTAATTTATAGACTATTAAAATACTTAGGCTAAAAGTGATTCTTGAACATAGTGAATAGAGAACATATGCTTATAGAGGACAAACAGATTCAGCATGACAGTATATTTTGGGCCCCCATTCATTTTGTAGACAATTAACAAACTAGGAGGTCATATTTTTGCATATCTTCTGCTCTCCTGAAATAGAATCACTAACCACTTGTTAACCACACTGATTTTTTTAATAGACAAAGTGGTTACTTAAAGCTTCCCCACCAGAAATGTTCAGATTAAGCACACTATTAGATTGCAGCCAGAATCGTATCCAAAACAGGAAGAAAGCCTTGCCTTGCTCTCTGCCTCCTTCCCTTTTTTGAGTTGATGTGATAATTCATTACAGATTTTCTCTTTCTTTGACAGAGTGCCTACCGCAGAAATGGGATGACTTTTCTAGCTTGCTAATATGGATGTGGCTGGAGCAACAGGAAAGGCAGTGTTATATTAAGGTGATTTTTCCTTTCCCTTCCATGCAGGAAAAAAAAAACAAGCTCTAATGTCTCTGTGTACCCGTGAGTGGGACGGTTTGTTGTGACTATCAGCCGGCTGACTCTGTCTCTTTTTCCAGCCCCCTCAATCGTTATTCTTGTTTACTAGCAGGAACAGTTAGCTAATTAATGGCAGGATGTTTGGGATAATGTGTAGGTGGACAAGAATGCAGATCACACAATTTTGAAATTTGCAGTAGATTTATTGCTGTCAGACCCCTTATCTAAAGTGCAGTGTCTTTTTTTTCTTGTAAATTTGTAGTTGTTTATATATCTTAATAGATGTGTTGTCTTGTAAAGCAGATTCGGGACAAAAGAAGCCAAAGATATGTTAATGGCTATATATTCCTGCTTGTATTAATTTTTGTTTTTAAAAAACTTTCATTTTTTCTGAGGTGAAGTGTTTTGAGAAGGGATTTTTTTTCTTAGGTTTCAATTTTTGTTTTTAAAGACAACATTAGTTTTGTATTAGTGCAGTGTTATTGAAATGCCTGTCTATTTAAAAAGGGGAGGTGTCAAGTTCAGGTCTTACACCATTTTTCCCAATTGTCGGCATCTTGAGAGTTTCTGAGGATTGGCAGTCATGAAATCTGTGAAGAGTGTGCTAAACATCTAAACCTCTGTTCCTCTCTTGTACGACTTGATCTAGTTTCTACTGAAATTAGATGGCTCTCTAATGTCTTTAGTGGACTTGGATCAGGCCCTTAATCCCTGAATTATTAAAATGCTTCAGCCCAATTAAGCAAGCATTTGTATGTTTGTTTAAGCATTTGAGGTAACAGACTACAGTGAAACTTCTCTTGTGCTTAAAGTTACACATGCATATAAGTATTTTGCTGTATCCAGGTTTATTGAGATTTTTTTAAATAGACAAAATCTATTTACTGCTGGTTTACTGGGGAAAAACTTTAATTGAATTCAATGAAAAAAGAATAAATCCCCCAGTCTCTGCCCTTTCCCTGGTGTGTTTTTTTTTTCTTTCTTTCTCTACTTTTTAAAATTGTTTCTGGCTGGTCGCATACCTCCCTTTTCTTTCTGTTTGGTTTGTGCTTTTCCCACAAGCACATACATTTCTTCTGATGAAAACTACAAGAATACTGAACACAAGCCATGGCAAAGACTGAACAAATAGAAGGCTCATGCTATGATTTTGCATGGGAACCATTAGCAAGTATCACCCATATCCATGGATGAAAACAGACATGACGCTAACCACCCTTTAACCACCCTTGGTGGTTATTTATGCATGTTGCAGGGCTGTATTGGTGCCCTATGCAGCCCTGCAACATGCATAAATGACCACCAAGGGTGGTTAGTGTCATGTCTGTTTACACCCCATGTCTACTCTAATACAGGGGGCTGTGCTAGTATATCCCAATGCAGGGACAGGGCATTGAAGATTAAGGCTGTTTTTAGACAGACCTGCCTTGAAGGTGGGCCCATGTGCAGTGCCACACCCTTGTGTTGCGTGGGGGGGCCTTCACGCAGCGGCGGATGGGTGGGCAGTCGGTGTCTGGCCGCACCCACGCACCACCCATTCTTAACCCCACATGGAGCAACCGGGAAAACCCATGGGTTGCTCCGTGCAGGGACATGGGTGGGTGGTGCGTGGGAGCCACAGCTGCCTTCAGACTGGTCCAGGGGGGATGGGTGGGCCTCCATGGGCACAACCCGTCTGAAAGCGGCCTAAAGTAAAACAAAGTCGAGAACTTGAGAAATCAACTGACTGCATCATTTCGATGCAGAGTAACCTCCAGCCTCTTTTTTGCTTGGTTATGCAAGAGTGCCTTTCTTACTTTTACATGCTGTGGACTGTTGCTATTTGATATAAATGTTTCATTGCAGTTCAAAGAATTTGTCATAACCTTATGGACCCAGCTGTAAAAATGAAACTATCTTAAAGATTAAAATACCTTTTTTGTTGTGTAAAATATAATAATTGTGATTCCTTGTATGGTGCATGTCATGGTGCATTAATATTCTTTCCATCCATACACTGGTACTTTGTTACCTGCTACATGTCAATCCTTCTGGAATTTATCTGTATATTAAAGGACTAAAAATAATGTGTACAATGCAATATATTGGGAAAGAAAAATGTTTATGTTCCATCTTGCTTGTTAAAATGTATGATTAAACTTTTCTTTTTATCATCAATCTTCTTTTTCTTGGCGTCCCTAATCATGGAAAATTATATGCTTGCTGTAAACATCCAGACTTTTTAAAAGGACACCAGCACTTACTGTATTTGGTTTCGATCTGCAGGCATATAGACAGAAGAAAACATTTCAGGCTTTGAGTACTGGAATCAAAATTCCTTCTTTAGCTGTATCTCTCCCAGACTTTGCGTTTTAAAATATGCATAAGCAGGAAAAATACTGGCACTTTTTTTACCAGTCTGCTTAAAGTCACAGAGAATGAAGACTCAATATGCATTTCTCTCAGAAATATGACATATCATGTTTTTGTTGGTCTGCTGTATGTTTGTCTATCTTGGACAGTCTGACAGGCAATTATTTATAAAATTTGGGTTTGCCCAGTAAATCCATATAATAACCTTTCACTTCTTTACTTACCCAGTGAGCTGAATTTAGAATTAAACAAGGTAGGTTATGTCTCACTGTCTTGGACTAACCTAGACATTCCCATAATTGATGAATATTACTTTTTTTAAGCTTTTTGCTTTTCTCTACACAATCATTTTCTGAATCTCATTACATGAGAGGAGTGGTGGGCAATGTTGCTGATGCCATTTTTAAAATCAGCACTCCCATGAGTTTTGCGGAAAGAAAAGGTAAACAGCAAAGCAAATATTTAAGAAGGAAAACGTGTGGTGTAATTTTATGTATTATGAAAATTGTGGCTCAGAATTAAATGCTGTATTTTAACAGACTTAATTGTACATATTTTTATTGGTAAATAATGTTCATTCATTATACATTATAGATGTACAAATGACACAATCAAGATGACCGACTTGTCAATAAAATATAAATTACACTTACAAGAATGATACCCTGCCCTTGTGGAAGTCAATTAAAGTTTTGCTGCAAACTTTTATTAAAGCCAGGATTTCATCCACTGTAGGTCTAGTGATCAGAGAACAGGACTGGATCTAAGGAGACCTGGGTTTTATTTGCAATTGTCTTTGGCTTGCCGTGCAAATAAGTCACCTCCTTTTTCTACCTCAGTCTACCCTATTGCAAAATAGGTATAATAATGGCTATATTTGCAAAGTGCTTTGAGACCTTTAAATGAAAAAGAGTAGATGTTGCTCTGTGACTTTCAAGGGGTGTTCACCCTGCAAATTCATCAAATGCTAATTATTCTATTTTTAACATAACATTTAATCAAAACTGGACTTCTGTGAAAAAGAATCTTTTCCAGCACTCCTTGAGCTTACTGCTTGGGACCTTACTTTTACATTAAAACTCTGCCATCAGCAATGTGTAGATCTCATAAATTTTTTTACAGCTTCCTGTCTAGCTCTTGCGGAATGTTTCATAGTACATAAACACTTCTTCAGATAATTTAAGAATAAATAGATAGTGACATTTGTCACAGGTCTAGCCCCAAGTTGAAGCCTATTCTATTACAATTTATTACCTAAGTGAATCTTCTTGCTTTGGAGTCCAAGTTTAGTCTTTTTATACCCCCTCTGTACATCTATATGGAAGGCAATCCAGCTAGTGAAACGCGGCGGCATGCATTAAATCCTTGGCTTTATTCAGAGGGCACTAAGCCAGCATTATGCAAGAAAACCATCCCTGGAGGAATTGAATTTAAATTTGAAGGCTTAAATAAGGCCAGATGCCCTTAAAAAAGTAAGATTTTGTATTTTAAAAGGCAGATTTTCTAATTCAACTTTTTATTTACTGTGCTTAAAATGACATTGCTTTTAAAAACTAACTCACATCTATTGTTGAGGGACAAGAATAAGATGCTTAAACTTTCATAAATTATTGAAATGTTGGCAACTGAAGCAAACTTTAAAAGGCAGATGAATGCAAATTTGGAGGAAACATTCATATTTTATTGCTAGAAACCATTTTAGCTCCCGAGAGAGTACTCAAAGGCAATACATTAATAGTCTTTTTTTTTCTGCAATCAAGCTTCAAATACCATTATTCGCCCCTTTGACTAAACAAGATGGATTAGTAGATGAATAGGACCCGAAAGATGATAGGGAAAATCAAGAGCTGAGATTATTATAATACTGTTTCATTTTACATTTCATAGCTGCTATTATATATTTATGATAGATGATTAATCTTAATTCCTATCAAGCAGAATGATTTGAATGGAAACCTCTCCCACACTAGCAATGAAATGTTTTTGTGTGTGTTTGTGTATACACATTCATTCTTATTCTCTCTCTCTCTCTCTCTCACACACACACACACACACACACACACACACACACACACACACACACACACACACACACTTTTCATCAAGAAGCTTTGTCAGCTTTCCTACTCACTGTAAAAGGTATTATATATGCACACACATTTCCATTGTTACACCTGACTAATAGAACATAACTCTATACAACAGCTTAAGACCGGATGTCAAACATACCATAAGTATTCAACTGGAACTTTACAAGGGAATTAAAATTGATGGAATGTTTTACTCATTTTGGAAATTATCCAGGATTCAGAAGTTCACACTTGTAAGAGTATAACAGAGGGGATTATTATTTTTTTCTAATGGCCATATATAGCAAATATCATCTCAAAACCATCCTGAGATACTGAATCAGAGTGAAGATTGACACCTGCTTAATCATCAGTGCAACTTCCTGAAGGATTTGAACATTCATTAAGGGTTTCCGAACCAAATACTGATCCAAACTGATCATGCGTATTAGGAGTTGGAGGCTGAGGTGCTCAATGGACTTAAGAGGGGAGGATGGAAGGAAAAGGCCCAGATAATGGATCTAAGCCTTTCTCCTGTCCTTGAGTAAATGACCACATTTCTGCACCCTTCCCCTGAGCTCACACACTCAGGGGTTAGAGGGTAGGTGCTGGATCCACAGGCAAGATTCAAGAATTGAAAGGAGGCCAAATAAAGAGCAGCTGTGGGCCAAGTTTGGCCCATGGCCCAGAGGTTCCCCACTCCTTTCTTATCTTATTCCTTCAAGGACACTGCAGAAATATCACACTGTTGTCTAGTTAAATACAGTTGATGCACTTTGCTCAAGAAATATCGGGGCCTTTAGTAGCAAAGATGTCTTGAGTCAGGATATAAATCGAATTTAGTGAAGGACTTCAGCATAAACTTAACTGTGGATTAGAGCTGAAACAAGTACCCGCAAACTGGGTAAACTCATTGAATTTCCAGTACCCACATCATTCGAGTGCTCGTTGGTACCCAATTGGTGCCCAATTCAGGTACCCAGTGTACCGGAATGTCAATTTCCAGTCCTTATTTTCAATTTTCCTTCCCGATTCTTGGTTTTCCTTACCAATTTACTGATCGGTAACTGGAAAATCAGTTTTCGGGTATTCAGGTACCCGATTGGTGCTCAGGTACTCAATATGTCCCTTGCAAATGTGGGTATTACCTGTGGGTACTAAATTTATGTGCCCATTTCAACTCTACTGTGGATCTTGCAAACATAAACTGATACATGAACTATATATCAGAGTGTACTTCACCCCTCTTGAAATGCATCTGCCTGTGGGGTGAAATGCAACTGTTGTTGCACAGCCAGCAGGAACACCTCACCACAGTGCAGGAAGTGAAGGACAACTGGAACTGTGGGGAGATTTCTGTAGACATTGTGCCATTATTTAAGTCAACTCAAGCAAGTACTGTTAAACTTTACTGTTTGTGGCAGGCACACCCCAAAGGAGCAACTGTCTCTTTAAGGTCTCTGAAGGCACCAGCCAGAGGACTGGACAGGCTTGGCTGTGGTTAAGGCAGTGGGGTAGGGGCTTGGCAGAACTTGTCCAGTAGTAATATAAAACACCAAGCTGACCATGAGAGAAAGTGGACAGACACTGGCCCTTTAAGAGCTGACAGTCTGAAAGGCTAGCCACGCCCACTATTTGAGTATAAAGAGGAGGCCTAGTCAGAAGGGCTCAGTCTTTGCCTGACTCTGGACAAGAGAGGATCTCTACTGAGAGCATGGTAGTCAGAAGACTGGTGCCTGGCTCACTGGTATGAACTTCGTATATATGTATAGTCTCTTGGTGGAGAACTGTCAGAGACTATATTGGAACTATATAAGGGACTGAGTAGCCAGCCAGAGGCAGGTGCCCGGCTGAGCTGGGCTAGAGCTGAGGTTGCCAGAGGACTGTTTCCTGGTGAAAGTGACATGATAGAGAGATTGTGTATACTTGCATATAGAAACTGTGTATATAATAAAGAGACTTTATTCTCAGAAAGCAAGTGACTGTTTGAGCTGATTGGCCAGAGACTGAGAGACTTGCTGGGGTCTGATCCTGAAGAGACTTACTCTGCCTTGCACTTGCCCTGCTACACTGTTGTTTCCATAAGCACAAAGTTCACCTGCCAATTAAACATCAAAGAAATTTTTGTTTCTTGGGTTGAAATTTTTTTACAGACTTTTGAATCAGATGTCAGCAACTGTGCATTCAACAAAGGTGAGTAAAAATCTGAAACTTCCCTTCAGGACAAGATACAACATATAAAGTCTTTGCCTTTTAGTTAATCGCTAAATCCCCAATTTCTCTGTTATGTCAATGCTGAATTCTTCACCTCTTGGAAACTTTCACTGCTGCTAAGTAAATAGAAGTTTTGTTGAGTTAGGTGGGAACTGTTAATTAATTGTATTATTTTCTGGTATATTTACGTTGCCAATGCAAGCTTAGATTTTGTAATGTTTGCAAATGGTAGGTTGCACCTTATTTTTTCAGTGTGCCACAGATTTATTTTGCAGCAAGTGTGTAACATCGTTACACCAGATATCAGGGGAAAGATGGATCTCAGGCTTTTGAACTCAAAGAAGAGCTAAAAAGCTGGTTTTGTGGCAAGGTGCTGAATTGCAGTTCAGCCAACGTGCGTTCACATGGCTATTTAAATAAATAAATAAATAAATTCCGCTCTGTTGGCCAGGCATAGACATTTTCTTGCTAGCAAGGAGGAAATTTAGGGAGGAACTCTCCTGCAAGGAGAGACCCATCTGCAGTGCTGAGTCCAAGCCTTGCAGCTTGGGGGCACAGCTGGAGGGAGGGTAGTTCACCTATCCTGCCATCAGATAGCCATCAAGGGAGCCATACACTGTGGTGAGCCTGTTATCCTGGACTGAAACGGTGCTGCGTGTAGGGCTGTCCTACTTCTCATCAGATGGAAAGAGGGAATACAGAAGAGCCCCCTTCCCCGATCGGCAGCACTGAGTCAGTTTGGGCTCAGTGCTGCAGACAGGGCTCTCCAACTGTCCTCGTCCATTCAAACCATTGGCGGAGAGTAAGAGAGCCCATTGGCCCTAAAAGACAACACATCCCAGCATGCACAGTTTTCCCAGACACAATGTGTATGATTGTGGCATCAGTAGCCATTGAGAGGAGGTGGAACGTAAGTGCCATACTGGGCCAGACCAGTGGTCCATCTAGCCCAGCATCTTGTCTCTGACAGTGGCCAATCACGGTGGCTTGGGAGAAGCACCCAACAGGTCATGATGGAGGATCCATTCCCTGTTGTTTTCCCCCAGTTCCCATCATGTTCCCTGATCCTGTCTGGCTAATAGTTGCTAATGAACCTATCTTCCAGAAACTTGTCCAAACCTCTTTTGAACTCAGCTATAGTACTAGCCCTTACCACAGCCTCTGGCAGCAGATTCGACAACCCAATTAAACACTGAGTGAAAACATATTTTATTTTATTTGTTTTAAACTTGCCTCCCATGAGTTTCATGGAGTGTCCCCTAGTTCTTGTACTAGCTGAGAGGGTAAGTAACTGCTCCTTGTTTATTAGTTCCACACCAGTCATGATTTTGTAGACCTCTATCATATCTCCTCTCAGTCATCTCTTCTCCAAGCTAAAGAAAGAGCCCCAACCTACCAAGCCTCTCCTCATACAGGAGCCCTTCCATGCCCTTGATCATTTCTGTTGGCATTCTCTGTACCTTTTCTAGTTCAGCTCTGTCTTTTTTGAGATGAGGCAACCAGAACTGCACCCAATATTCGAGGTGCGGTCGCAACATTGATTTGTATAGAGGCATTACAACATCCTCAGTTTTATTTCCTATCCCCTTCTGAATAATTCCTAACATTCTGTTTGCTTTTTTAACTGTTGCTGCATGCTGCGATGTGAAAGTGGGTTGTAATTTTTTCAGCTTGATACCGGGCGCAACCCCAAACCCCTACACACGTGACTTACGTGCAGGCATGTGCGGAGATTTGTGCATGCCGTAGTCCCCGGGGTATGCAGAAGTTGTACACGTAGGCATACACATGCATCACATGTGCCACCGTGTGCTGCGCTAGGCTTGGAATCAGCCCCAATCTCTAACTTTTTTCACATGAAGGGCCTCAATACATTGTACTCCTCCACCAGCTTTTTTTTTTTTTTAAACAAATTATTTATAAAAAATTGCACATACAGTCAACATGCACGGTATTGTTGTTACAATCATTTTGCGGGTGTCTGCTGTCCATACTCAGACATATACCTCCAGCTTTTTTCAGCCAGTCTGCTTTTACTCTCTTTCAAGGCAGGGCAGGACTTAGGGACAGGCAACATAGGCACGGCGGTGGGGCGTAGGTACCATTGGACAAACAGGAACATTTGTCCCTGGGCCCATAGGCTGGGGCAATATCCAAGGTAGCTAAGCCACCCTTCCCCCCTCTCTTTTTTTTCTTTTTAAAATTGTTACCTGAGCTGGCTGGGGGCCTTTCTGGCTGCTGTGTGAACCCCTTCCCTGCCCACGGTTGCAACATTGTGTCTGACACAATGTTGCAACCACAGGCAGGGAGAGGGAGGGGCCCCATGCAGCATTCTGCATCAGGTCAGATCACACTCATGAGCCTCATGGCTCGGCTCAGTCCCCTGGCTCCACATCACAGAGGAGGAGTCCTCCCCACCAGTCCAGACCTGGTCCGGGCTGGTTTGAGGGAGGCCCAGCCCGAGCGAGAAGGTGCCCGGTGGCAGCTGGGCACCTTCCCGCTCCTGAGCTCCTCACATTGAGCCAGCCAAGGCTGCCTCAGTCTGCCCGAGCAGCCTCCAGGGCTGGTCAGGTGGGCTAGGGCAGCAATGGCACTGCTGCTGCTGATCGCGCTCAGTCCCATCGTGCAGGCATCGAGCCGCGAGGGACAGAGTGCACCGTGGGACCAGCTCGCTGCCGGCCCAGAAGACGGAGACGCCTCAGACTCTGCAGAGAGCAAGTAAGTTCTAAGCACTAGAAGCCCAGCGCCCCAAGGCCGGCTAGTGGCTTCACCACCGGCAGGAAAAAAGAGGCGAGGGGGGTTCACAGACATTTCTTGTCCCTGGGCCCATCCCACGCTAGCTACACCCCTGCTGGGGCATCAGATTTTGGGGGGTTGGAGGCTGCTGTTCTCAGCCCACGCCTACCTGGTCACGGTGCCCTCTCCTCCCCACAGCTGCCGCGACTGCACTGCCTCACCCATGCCACCCGCAGCCTGGAGGGGGAGGGACCCCTGTCCCTCTCCATCTGGAGAAGCCCTGTTCAACCCCCAAGCCTCCCTGCAAATGCGTTCTCTGGTGGTGCCAAGTGCAGAAGAAGGGATTGTGCTTCTGTGCTGGGCATCACCATTGTCTCCCTTCCTACCTCAGACAGCAGCCCGCACATACACCAGAGCTTTTGGGGGAGGCAGCAGCATGAGTTGTCTACAGGTGCTAAAATCTATTCCTAGGCCTCTGTTCCTCTTCTGTAAAATGAGAATATCTTTCTCTGTCCTTTCTCTATCTTGTCTATTTAGCAGGGATGGGACTCTGGGCAAAATTTCAGTTTTGGTCAATTTTGGTTTTGGTCTCATGAATTTCGGTTCTTTTTCGGTTTCAGTACTATCAGATCTTTTGCATTGATTTTTGTCCTGGACTTTTAACACTGCGTTTTTTCAATGGGGGGACAAACTGCAATGTTAAAAATCTGGTACAAAAATCAGTGCAAAAGATCTGATAGTACCGAAACCAAAAAAGAACTAAAATTTCGGATTAATCCGAAATTGCCGTTTTCGGGTACTTTCGGTTTTATCCCAAACCGAAATTCCCATCCCTACCTTAGATTGTAAACTCTGGAAAACAGGGACTGTCTACCAGTCCATGTATGAACAGTGGCTAACACACGGGTCCCTGATCTTATTTGAAGCCTCTAGGAGCTATCATAATAACAATATTGCATAGTGGAGAGGAAGGAGTTGAATGTTAATCATGCTAGTGGGAACTGGAGGCTGAGGCTTGCAGGGGAGGGTTATAGCCTTCCAAAGTTTAGGGAAGTTATAGAGTACAATCCACTTGTCCAAGTTCCAGACCTTTACATCTGTTGCCATCACTAGTTTTTAATGTGTGTTTTATGATGTTATGTGCGTGATGCTATTGAATGTATGAATGTCCAGGCACGTTTTGTGTGTGCTTGTACTCTGGGTTTTGTGCTGCTTGTGAGGGTCAGCATCTTTATCTCCCTGGTAGTTCTAGAGGCAGGTCAGGAACTGCTTTGGAAAGAAAAGGAAATTGTTGTGGTGGTTTGATTCACTACTGAGCCAGAGAAACTTATAAAAATAAAAGTACTCCATATTCCTATAAGGCTGAATCCCAAACACAAACAAATGAGCCTTGATTTTACAAATTCACACCCTAGACAACTCCATTTTGGCAAAAACCACCCTGATTTTCCCTATCTCTGCAATACAGGCAGAATGTTTGAGTTTCACATGTATTCGTAAAAGTAAATTTTGTCTCTTAGCCACCTTTTTGTTGTTGTTGTTTAGCACTTTAAAAGAAGTCAAATGCTAATGGTTCCTTCCCTACTGACTTTTAAAAAAAAGAAAAATAAAGTCCCATCTGGCATGGAAAGGGATTTTTTTTTTAAAGTCTATATTTTAAAATGGAATCTAATAAAATTCTGTTTGAATAGTAAAGATATCGAACGACTTGGAATTATTTCCTGGTTTGTGCATTGAGGGTGACAGCAAGTATTTTTACAACACTCGTATTTTGAAAGGACTGGAGTTGTCAGAGTTGGACACTGCAGAAATACCTCATTGCTTACTGAAATTGTATTTGAAATTTCTTTATATTTTATTATACAAGAATTGTACTCTTGGCTGCCATTTGCTTCCTTCAGACTCCCAAAGGTAAGTCGATTGTGCCCTCTGGGGGTTCTATACTGCTTTAACTTAGATTATTATTTTTTCTTTAGCATAAAATATCACATTGATTTTTTTTTTCCTCTCCCTGTGTCTTATGAAGGGAGAAATTTATGGTCTTTTTTTAACATCAGGAAGTCTAGCTTTTCCTGACGTTTTATTGCTTTGAATATTTGAAACATTTCAATCCCAGACAATAAATATTACATGATTATTGTTTTCATATGGATAGGCTATTTCCCCTGTTTTTCCTATCCAACATTTTACTATCAAGTGACACCCAAAAATTTATGGACACTACAAACATTACTATTAAACTTTCCTTAAAAAGGTCAGATGGCTCTCAAAATTTGAATGCATTTTATGAAATAAAGAGTTACGGTAATCTGCAAGTGTTTTTCACACTGAATTTCAGAGCTAAGCATTTTTATTTCAAAATTACTTCAAAACAGGTACCTTAAGGCTTGGAAGTGCGTGAAGTCAGTAGGCACGCTTCCATTGACTTCAGTGGTAGTAGCTTAGAACCACTGGCCCAATCTTCATTTATCCATGTGCGCAAGGGGGTTACATACATGTAAGTTGCATGCTGAATTACTGAGCTAAACTTAAGTGGGTGTCAAATTTTAATTCTCAGCAGTAGACATCATTGCCCATCTGCTACTCTCATTTGCACATGCAGTGTCGCCCCCTCTGGAACCCAGCATTTCCCTGCTGCATGGTCAGCACCTAAGTGTGGTCTGACCACTTGTAAATATGACTCCAAGTATACAGAGAGGTGTGTTCCTTGCTCCCACACTACAAGAAGCAGCCCACTGACCCTGGTTATGCTGCACAATATACGTGTATGCAACCCGCTTGTAGGCGCGGACGAATGAGGATTGCACTCATTTACAGTAGTTTCTTTCTAAAATCCCAGTTCTTTAATTGACAGCACACATGTGAACTGCTGTATTGTACAAAATCCCATTATTTATTTACAGAGTTGAGTGTCTATGAGGGCTGTCTGCTTGCCCAGGCACTGTCCGCTTTAGAGCTTGGAACTGTGATTTCACTTAGTGTTGATATGATTGGTTATGAGTAACCGTAATTAATTTTACAACGTTCTGCTAAATTGGGGTGGCCAAAGTTCCAAAACCCAAGAGTCATGTACCAAAATATTCACATGGCCAAGAGCCACAGA
Organism: Sphenodon punctatus; assembly: GCA_003113815.1. Lineage (NCBI taxonomy): Eukaryota > Metazoa > Chordata > Lepidosauria > Sphenodontia > Sphenodontidae > Sphenodon > Sphenodon punctatus. The sequence continues at coordinate 1,927,723 of QEPC01012829.1, forward strand.
CACATGTACGTGCACACACAAACCTCTTCTGCTTTGTGATTGGCTGATGGAGTTCGTGGTCAGTGGTCTTGATTGTTGAGATTTTGAGGAGCAGCTGCAGTTCATCTACTGAGGTTTGGGTACAATGAAATAAGACATGGAGCCATTAATGTAATGAGGAGCCCAGGAGCAGCCACAGTTTGGCAACTCCTGCACTAAGCCAACCCAATATTGTTTCCATGTATTATTTTATAAAACCTTGTGGTGTGAAGCAGTTCATACTGTGTGTGGAGTCTAGACATACATTTTGTAATTCAATCCCATTTTGAGCAGATTGCTTTTGCCTACTGTATAGCGGTCTCCTTTATTCCAGCCTGTCGTTTTTCCTTCAATTCTTGCGTAAAGTCAAAAAGCACTTTGCAACATGGAATCAGGGGCTAAAATAACAAAGACTAAGCTTTTTCTGAGGTGTGTCCATGCTACAGAAAAATGTAAGATACTTTAGCTGAGTTTAAAGAAACTACTTTATCTAGTGAAATGTAGTAACCATCTTGCATCTATACTGGAAAGACCCCTTCCACGGTTATTTATTTTTGTTTATTTTGTCAAATTTCTACCCTGCCCCTCCTAAAACAGGTCGAGGCGGCTTATTGGGTGGTCCCTCCTGAACTCATTTCAGACTACATGTGTCAGTAAAGACTGCACATGCCAATAAGCATTGCAGGATTGGGCCCCAGGTGATCAAATAGGTTTTTAAAAAAGCTTTTTAAAGTTTGAATATGGGTCTGAGCCAAACCCCTGGATCCAGTCTCCCCCATAGTCCAACTTGTGATTAGGAGTATAATGACTACCTGGACAATAGGGACTGGACCATGACCATTGGATCTTGCTGTCAGCTTCTGTTTTAACTCTTCATCTATGTGAAATGAATATGCTTATAGGTATTAAAAGAAAACAAACCCAGCTCTGTTTGGACACGCATCTGTCCGCAAAGCTGTAGGCACAGGATATCCTGCCTTGGGGCAGCAGGTTGGATTAGATGACCCTTGATGTCCCTTCCAATCCAACACATCTATGAAATTCCAGCCAGTCAGTCAATAAAGTTGTATTGTCCAGAGGCGCAAAGCTCAGAAACAGATGCGATTAGGAGTATAATGACTGCCTAGACAATAGTCTACAGGGTCTGAACCATGACCATTGGATCTAAAACCCTGAGTAGCTACTGCATGAGTTAAAAATCCAATCTATTACCCTAAATGGAGTAAAAGAATCTATGCATGATCTAGCCACTTCGAGGGAACACAGAGCCACGCTGAATCACACAAGCATCCTCCAAGTCGGAGTATGGGGGAGGCTGGATCCAGTGGTTTGGCTCAGACCCATATTAAAACTTTTTTAAAATGCAAACCAAAGGGAAGTTTATGGGTCCAGCCTTCCTTCCTCCCCGTGATTTGAGTGGGAAGCAAGGTCAGACACCTAAATCCATTTTTAAAAGGACACTAATAAGTACTCTTGTTTTTGACGTACCTTTAATACCATGTTATAAGTTATTCCTATTCGAAAGGGTTGAAAATAACATTTAATTTTCTGTAGCAGCTTTGTTCGTCTCATTGCATTTGGTAAACATATTCTTCCTTTCCATTTCTTATGGCGTCCAAACTAACTCCGCTTTTCCTGTTTACTTCCATGTCAGAAATGTCATCGGTGGCATCATTCTACCACTAGAAATAAGGTTTGTGCTTCCTTTCCCATCTGGGCTGCTTTTGCCTCTGCAGTTACAAGAGCTATTGATTTTTAAAATCAAATGAAATACATGTTTATTGCTTTGGCAACAAGGTGATTATTTTTTAAATCATGGCCTTTAAAGTATCTTCTGAGGCCATAACTGTTGACTATGACATGAGAAACTGCCAGTAAAAAATCAGGGACAGTGAGAGATAACACACCTTAAAACAGGGTCAAATTGAGGGAATCATTCGCATGTGATGATTTCTGGTAAGCTGTATAAAATTTTATACAGACCATTAGCTAACTTTTGAAACCGAGCTGATGTGGGCGTGCTGCAGAGCTGCATGTGGCTCTTGGGTACCTATACTGCAGCTCTTTCCAGAAATGGCTGTCTGGGGTGCAGGAGAAGCTGAGTCACCATCTCCACTTTTGGAATCTCCTGGGGGCTGTGGTAGTAGAGGGAGCGTGCCGTCTGCTGCTATTGCTGCTTCTCAAACCTGCCAGATTGCCTGGGAGCTTTGATGTGATTGGGGGAGTTGCGGAAAGCTAAACTGCTTCGTACCCAAGGAAAGCCACAATCAGTGTAATGTGCCTTGTGGCTCTTGATGATATGAAAATATTGGTATGTGGCTCTTGGGCTTAGAAACTTTGCCCACCCCTATAATGTAATGTAATATACTAGTATATAAGTGTTTATAATATAGTATATATGTGTATGTATGTATATGTATAAAAATATATATGCATAGATGCCCAATTCCCAACTGAGCTCCACCATTCATATATTCCTCTGAGGTTTAAATTTGACCTGTTCTCTGGGCATTCTTCTCTTGTGAGGATTTGCTGATAGCCCATTGCCTGAGAACCCACACAGGATTGGGTTATCTGATAGCCCAAAATTCAGAAATAGTCTTTAAAAAGAGTCAATTTTTAAAAAGTAATCTTAAGAACTTACACATACCATCTCCTTACATAAGAAAGATTTGAACCCTCGACCTTCCAGTCACAATTTTGAAGGGCAGACTGACATGTAATGCTGCTTAAACTGGATATCAGTAGAGCCTCAAACATGTGCAGGGAGCCAATGGGAGTTTCAGCCCCGTTTTAAATGTGGAGTGGGAGTTCAGATCCATAAACTCCAAATCCACATTTAAAGCAGGGCTGGAACTCCCACTGTCTCCTGCACATGTAACACTAATCTGGGGCTCATTATACAAGTTACAGGGCTCCACGGACATCCGATTTAATCAGCGTTACGTGAGAGTCCACCCAAAGCTTTACTGCTACAAGAAGTACTACTGATTGTTATTTATAGTTAAGGCGTTAAAAAGGATTTTGCATGTTGCCTATTGAGTTAAACAGCATTTGTTAGAATGCTGTAGCAGGTTTATTAGTATGACTAGATAGCATGGCAGCTGAGAGGCTTAACTAACAGTGCTTGGCTCTGGAGGGGGGGGTATTCCCAGTGCACCTTTATTTTAACTCATTTAGAAAATAAGATAGCAGCTCCTAGTTCCTTTTCTACAAGAGGAGGGTGTTGGTCGAAAGGGCAAAAGATGAGGTATATAAGATGCACAGTCAGACCTCTTGGTGCCACTGGCTGGGGAACACTGGAGGGCAGAGAGTTTCACTCCATCCCCCACCAGACCCAGTGTGTGGGATTTCACACCCACGGACAGCTGCAAAAATCAGGTCTAGATCCAGAATGTCCCACAATGCAAAACACTTGAGAGATATAGAGCTATTGGGGCTCAGGTGATCTGGGTTAAACTGTGGGTGTTTTCAGACATGACGCTAACCCCAGTTTAACCACACTTAAAATGTTTCTTATGCATGTTGCCGGGCTGTGTTGGTGCCCTATGCAGCCCTGCAACATGTATAAGAAATGTTAAAATGGGGTTAAAGTGGGGTTAGCGTCATGTCTGAAAACACCCTGTGGTTCTGCTACATACTTCCTATGTTGTGTTGAGCAATTGCATTTCAGTTTTCTTTTTGGAAAGCAAAGATAAAAAAAATTTGTTCTTTCTTTCTTTCTTTCTTTCTTGTATTTACTTATGTGTAATATTTGTATTCCAGGCTGTGGTCTCAGTCTTGTACTTTCAAAACTGTTGGGTGTTTTTTACTATATATGGCTGCAATCCTAAACATGCTTGCACATTGGTAAGCCCCATAGAAATTAATGGAACTTGCACACTAGTAATATGCTTAGAATGGAATTAACTGTAGTTTCCAACAAAACTATTAATTACTGGAATTAATAGGATTTTTGTTGGGAAACAATGCAGGAACAACCCCACTTTTAAAACCTAATATTGAGATTGAAATGCCTTTAAACTAGATCCGTTTGGAGGGTTAAACTGCAATATTTTTTTGGTGGGTGGACTTTGCACACATGTTTCAGAGGAGCAATGTTTAAACATTATGCACTATGGGTGGGGAACCTCAGGCCCAGGGACTAAATGCAGCACGGTGCTAGTTTTTATTTGGCCCCTTTCCAGTTTCTGGATCTGACTTCTAGAGCCAATTCCTACCCTCAAGCAATGAACAACTGAGCTCAGGGCAAGGGAGCAGAGATGAGGACATGCACACAAGGATATGGAACAGATCTGTGGCACAGATCCATGATCTGGATCATCTTCCTGAGCACATCCCTTAAGCACCTCCACCCCCAGCTTCTGTGCAGCCCTTAGAACTTGTACTAATTTTCAAAGTGACCCCTGGGAGGAAAAAGGTTTCCCACCCCTGCTATCCACTATGGCTTAATCCTTTCAGAATACAATTTCCGTATGAATAGGAAGCAGCCAGTAAATTGACACAACTGCAGATTTTCCACTTGTCTAATTGAAGACATAATTCTGAATCAAAACCCTAGATTTTCAGATGTAGGCTTTGGAGAAAAGGACTTAAAAATCCAAACCTCAACCCAAGGTTCAAGGGTCATTTATTTCTATTTTGTGGCAGTCAAACCTCTGGCATTGGAACCATCATAAACAATGGAAATTTTGGAATCTAGATCCAAACCTGAATTTAATCTCATAACACATTATCTGTCAATGATTAAGTAGTAAGATGAATGCCACACATTTATCGGTGCATCCAGAATGAGACAAGGACAACGTTTGTTGAATTTGACGACCACACTCTTTATTCAAATTGGAATTAGGCTGGTAGGGATAATTGCCATTCAGCAATTCGGGTCCAGTACTAACGATCATAACCGATTAACCATAACAGACAGGGGGGTGGCTTGGATGTGCCCTCCAATGCCATCCCCAATTGCTCACCTCAACCGTCTCCCCTCTGGCTTTTGGCTGACGGCCACTTCCAGACGGAAGTAAGGATTTTGGGTGCCGCCAGCTTGGGGACCGTGTGTGTCCCTGCCCACCTTTGCCGAACACCCCTCCCAGAGAGGCTAACCCTGGCGCTGGCCGTGCACTGCCTCTGCGCCAGGTGTTGCATCCCCATCTCTTAAGGAGATGACTCCTACGACTAGTTATTTCTTACCCAAACCTCATAACAGTACTGGTCCCCTGCAAGAGTGCGACAAGAACCATAACATAACTATGAACCCATCCCTGTTTTCCTAACCTTCCTTGGCATCGGATCAGCCCAATTGTTAGAGACACTGTGAGGAACGCAAAACACGAGAACCCTTGTAGTCCAATCCAATTTTCTCCAAAGAATTCCTTCCTGCCCCCTTATTGGCAACCGGGTAGTACCCGCAGTGCCTCTGGGAGGGAGGGTTGGGGGCTTGCTCAAACACAGCCCAGAATGAAGCTGGAGGGGGCGCAGCGGGCGGCAAGAACCCATCCCTTTTCGGGGCGGGGGCTCACAGCTCGCACCCGCCTATTAACTGAAGTCCCGTTCCTAGGGCAACGCTAGCCGGGCTGCCGTTCTTCCCGCAACAGCCCGGCTGTTTGCCCAGCTTGTTCCTGCTGCATCCATTGCTACAGCAGTGAGCACGGCTGTCGTCCTCCTTGCCGCATCCTCCAGGGAGTGCAACAAGAGGCCCTGGTGGCCGCCATTAGAGGCTGGCCAAGGGCCTTTTCCAGAGAGTTGGGGCATAACGGATGAAGGAAGATTGTAAACCACCATTATATGCAAATAATAAAGCCTGTGAATAAGAAAAATCAAATGAAAAAGGGTGTGTGTGTGTGTGTATATATAAATCCCAGCAGCTGCAAAGCCAAAATAACTGCCAGGGTGATAATCTACCAAAGTTTTGCAACGCTACTTCCTTTCCTTTCCTTATTAAGATATGGAGTAACAGCACCAGGGCAGCTGCTGCATCATATGCTGCATATGCTTCCTTTGATGTAGAGTAAGCAGAGTTTATCTTTTGTATTTCAGTCACTGAAAAGGAAGTAATATTCTAGTGGGTGGAACTGCTTGTTTCAAATTCTCTCCTGAGTGCTTCCACGCACATTTTGTTAGCAATATTTTTAACACAGTAAGGAACAAATACTGAAGGTGGGAGCTGTCCCTAGATTACGTGAAGTTGCAAAAGCCTTTGGTTGATCCATTCACATATTTAAAATCCAATAAATACACATATATTTGTATATTGTACTCTAGGGTTCCCAGAATCCTGCCTATATGTCAGACCCTGTGACTTGCCAGTCTAAGATGGGGGCACATGTACTTGTGTCAGGGTGGACCCAGAGACGAGCATTGACTTAATCCGGTTCCGACTTTAATATTAAAAGCATATGCTTAAAGACAAGGCCTGGCTTAAGCACACACTCCTGAATCTGAGCCTAAGTAAGCAGCTATAGGAGAAGAGGGAAGGAAAACTATATTAAAAGGGGGAAGCCGCAGTCATGAAGGTAAGTAGTGTTGAAAATTGGACCACCAGCATTGTGCAGTTCTGTTGGTATTTCGATACTGTGACTGAGGTTACAAGAGCCTGTACATAAGGCTATGTAGATAGAACCATCACTGTTATCCCTGGGTTTCCCACCATTTTATTACTGCTCAGCAGTAAGACATGCAAGTGGTACGCATTAGAATGTTGTTAAAATTGGCTCTTGTGAACTCCAGATGTTCAGAACTTGATTTATTCTATTAGTGTTCTCTATGGCCATATTAAGAAACAACCTGTGGACTCATCACTGGGCTACATGTGGCACATGCCAACTTAAATCTGTCATTTCCTTTGATTAATAAATTATAATTGAGGTAAGGGCATGTCCTTGGAATTAATGGCACTGATTGACACTGCTGCAGGTGTGAGCTACTTACCCCCATCCAGGCATTAATTCCCAGGAAATGCCTTACCCAAAGGTGATGGCTGCTACATTATAAAGTAATCAGAGGCAGTAACAGAAAGAGACTTTTAAAAATTTGTATTTTCATCATTTAGAGTGAACTGCACATTTGATGTGATGCCAAACTCTTGTCATCAGCACTGGTCAGTCTCTCTCTTTGGACTGGTTATTTCTCTTGTGCTACGGATTGATCTAAAATCCATTACAATCAATAGCAAAATGTGCATAACCTTTAATAGCGTGTGGCTCAGGTTCCCAGTGCACTAGGAAGTCAAACTGACCTGTACGAAAGTATTCTCTTCAGCTGCATGTTTGCTTAGGAATCTCTCTACCTTTTCTCAAAGCAATGCAGGTGCTTGTAAGCAGAAATTTTAACTCTTGTGATTTCCAGGGATGGGATGATAAGGATAGGATCAATATGATTCATCCGATTTTCGATGAAATCGAAGAATTAGTATTGATCCGCTCTTATCGGAGGATATGATCTCCCATCAGATCCCCCAGCAAGGATCTATCAAGGCTCCTTGGATCACTGCTGGCACCACTCCAAGGAGCGTTCAGCTTGTGCCAAACCCATCCTGCCCCCAGCTCTGTTTTTCCTGGACCCCTGCCCAGCCTCGGGGCTGGATATTGGTCCAGAGGAGGCAGTGCTGGGGGAAGACATTGGATTTAGGCTCATGTTGCTCAGAATAGGCCCCAGTTCCAAACGATATGATCTAAAATCCAAATTGAAGTCGGGTTGGTCTGATTCTGAACCAATCCCGAGCTTCAATACGATTTTTCATCCCTAGTGATTTCCTTTAACTAGGACTTCACCACCACTTGAAACTTGTGCAGAATTTAGGAGTCCTGTCTTTCCAGTGCATGGGGATGTTGCTAGCTACTGAAAAGATTTGGGGCTTGGCTCCAAGAAGCAGCTACTGCTCAAAACAATGTAAACAATTGCAATATAGGATAAAAAAAACAACTACCATTTAAGAAAGGAGTTAAGGCTCTTACAAATTTGTACATTAAGGCTCCTGCCTTAAGTTGCACGCCGTGTAAGCACTTAGCAGTTAAAGACATCAGTCTCACATACTGCGTTTGCTTACAACTTAGGCTCCATGTTGTAGAATTAGCTTTCTGTTCAATAACACACAACAGAAGTTTCTTCAAAACAGAACTTTACTAAGAACTCAGAAGACATGCTTCCATACTGTACAGACCGCATGGGACAAGATGAAGGACGTAGAGAGGAGACAGAAAAAAGAAACTGTTTCATCCCCTGACCGTCCCCCTACTGGACAAGCCCCATATTAAGCTTGCAGGGCTTGCAATGGGCTTTTACTTGTGTGACTGTTGCAGAGTCCCACACTCCATGCACTCATGTTTTGCCTTGGTCTTTCTGCCCCAGTCCTCCTCCTCTGTTGTTGGGAGCAACACTGAAGCTGGGGACAGCAAGCTCCTTCCTGTCTCAATATTACGGACTTGAACTCTTGTCTCCACTGTAGCCAGAATTTCTTCTTTTATAGCTCCCCTCTCAGGCAGCAGCTCAAGTGCATCTGCTTACTACACAGGTGATTAAGGGGAGACACGTATTTGTCCTAGTATATCATGCACTGGCGTACTATACTGTATTGAAAAGGGATTTGGCTGTCCGTGAGCTGTGGCTCTTGATTGGGGATTGGTTGCCATCTGTTTTCCTCTCAGGTACAGCCCTCATAAGAAGATCAAGCTACCTGAAGCTCATAAAAGCTACTAATATGTGCTGTCAGAAGAACCCATCTCTCAGCGTGCCCCCCCTATGCATACCCCCAGCACCTGGATACCCCCTCCCCATTCAAACACTGCTCCCCAACCCTGGCTGTCCCCCAGCCTTGTCCATGGATACACATCACATACATCTCTCTGTCTTTTCCCCATATACCTCCCTCCCAGCACTTGTCTGCTCATTACCAATACATACACTCCCCCCCCCCCC
>QEPC01012829.1:1936670-1948231 GCA_003113815.1 Sphenodon punctatus
CCGCCTCATCTGTGCATATACATCACCCATTTCTCAGCCTTGTCCCCCATAAATACTCTCCCAGCCCCTGGCTGCCCCCTTCCTATACAGACTCTTCCCCCACTCCCCTGACTGCCTCCAATCTTCTCTCCCTGTACACATCCCACAACTATCAACGTTCTCCCCCCCCATATACAGCCCCCCTCAATACTCAGCTGCCCTGTTCTCCCCAAATCAAATGAAAGCATATACAGAAAGCAAAGGTTGCTGTCCCCACTCCTGTCCCCCAAAAAACAGGAGCTGTGGCTCCCACCCTTCCTGCTCTAACTCCCTTGACCTCATTCCCCTCCCAGAGAACCCAGGAGTCTGGTTCCCAGGCCTCCCTGTTCTCGCCCAGTAGCCCCACTCCCCTCCAAGAGAACCCAGGAGTTGTGGCAGCCCCCCTGCCCTTAACCCCCTTACCCATTCCCCTCCCAGAGAACTGAGGGGTTCCCCTGCTCTAATCCCTTAGACCCCATTACCCTCCCATAGAGTCAGGCATCCTGGCTCTCAGCCCCTCCCCCCCCCCATCATAACCCACAATACCCAACTCCCCTCCCAGAGAACCTTGGAGTCCTGGCTTCCAGCCCCCTACTATGGACGTACTATACTCAACTCCCCTTCCAGAGAACCTAAGAGTCCTGGCTCTCCCAGCCTCCGTGCTCTAACCCAGTAGTCCCACTCCCACTTCGAGAACACAGGAGTCCTGGTTCTCACTCCCCTTGCTCTAACCCACTACCTTCCAACCGCCTAACAGATAACCCAGGAGTCCTGGCTAGCCAGCCCTGTCCCCGCACTAACCCACTAGTTTCCACTCCCCTCTAAGAGAACCCAGGAGAACCCCCACTCTCCTCCCAAAGAACCCAGGCCCGTGGACTGTGCTCCTCTGCCCAGGATGGTGGGTTTCCTTCCCTCCCCCCCCCGCCGGCCACTGCTTCAGGAAAGCATGCGGGCTGCTAGTCCCAACGGGAAGCTCCAGCCCTGTGTGCATCTCCTCTGCGTGAGGCACACTGGTGTAGTGTGATAAACTGGTATGCATGAGAAATTAGTACTTTTCTACTACTGAAGATACGTAGATGAATTGAGCATGCTCAGTGGAAGCTACTAAACCCACCTTCCCTTATCTTACACTCAGTTGCTGTGATTGATGACTACACTATGGCAGGGCACAGCCTGGGAGGACTGCTGCCCTTTTAAGAGGACAGCTAGCACCAGCCTCGGGTGTTGGTGACGCTCCAGAAGCTGGAAGGAAGACCGAAAACAGCACTTAGAAACAGTGTCAAGTAATGGGCTAGGTAGAGCGTAGGAAGATACTAGCCCTTTAAGAGCTAGAAACTGAAGGAATAGCCACATCTACTATGTGGGTATAAGAGCAGCCAGAGTCGGTCTGTGCCTGACTGGGGAGATGCACGGATCTCTGCTGGGAGCTGCACTGCAGAGGACTCCTCTCCAGGTACTGACTTAGGCCAGAGAAAGCAGCCTATACTCTATGCTCCCCAAGGTGCTGAGCTTGGATGATGAGTGCAGTGAGGGCTTGCTGAAGAGTCTGAAGCGTGACTAGGGGCTAAAGGGGGGTTTCTATGGACAGGCAAATTGCCTGTTTACTTGGTACAGACGTGACCAACCAGAGGCAGTGACCTGGCTGAAGTTAGGGACTGAGGTGCCAGAGGGCTGCTTCCTGGCTATAGAAAGGCTATATGACAACAGTGACATTATACAGAGACTATACAGTGGAGAACTGATAATAAAGACTGTGTATAAGGGCACTTTTACATGAGCAGGTCGCCGTGGCGGGATTAGACAAGACGGAAGTCCGGGATCATGCATGTTGAAGGCGACCGCGCATTGTTTGCAGACCGCGAATTAAATACCTCAATTGTGAGGTGTTTAATTCGCAGTCTGCAAACAATGTGTGACCGCCTTCGACACGTGTGTTTCCGGAATTCTGTCTCGTCTAATCCCGCCTTGTGGGATTTTGAAATATCGCATGAGCGGGTCGCGCCATGGCAACCCGCTTGTGTAAAAGCGCCCTAAGAGAGCTAATTGTCTATAGCACATGACTTTGTGAGTCCAATCCTGTGGGGACCTACCGTGGGTAACCTCGCCCTGTTACATACACCCATTCAAATTGTTGGCAGGAGGGATCTATTTCAGGAAAAAAGGAGTTTAGATTATGCTGGGCACACATTGCGACAAGATCAGCAAATACATGCTGTGCAGTTAGTTACTGCTCCTAGGGCTAACCTCCCCACCAACCAGCACTGTATGTAATTGACCATTGCAGGAGACAACCACGCCATAGTAAAATGTGCAAAACGTAGGCAGACTCATCAGGTATAGAATCAGTGACCGCCCCCTACCTACTCAGAAGTACTGCAGGTGTCCCCCCCGTTCCCTCTGAGGGTAAGGAAGCAAAAATGGGTGTGTGACACGAATAGGGGATGGAACCATGTCACAGATCCATGATCTGGACCTTCCTCATCCTGAACGCACCCAAGCTTCAACTCCCGCTCNATGGAGTTGGTGAAAAACGCTCCCGGCCAATGCCGCAACCTGACATTCCAGGCGTAGCAAGGGGTAGAGCTCCCCCCCCACCATCCCTGGGCACCCTCCAGACCACAAGCCTCCATTCTCACTTGGTTCAGTGGTCTGCTTCTTCCCCATCCACTCTGCTTCAAACGGTTGCTCCTCCCTCAGCCACTCCATCCCTGCAACTGCTCCAAGGACTTGCCTGCCCAACCAGCCTCTCCTCACTCCAAGGACTTCCTCACACCCCATCAGAAGACCTGCAGGTGTCTCTTCCCCCTCCGCAACCTGCTTTCTCCAAGGGGACAAGAACACAAGCTATCTGTCCCAATGACCTCCCACCTATGCCAAGGTGACTGGCTGCCACAGGGCCCCCAGGGCAACCTGTGGACCCCTTGCCTGTTCACTGTACCCCAGGACTCCTCCCACCAGACCTAGCATCCTTCCTCTCCCTCCAGATCAACCTAACAGCTCCCTTTCTTCCCCTACCCCTGTACCTCCTCCATCAGCAGCCTGCTCCCTGCACCTTTTCCCTTTGCCACCCCAACCTCACCTGACCCAGTACCCTCTCCTTTCAGGCAGGATGAGGAGCCGCAGGGAAGGGAAGGCAGGTAGCAGCTACAGCTGCTCCTCACCTCCCCAGCCTGGCTTATAGGCACCAAGCAGGGGGGAACAATGATCCTCCTGGCTAGGGAAGAAGGGGGGAGCTCAATGCACTAGCATCGGAGACTGCCACCCTGCGCTCCCTCCCTACAAACAACAGCAGCAGCAGAGGCCACAACATGCCAGGAGAGGGAACACAAATGCCATCCAATCGGCATCCCCTGTCCTTGCTGTGTTTAATCTCCTTCCTCCAGGGAAGCAGCAAGAATGCACTGAACAGAGTTGCTGCCTTTCCTTTGACTGAGCCTGCACAGGAACTTTGCATATGTTATGTTTCAGGCTGTTTCTCTTCCTCGTTTGCAACCCTCACAGTTCCCATGTGGATCTGAAACATAACTCTCTCTCCATAGGATAACATGGAAACTTCAAAACATAAAAACTTAAAACTGCACAACAGATTTTAACAATCCAAACCCAGGAATGGACTTGACTGAGCCCTTTGCACCTCCTATTGAATAACATTAAACACACTTTTCTGCATCAAGAGAACCAATCACAAAACCCAGAAAGTTCTGCCTCCAATTTTCAAACTTGTATAACTCAGCTGTTTTTCAACCCATCTGTGCAATTTGAACAGCTTCTACCCTGGGCCTTCACCCAAGTGAACCTCCCTGCAAAATGTCACAATGATAGTTGTGTACACTCCTGTCCAGGAAGAAGGATACAGTTCTGTTTGGAAGCTCTGCTCCTCCTCTGCCACCACCCTCGCCTGCTCTTGGCTGCCCTGCTCCTCAAAACACATCCACCCCTTTTCCCTGGCAGCCCCCCATGCCGACTGGATTTCCCTCCCTGAACACATTCGTTCGGCTTCCTCCCTCCAAATCTTCAAATCCCTCCTGAAAACCCACCTCTTCCGTCAAGCTTTCCCTGGCTCCTTGTTCCCCTTATCCCCTTGCTGACTTATCCTGAATCATTGTATCTTGTGTAACATTAAATGCGTAACTACACCTTTGGAACTAAGACAAGCATGTGCACCTGAGACCACATGAGTTTATGTATGTATCCTTGTCTCTTCCTCTGTCCTCTCCCCCGGCCCCACCTTGTGTCTCTTAGATTGTAAGTCTGGTAGGACAGGGACCGTGTCTCTTTCTTACAATTGTAAAGTGCCAGGTACTTTGCTTGTGCTATATAAATGCTTAATAATAATAATAATAATAATAATTAATGAATAAAGATAGGATAAATCATCTCAATTTTATAACAAGTAGACTTTTTGAGATTTTAAGAGTGCAACTCACCTTAACTGTAGTGCCGCAACTGCAGGCCTATAATATACTACATATGAATCCACATAAGTAGAACTTGGTGAACTAGAATTTCCCTTTAAGTAGAACTGTTCCCCCAACTGTAAGTCATTTAAATGTTCTACATGTTGCGAGGGATAACCCAACCTTCCCTATTCCAGTTTCCTGATATCTCAGAGCATCTACACCAAAAGCCCAGTATTAAGTGTTAAAAGTGTCTCCGGGACAGTTAACACATTTGCTTTCTGTCCTGCATACACTTCAACAGTTCAAATGCAGTCTTCACTCCTATATGAAATGCGTACTGGGTCTGGAGCATAGCAGGAGTTCCCTCCCCAGACGAGGACACTTTCAATGGACTGAAGCTGCTTCATTAAGCTAGGGTCTGCAGGATGACTCTTAATACTTGAGAGAGTTGGGGGATCCTGCTTTTCACAAATTCTGCTTTTCAGTTGACCAACATGAGTCTCTTCTCCTGCATTTTAATATCATATATGAGAGAATTATTTTGCCTGTTTTTCGCAAATTGCTTCCCTCCATAAATGTTACACCCTTATTGCCCAGCTGCTGCTAGCAATCCCATAATGCTGCACAGCTGTTTTTTTGCCTGGTGGGGGCACTTGTTACACGTGGACAGACTAGTCTCTTCCTGTTGCTAAACATTGGTTTCCAAGTTTAAAATGTTTGATTAAACACACATTACACTCAACATCCTGAGACCTAATCTTTTTTAAAAATAAAAAAATAAATAAAAAACCTGGGAGGAAAGGACTTTTGTGGACTTTAGTCTCAGGTGAGTTCAGCCTTAATCTCTTGTAAATGAATGCTAAGAATGAAAACGACCACACTCATTTCTATTGGTCTGGATATTGTTTCTACCTTTAAAAAGATTCTTAGCAACATTTTTATTATTGTTTGCTTGGGTTTTTTTTACTAAACAGCATGCAGTACCAAAGAAAAGCCTGTTTCATTAAGGTTTGCTTAGCTAAAGCACTGATAATTGGAACTGGTTTGGATGGCTCACAGACTGCACTGCAGCTAGCAGAAGATAAAGTGCAATAAAGTGTGAATTGGGATTAGCCCTTCTGAAACAACTGAAGTTGCCACTGTCAGAGATAAAAATGCTGAGTTCGATGGACCATTGGTCTGACCCAGTAGGGCACTTAATGTTCTTATTTGCTTTAACTATTCATAACAGATGGCAATAATCCAAAACTGAGCACTTGATTTTTAAAAGAAATGAACTGGATCACATATAGAAAAGTCTCTCCTTTGTTGTCCTGTTGCACTCCATGCAGTGCTCCCCCACACTTCCGCTTCTCAGGCACCATACTCCACCTCACTTGTAAATGAATGCTAATTGGTGGGATCAGTATTATTTGTGTTATGGGATCAGCTAGAAGCCCTAGTATCAGGGCCTTAGAGCAGGCGCCATTATGGTAGATGCTGCATATAGGTTGTGTAGTAGTACTGCCTCAAAGAGCCTGGGCCTGAACTAAGGCCCCAACCCCGAAGAAAAGACTGGGATACTGAACTTTCTGTCTATGCCTCGGCCCACTGGAGTCAATGGAATTAAGAATGCCACGTATTGACCTGTGCCAAATATTTGCAGGATCAGGGCCTTAATGGATAAGTAGACAAAAGTAGGGGGAAGCAGAAATAGAGATAGGTGAGGGTGGGTTAATCTTGTTAGGATGTCTATAAACTGTTCTGTGATTGTAGGGAATGAAAGATTATTTTAAAACCCCACCAGACTTAACTGTGATTAAAAGAAGCACCATCCCAATGTATGAGATCCATCACAGATGGGCACTTACTGATGTGGGGGCAGGGAGATGTCAGGAATGTTTTGGTTTGTATTTCTAAGGGGATTTTGAGGTGCATTTTATGATCCTGCCCCTTCACCATGTACTCCACAGTCTTTCCCTGCTGCCCCAAAGTGTGAGAGCTTTTCAAAAAGTGTGGGGGTCAAGGTCTATACCCCCACCCATCCTAGAAGCCTTGTCTTGTCATTGAACTCCCAGAAACAGAGGCTTAAAAATAATGAGTTTTTTAAAAAAATTGGTGTATTTCTTTTGGTTCCTCCTGAGCCTCTAAGGCACACTGCATTTGTGTTTTTAAGCGTTTCTCCAAACCCTGCACAGTCAGTCAAAACAACATAAAGCATTCTAGGTGAAAAACTTTTAGGCAATAAACGCCAGAGCACAGACTGCTCTTTACAACAGGTGGCATATTTGACTTGGAAATAGAGTCCAGATCTCAGTATTCCCATTTCAGTGCCTAAACCGCAAGCCCATCCTTCCTCTCTATAAAGTTCCAAGTTAACAAATGACATCACAGAGTCATGGCTGCATAATTATTTTTGCAGAAATATAGCATGCTCAAAGGTTGATCAATCAATGTTATTGGGAAACCTTTTGTGCTTCGCTCTTTCAAGCTACATCACAAGTCTAGTTCATTTTCCCCACCTAATGCTTAGACTGCTGATCACACTTAGACTAACTGCATATTCCTGTTGGTGCAGTATTTTGAGTCTGTGAAATCTATGATCTAAAACCTCCCACCATTTCTTGCATGAAATATGCTCTAGTAAAGAAGAAATCTGATTTTTATTTGTTGGCCTACCAATAGCTTGTCTTATATTTTGTTTGACAAGTCACACCACCTGTAGGGCTCAGTTCCCCCATTGTTGGTAAAATAATTCATAGCTGTTTTCATGTGAAAAGCTCAAAATATTTTGCAAAGAATCATTAACCAAGCTTTTCAACAAGGAAAGTGAGGAACAAAAGGTGAAATTATCAAAATCTCAGTGAGGTTTAAATCCTGAAATTATTTTTACAAAAGGAACATCATTGTCCATGGTCAGCCAACAAGTGAAGAATAGAGTGGGGAATGGAACCCAGCTCTGCTGGATCCTAGTCCATCATCCTGTTTACAGATTCTGTCTTTATGCAGTAATAATTCTTCATTACACAAATCTTTGAGACTTTGAAATTTTCACACAAAGCCTGTGTAACAGAAACCACAAAGCCCCTTGCAATATTAAGGATGGGATTTAGAAAAATTCTGGGCTTTATTATAAAGTCATGTGCACTTGAATGACTTACTCCTCATTCACAATAGTGAAAAGGATGGCCAAGCCTATGTGGTTGGCATTGGCAATGTTGTCTTTGAGGAAAACCAAATTCTATAGAACCCTAATGAGAATGTCCAATGATTCTTTGAAATCTGGTTACTGCCCATTGAGTTATTAAGCAGTGATGTCATTGCTCTGTGAGAAATGGAATATGGTACGTACTAGACCTGCAATAGGAACTAATCTTGAGCAGGGTGGTGGGACTAGATGATTTGCCTGTGCATCTGAACAGAGAATGTATAAGTAAGTATAATTAGTGGGCCCGTACATGCCTACTCCTGGATGCAGATTATTTCTGTGGGACTGATTCATAGAAGCACTGTCTATACTGCTGCCACTGAAGCTCTCTCTATTGCCTTTCATTCTGGGTCCCCTCCTCCTCTGTAATAAGCCCAGCATGTGCACCTGTGGTGTATCCCAGTCCCTCTCTAAGGTCATCTCTCCTTTGTCTCCCTTCTCTTGTCCATCTTAGATTGTAAACCCCTTGGGGCAGGGACCTGTGTCTAATTAATGATCAGTGCCAGGTTAATTGCTAGCATTATATAAATACATAATGATTTTCACATTTAATCCACTTTTCCCTGTTTAAGCCAGTGGTACCCAAGCTTTTTGTCTGTGTGACCCATTTTGAAACTTAGGCCCTTTTCACACAGACACTCTAACACGGATAAAATGGGTATTATATTTTATTATACATTTTGCAGGGCTGCAGGTGTGCTTGATGGGTGTCCTGCAACATGTATAATTGTCAGGCTCCAGGGGACGGAGCCGTGGGGGAAACCAAGGAGGGAGAAGGAAGGCCAGAACTATCAGGCTCCAGGGGACGGAGCCAGGGAGGGGGAAACGAGGTAGGAGGAATCAAGGCCCAGGCACAGGGGGGAAAAGGGTGGCCCCAAGGCGACCCTCTGAAACCGCTCAGTCGCTCTCTTGCCCCCGAGAGATTATGTACTCAGCAGCGTTACCAGGCACGCTGGGCTAGGAAGGTACACGACTCATCATCGAGGTCAAGGTCTGGAGCCAAGGGTGGAACCCACCACAGGGAAGCTGGCGGGTTAACCAATAGCCTGGAAGCACGGGGGAAACTCAACATAGGCTCACACGGGGCAAGGGGAAGGGACTAAGCATAGGCTCACACAGAGCAGGGGGAAGGGACTAAGCATAGGCTCACACAGAGCAGGGGGAAGGGACTAAGCATAGGCTCACACAGAGCAGGGGGAAGGGACTAAGCATAAGCTCCCTGGGAGCAAGGGGAAGGGTCTAAGCATGAGCTCCCTGGGAGCAAGGGGGACAAACAAACATGGGGCACGCACAAGACAAGATGGGGAACAAGCAAGCAAGGGGAATGCATAAGACAGCGAGGAAACAAGCAAGCAAGGGGCACACACAAGACAGGGGGAACAAGACACAGTCTTACCCCATGCAGAGGGGACACACACACAACATACAGCACAAGTACTCCTCAAGTATAACAAACAAGAATGGGAAGGGGGTAAGAGATGTTGCTCCACCAGCTTCCTATAGCCACACCAAGGCTTAAATACTTCCTGTGGCCAATCAGGAAGCTGGGAGGCAGGGCTAACGCAACTGGCTACAGCTGGGAGGGGGCATGACACACAGGGAGCAAGCACACAAGGGAGACAGAAGGGGGAAAACCCAACACCCTCACAAGCCCACCAGGTGGCGCAGGGCACTGGAGAGCCTATCCAGCGGCCAAAGGTTCAAGACCCAGCCCTGACAGTACCCCCCTATCCAGGCCCCCCCTCCCCACAGGGAAGGGGGCAATATTTATGGCCACACGGGACGGGACATGGATTTGAGACACGGGAAGGGGTACCATATATTAGGGCGGTAACCCTAGGAACTATAACCACAACAGACCCCCAAAAATGAACAAGGGGAACCTCCCCGCATACAACAGCCTGGAATAGTGATTTACAAATGCCCTAATTTAGAAGTAGAACGGAGGGACGGGTTGGGGAGGGTGTAAAATGGCATGAAGAAAGGTGGACACAGCCTGTACATGATTCCAGGTGCTCTGGGCTAAACATATTGCAGGGAACAGAAGGTACTGCGGACATGAAGAGTGGGACCCCAGGACGAATCTCTAGGGCAGGAGGGGGGAAGGGAGAACAAGGAAAAGGCCAGGGACGTTGCTGGACCAACCTCGCGATGGAAGCCCATACACACTGTCAAGAGCATTTTGCCAATGCTGGTTCTCAGTCCCTCCAAGCGGCACTTGGGTGGTACCCTCAGCCATTGTCCTTCGGAAGGAGGGGTTTGCGTGGGGAGCAGTTAGCTGCTCTGGTACCGTAGGTGGAAGGACTGTTGGTAGGTGTCAAGTGGCAAGTGGACCTGGAAATGCTGGTAAAGGGTGCAAGTTAGTTGCCTGTTGAAAGTTGGTAGCAGGCTCTGTCCCTGCCAGGTGACCTGTTTCTGATAGCTGGCTGGTAGCTTCATGCTCCGACTGGGGGGAGGCCGGCCTGTGCTAGACAGCATCCTCTGACTCTGACCAGGGAGTTTCGGGTTGCCGTCGAGCAACGGGTCCTAAACAGGAAGCTGCTAGCAATGGTGTCGCTGATCGTGGGGGGGCTACCGGTGGCAGTCAGTTAGCAAGTGTAGGTGCCTGGTGGAGAGCTTCCAGCGACGGCTGCCTAACGATCCCAGGCTCCAGCTCTGGGTTTGGCAGTGATGGTCGGGTAACTGATATAGGCATAGGTTGGAAGTCTGTCCGTGCCGACCTGACCACCGTGTCAGGTTCCAGGCAAGGGCCTGCCAAGGCTGCCTTGGTAACAGCCTCAAGTTTTGGCGGGGGAGTTGGTGCTGGCAGCCAAGCAGCAGACTCAGATACTTGCTGGAGAACCCCCACCAACGGTTGCACAGGGGCTTTCGACATCCGCTGTGGAGCTGTCAGCAGCGGGTCGAGTACAAGCTCAGGCACCGATTGGGGCTCATCCCGTGCCAGCCTAGCTGCGCTTTTAAGTTCCAACTGTGAGGCTGCCAGCAACAGCCTGGCAGCCACGTCAGGAGCTGGTTGGGAGACTGCCGGCAAAAGCCTGGCAGCGGCCTTAAGTTTCAGTTGCTCAGTAGCCTCAGTTTGTTCACAAGGGGCTGGTAGATCCGGCTCCTGGGCCAGCCTTGGTCCCTGGGCACTTGTCCCTGGTGAGGTAAGCGTCATAATAAGAGGAAACAGAGCTTCTGTTACAGGGTTAGAAGTTGCCCATTTTCTTGTTCCTTTATCTTTTCCTGTAAGTCCTGCAGGGAAGCAGCTAACACAACTAGTTTTTCTTGGACTTGTTGGTTTTCACGTTCTCTTTGCTGGAGAATGCCTTGCATCTGGGTGCATTCTTCTACTGCAGCCTGCCGAAGGCGTCTTTCTTCATTGTACAGAGAGTGGAGCCTGGCGATTTCAGCTATGAGCTGTACTGCTGCTTCTTGCTCAAGGAGATCGTTCTCCCGCTTCAACTTCAGGTTCTTGGCCTTTCACCTGTAACTCTCCTTCTAGCCTCTTAATATCAGCGTTTGTCTTGAACTCTGCAGGACCCTCTGCCTCACCCTGGACTGCATTCTGCACAGATGAGGCTGCAGGGGGAGGGGACAGTAGTTGGCTCTTCACAACCCGCTCCGGGGGAGGAGAATAGGACGTCGGGGGGGGGGCAGAAGGACATGTCCTACTTTTTATGCCCACACCCTGCACAGTTGTACCTATGAACGCTGGCAAGGGATCATCCCTTTCCTTCCTTGGCATTAAGAAAGGCACAATAGGCGTATGTGCAGGAGCTTGGGTCTTCTCACTTCCACAGTCCTCTTCATCCCCACTGCACTCTTCCCACTCGCTTTCCTCCAAATCCGACCATTGGATCGTTTCGCATGGCTGGGACGTAAATGGGGTTGATCGTCTAGCCGTATTCTTAGGCTTGGGCCGCCAGGAGGCAGCTAGGGCCCTCTCTTCAGGGTTACCAGTCACCTTTTGCAAA
>QEPC01012829.1:1969738-1983288 GCA_003113815.1 Sphenodon punctatus
CGGGTTCTGTGCCCAGACAACCCAATGTCTGCTGCTGCTGCCAATGCTGCCCATTCTGTCTGTGCCACAGGTTCTTGGACCTGTAATTCCTCACACAGGGCGCTGTCATGCCACCACATCGAGAAACAGTCACTCCTGCCCCAGGACCCGCCGCCAAGATCCTGGGGCCAAGTTACAGGCAGGGAGGGCTGTGGCCAAAACCTAGAAGTTGCCACCTTAGTCCCGGGACCCACCACGATGGGTCTGGGGTCGTCATTCCTTGCACAGAGGCAATGTCATTTCACCGCACCAAGAAACATCCACTCCAGCCCCAGGACCCACCATCAGGGTTCTGGGGCCAAGTTAAAGGCAGGGAGGACTGTGGCCAATACCTAGAAGCTGCCACTCAAGCCCCAGGACCCACCATCATGGGTCTGGGGTCATCATTCCTCGCACAGAGGCGATGTCTTTCCACCTCATTCAGAAGCAGCCACTCCTGCCCCAGGACCTGCCTTCAGGGTCCTGGGGCCATGTTACGGGCAGGGAGGGCTGTGACCAATACCCAGAAGCTGCCACCTTAGCCCCGGGACCAACAGTGATGGGTCGCCATGATTCCTCGCATACTGCGATGTCTTTCCACCTCATCCAGAAATAGCCACTCCAGCCCCAGGACCAACCCCAGGGGCTCTGCCTGCCCCTCCCCTTCCCAAGCACCAGCCTGTCCCTTCAGAACAACGCCTGCCTATCTCTTTAGATCAACTGTCTAAGAGCTCCTTGGCCTATACCCGATCCGTGCCAATGGTTCTGTACCATGGCCACCAATGTCTGCTTCTTCCAGTGCCAATGGCCCCCACGCCAGGCCTATATGCTGTCTGTGCCATGATGCCATGGCATAAAGAAACAGCTGCTGCTGCCAGACCTATATGCTGTCTGTGCCAAGTGTTCTGTACCCCAAGTTGCCGCCAAGCTCAAAGCATGCTTCAGCCCGCCTTCCTGCCTCTCATGCCAAGGTGCCTGTCTGCCCACCCAGGTTGCTGCTGAGAGAGAGAGAGAGAGTCCACCCACTGCTTGAAGAAAAGACAGACACGATCCCACCCATGCTGTCACCTGCACTATATGGCCAGAGAGAGAGAGAGACAGAGAGGTTCCCATTCCCAGCTAGAACTAGGGAGATGGGGGTTAGATGGGGAGAGCTAGGTATATCCTGGCTGCCACCTGCCGGAACCAGAAAGAACTCCCATCTGTGCTCATGTGCCCATTAATGCCCATTGCCCACATCCAGCACACAGCAAACCTACTGTAATGAGATGGAATATAACCCACAACATATTATATATGCCTGCCAGTGCCTGTCTGTGTGCGTCCCTGTACCTACCTGCTGCCTTGCTACCACCTATCGCCTGATCAAATGAAGTATGCCCCATAGGCTTTAGGCTGTCATTCCACTATCCCTGATTCAGCCATGCCCACCTGTTCCAAGGACCATCAACGAGATTCTGGGACCATCATTCCAGTCACTGGGGGCTGCATTCCATTCCATTGCATCCAGAAGCCCGGTGCCCACACACCAGCCTGTCCCCCCTCCCCAAAAGCCTACTCCTCTGTCTGCACCCACCTGCGGATGCCTGCTGAATATCGCTGCTGAAACTAAAAGACCCTCCGACCACCAGCTCCCGCCACCTGCTGCCCACTGCCAAGGAGCCTGTCTCTCTTTCTCTCTGCCACACCTACCCACACAAACACAAGCCCTGCACCTCCTGGGGGCTTTCTGCTAGCTGAGACCCTGCTGCTGGCACAGCACATTTTTGTGTTAATAACTAGTACTACACTACATGAGGTGGCAGGTGCTGCTGGAAGGGATCAACAAGCTGTATGACATTCTGCCACCTGCCAGCCAGAACTTCAGCACATAGGGATAAAAGATTGGAGACAGGTAAAACGAAACTCGTAACAATAAATTTAAAAACTTTACTTAAAACTATTTACAATACAAGAAAACAACAACAACAGCAGCATTTAATAAAACAAAAGCAAACATGTAAAGGAAACTTATTAATTAAACGAAGAGTCACTCTCTGTTGCCACTGGGCCTGTCCCCAAGTAATTGGGGGAAAGGCAACAGGCCTTGGGGCACTTCACAGTCCTGAGGGCCGGCCACCTCGGAGGGGTTCACCATGTCGTTGGCCACAGCATACGCCACCACCGCTTTCAGCTCACTATGCCACCTGGAGACTGCCCGGTGATACAGCTGCACACAGCGCAGCTCGGCGGAGACATACTGGCCGTATGCCACCACTTTCTGCCGCTCCGCCTGGACCCCCTACAGCTCCTCCACCAGGCATTTCTCCAGGTCAGCAGAGGAGTGCTGGACCTCCTCCACATGGCCCAGGGTGCACCGCTGCAACCTGGCCAGAAGGGCCTTGACCTCTGCATCCTCTGGGGGCCAGGGGGTCTCCACGTCGAGGCTGGAGGCGGGAGGAGGGGAAGGGCTTATATGCCTCCTTTTGCGGGTTGTCTTCCCCCCCTTCTTCTGGCACTGAGGCTCCACGGGTGCCATTTCAGAGTCCTCCTCACCTGCCCGCCTCACTCTCATGTCATGCCGCCGCTCAGTGTGGTTGATGAGCCCCGACATGGTCCCCTCCCTCTGCCGGTGGATAACTTTATTGCAGATCTAAAAAGAGCAGGAAAATATAGGAACATAAGAAGTGCCATACTGTGTCAGACCAATGGTCTGTCAAGCCCTGCCTGCATTCTGTCTCCACAAGTGGGTGGACTGGGTGGCCGTCCAATCTCTCTCTGCAGGGGACTTCCGTTCCTAACAGGTCATAGGGCAATTCATTCCCTGTTATTCCAGTCCCTGTGCCATACCTTGCATGTGGCGGTTCTCTTGCCCTTGTGTTAGAACCTCCAGACATCAGACGACTGGCGCCGAATGTCTGGGGGTGTCACTGGCGAGCTCCACCTAGGGGTCCAGTGAGTCCTCCTCCTTGGCCTGGTCCTGGCAGCAGGGCTGGGGCCATAATCCAATTCCTCACTGAAATGGGAACACATAAGAACTCCAAATAAATATCACGCATTTATGATGGTGCCTCTAGTCCTCCCTCCTTGGGGTGCTAGGGATGGCAACTAGAAAGCAGTAAAGCACGTGCAAATCCTGCCCTGCTAGGGGATGCTAGATATTGCAACTAGAAAGCCCCAGGCTGGCACGTGCAAATCCTGCCTTACTTGGGGTGCTAGGGATGGCGACGGGAGATGTGACCCTGGCTGGAGGAAAGAGACTGCCCTTATTTGGGGGTGCATAGGGAATGGGATGGCAACTGGAGAGTGGAGACCCTTGCTAGCCTGGCACATGTTTGGGTGGGGGTGCTGCTCGTGCCAGAGCCCCCCACAGCACAGTACCCTCTCTCTGTGGAAGACATCCGCTGCCACCCACTGTTTGTGCCTGACTGATGCCCACCCGCACGCCAGTGAGCTCGCTCTAACGGATAGAGCCTTTCTTGACCTAAAAGTAAAAAAAAGTTTACAAACCTGGCAGGAGTGGCAGTACCTCCAGAGCCCGCTGCTTCCTCCTCATCTGAGGAGTAAGCAACCAGTGCCACGGGAGGTGTAGTAGTAGGGGCAGCAGCCTCGACCGCTACCTCCTCCTCCTTGAGCACCAAGTTGTCCCCCAGCCGGGGGATCAGCACTACAGCCTTCTTCATTTTTTAACATTTATTGTTTTATAAACAAACACTCACGCCCCAGTCACCCACAACCCACACCAACCACCCAAATACACAGCACAGCCAAACCAAACACAATCACAGCCAAAACACACAAACTGAGCAGCCACTGAGTCAAACACACATTCACTCGCCACACAGCTCCACACGCACTCAATTTTCCGGTTTCCAGCATGATTTCCGGCTCTCGTGTTATTTTTTCGGCCAAACCCGAACCGAACGGCCGAACCGAACGGCCAAACCCGAACCCAGCAAACCGCCCGAACCCGAACGCACGAACCAAACGCGGCCAAACAGGACGGCCGAACCCGAACCACGGTCTGTTCGTCCATCCCTACTAGACACACTCCATACTCACCTTGAGAGAGTTTCTGTCGAGAACTCAGTCTCTTAACAGACGAGACAGACAATGAGTGAGAGAGGAAACGCACACATGTAGAAGTCTGGTTTTGCAGATGGATATTTAGAACAAATACCAACCTGGAAACCAATTAGTTCATACATTTGTTCTAATACTTTGTCTGTTGCGAAATGGAAATGGGATGATGATTTACTTTGATGCAGAAAATGCCTAAGTTTGTGTTCTTAAGTTGCTGGGGTTTTTATTTTATTTTTATTTATTTTGAGCCATTTATAGCCCACTCCCTCCTGCTCACAATAGCAGCTCAGGGCGACTCACAACAAAATTTTAAAATATGAAACAGTTCAATAATTAAAATCAAATATATAAAATTTAGGCACAGAACTAAAATATTTTATTTTCAGTAGCACTGAGCACCCAACAGCCTTCACTGAGGTAAAGGGATACCAGCCAACCGCTGTGTGAAAAACAAGTCACTTATCTGGGTGTGTTACTATGGACTTGGGCTCCTGACACAATAAAATAATCTAATCAAAGGATTATTCACAAGCCTGATTTAATGCAGGGAAAAATCTGTTCAAAAGTGAAGAGGAAGCAAACTTAAAAAACCTGTAATTTGCAGCATTTCCATCCAGGGACACTGAGGCCACAATCATAATAAAAAAGAGAAACAAGAGAAAATAGTGTTGTTCTTAGATTGATGGTGAATAAGGGGAAAGTCTTTTGGGGAACTATAATCATTGCCAGATGTCCATTTAGACTGAGGTGGCATAAAACCAAGAATAGCCCTTCTCCTGTGCACATCTGTATTCAGGTCACCAGATACCTTAACTGTGAAGAAACCATCTTCAGAGCTGTGGCATTTCACCAGCCCTGAAGTGACACTAGAGGTCAACAGTCAGTTGGGTGGAATTTGAATGAGAAGTCAACAAATAACTATCCAAAGTACCTACTCACTACTTTAATTCAAAATGGGTTAAAGGCTATACCATTTAACACAACTGAAAATAGCTTGTGGAACTCATTGCCACAGGATATCATTAAAGGCAAGGTTTAGCAGGATTCACAAAATGAATCTTTTGTATAGGTAACAAATTGTTTTAAAACCCAGGAGTTCTGGAAGGGATATAACCTTCAAGACAAATTGTTAACTATGAGCGGTAAATTCCCATAATCACTAGAAGTGGTTTTTGGCACATTTTTCTCCAGAGCTGGGTGGTAACCACTGTTGGTCACAGATTTCTGGACTGGATGGCAAACTATATGTTTGTAAAAGTTCTCTCCTTCTGAAATGCTTCATTATTGTGGTGCTGGAATCTCAGGAGTTCTGCCCAGTGTGTGCGCTCTCTCTCTCTCTCTCTGTGAGCATTCCTCCTACTACCCCTTTTGATTCAAGCAGAATGTCAGAGCTGTGAGGGAACTCTCTGACGAAACCATTAAACTTGGGTTTCTATTACATTCCCCAAGTTTTGTGCTGTGAAGTTCGCTAGCTTTCCACAAACCAGGGCCAACTTTCAAGTGCACCTGGGCTGGTTTATGGTTACAGATGAACACCATGTGAAACTGAGCGATTTCAACCTGAAACCAGGCAAAAAATATTGGTTTTGGCTGGGTTTTGCTTTGAGTTATTAAGTACATAGGAAACCAGAACTCATGGGGGGGATGAGCCTACGCAAACCAAAGTAGGAGAAAAAATTTGCATGACCTCCTGTGAACTGAAACCCCCACAATTCTGCGAAGGAGAATGATATTACGTAGTGACCTGAATACTCAGACCGTGAGGTTTGGCGGCATGGTGCTTAGTACGACACCACAAGGATTTTAGTCTTTCACTGCTTATGTGGATCACCTGTTTATGAGGGTGCATGTATAGACAATATCTATACACCAACAGTCCTTTAAGAGGGCTAAGATAACTTTTCATCTCTGGTTTTCTGTATACTGCACATTCACTCCTCCATGTATGGCCACTCTGACTTTTCATTGCCCTCATCCTAACAGCTCTGTATACAGCTTATGTCTAGCTGTGTATGAATGCATCTGCGTGTGAACACACACACACACACACACACACTCTCCTCCATATAATAACTGACTTTTCATTGCCCTCATCCTAACAGCTCTACTGGCCCCATGCTTGACCTACTGTGAACTGCAATAATGATTTTTTGTAGAATTTCCCCCATGTCACTCCAGTGCCAACACATTTGCTATGAAACTGGTGAGGGGCAACAAGTTTCCCAAGGGGTGTGCGTGTGTGTATGTGAAAACACTTAAGCAAAGAGATTTTAACACAGAACCAATAAAAAATATCTTCTCAAGATAAGCATCAGTTCACGTTTCCCTTTGACTCATTCGTCAGAAAAGTCTCTGTGCAACACAATACTGTATAATGCTTAATTTGGAATAACACTCAAATGCTTCTGGTTTCATGCAGTCTCAGAATTTCTAAACTAGATGTAGGTAGGAAAATTAATGGGTGAAATTCTATGCCCTGTGTTATTTAGAAGGACTCAGCCAAAAATATAGGACTCTATAAATGCACCTCGCCACCCCGGCATATTTATTTCTTGTTTCAATCTCAAATCAATCTTATATTATGAAGATAAATAAATCATTTCAGCTGATAAATTGTCCCTGTTTTGCCTTCTCCTTAGTATCCTTTGGCAGAAGTGTAGTTTTTTACAGAGTCAATGTAACCTAGTGGATTGGGCATTGGCCTTGTACCGTGGAAACCAGAGTTCAAATCCTGTCTTAACCATAAACAGCTGGGCAATCGGTTGTTGGCTAAGACAGTCAATGCCTCCCTTAGAGAGAGCAGAGTGCCTGACTGCCTCAAGGAGGTGGTGGTGTGGTCTTTGCTCAAAAAACCATCACTTGACGTTGATGCCCTTGCCAGCTATCGGCCGGTCTCTAACCTTCCCTTTTTAGGGAAGGTTATTGAGCGGGTAGTGGCTCATCAGCTTCAGGAGCATCTGGATCGGATCAGTTTCCTAGATCCCTCACAGTCTGGCTTTCATCCAGGTTATGGCACTGAGTCTGCGCTTGTGGCCTTGGTCGACGACCTCTCCTGTGAGTTGAACCAGGGTCGTTCCCCCCTGTAGATCCTATTAGATCCTTCAGCTACATTTGATACCATTGATCATGAGTTGTTGGTGACTCGGTTGCGGGACCAAGCCAGAGTGGGTGAGACTGTTCTTGAATGGTGCCGTTCTTTCCTCGCCATGAGAACTCAATGTGTGGTGCTGGGTGATTGTTCATCTCCCCCCTGGGACCTCACATGTGGAGTCCCGCAAGGTTCCATCTTATCCCCTTTTGTTCAATATGTATATGCAGCCTTTATGGGAGGTCGTCAGAGGGTTTGGCATAAGATCTTGGCACGCCATAGATACAGTGAAATGAATTTATATAAACATCCTCAAGCGTCTAGAATTTAGCCTCAGTTTTTTTCTCATGGTAATGGGCTTGCAGCCTGGGGCCTCCTGGACTCCTGGGAAAGTGGACTCATTTCCCCACCCCAGGCTTGGGCCCTACAAATGGGCAGGTCCCAATGTGGCTACTCTGGCCCCGGAAGGCCCCGCATGGAGTACTCCAGTTTTCCCAGCATTATTCCATGCGTGGCCATGAGTGGGTGCTCCATGGCTCACAGGAGCTCGCATCCGGCCACTCCACCTTTAGATGGCTAGTCGGCTCTTTGGCCATGTGGGGTAGCATCTCATTTGAAAATGACCATTTTCATGCAGTATGTCCCTATTGTGTCAATATTCTAGCCATGAGTCTGCCTGAGAGAGTCTTTAGGAAAAGCCAGGAACCGGCACTAAGGTTTATGAAGGAATTGAGAAGCCTGAGGAAAGATTTGTTTGAGTTTACATCAGACTGGTCTGTTAATAAACCAGACCCCCAAAAGGGAAGAATTTTGAAACTCTCAAGTGTTGTAGAAGCATTTCTCAGAGAACACAAGAAGTAGGGACACTGAAGCATCAGACACATGACGGGCCAAACCAACTGCCCCAGTGACAGCATTCTGCTGGTGTAGTTATCTCATGTAGAGGCATCGTTAGAGATCGTCTGAAGAGGCGTTGCTTTGCATTATGCAGCCAAAGGGGCTGGAATACAGAGCCTCTTAACAAGGCGGGATTAAGAATAGCAGGCAATTTAATTGTGAAGTTTCCAGTTGAATACACTTTTGTCAGAGTAATCACAAAGCCTAAATTGACGGTATCCAGATCCAAAAGCTGTTTGGACCTGATGAAACTGCTGCAGTACACTGCGATTCTGAGATGTTTCCACTGACAGCCTCTTGGCAAAGTAAGGCAACGTTGCTGCTTCTGAAAAATACCTTCAGCACAGATTAATGAATGCGCTTGTGTTAGTGTTTAGGATCTATCAGTTTCATGTTTTGGGGGGGGGGGGGTCAAATGGCCAAGAAAACTCCACCCTTTACTCAACTTAACATTAGAGGATGCAACTTGACATCCTAGTTAATTTCTCATGAAGAAATTTTGTACAGCAAAATTTAAAATCCAGAAAGCTACTACTGAATGTGGGGGGAAATGTGAGTTCCTTTATTCAACTCACCGTTTTACTTCTCCCTCACTTCTACTATGTTTTGGAGGTCGAACATGCACCACTAGGATCAGTTAGGCTAGATATTTTTGACTAGATTGTGCTAAATGTTATGACTGGCAGATTTAGTGGGTTGATTATCTCCAAGTACCATATCAGGTTAAATAAAAGTCTTGCATAGCAGCAATTTACTGTTTGGTGATTGCAGTAGATAAATTATAAGAGAGGCAAAAACTTTTGTCACACTATCTTGCTTATTGGCTAGATAAGTCCATCTGAGGAATAAGTATATTACCTATGTCAAATTATCATGACATTCAAGTCACAGGTTGTTTTCAATTATAATTATTTTGTACATGCTTATTCCTGCTGTTAATTAACGATCACATCATTCATGTGTTCACAAAGCACCATTTATATATTGTACTTTATTAATTGTACCAAGTATCTGGAAGGTCCAGTTACAGGCCATGTCCCTGGACAAACACAGAACAGACAGACAGTCCCATCCTCAATTGGCTCACAACTAAGTATAAGACGAGAGCACATTGATGCACACGACACACAAAGGAAGCAATTGGGCAGCACTGGTGGACACGACAGGCACTGGTCTGAGCAACCCAGCTGCCTACATGTGCTGTTGTAAGGAATAGAGGTTGGGGAGGGCTGAGAGGGTGGCGGAACAAGCATTCCCGGGGAGTGCAAGCCTGGAGACATGCTGCCCCGCCTGTGGCTGGACCGGGGACCGCAGGACGTGAAGCCAGGGAAACCACGTCAAGCGGTAACCCAGCAACCATGGGGCAGGGCCGCCAGGGCAACCCGGAACTGGAAGGGAGAGTGCGGCGCTCAGCGCGCCGGATAGCACGGTCAGGCGGCAAGACTACTTAAGCCCCAGGTCGCCAGCAACCATTGCTGGTGATTGGACCTAGTGCCGTGAGACTGGCCCACCCTGCTGGATAAAGCTGAGTTGTGAATCGTGAGGAAGCCGGAGTGACTGCGTGTGAGAGAGAGAGAGTGAGCGAGCGGAGAGAGTGGTGAGTGTGAAAGGTAATAACGTGACTTAGAGAGTGCTTGTGTGTGAGTTTCTGTGTCCCTACTAAACGTCCCCGTACCCTTGCTCCTGTGCGTGTGCCCTACCCCTTCCTCTGATTCCCTGACCCCGGACTCCTGGCCCCTGCCCCACACCCCTGTACCACCACCGAGTCTGCACCCCCGCCCGGTCTCCTATTGTGTGTGTGGGCGACAGAGTTCTAGTGTGGGCACCTTGGCGTGACCCAGTCCCTGTGATGAGCTTCGGTGTGGGACTGCTCTCGTAGCTGGTTCCCGTCACCACTATAAGACCCTGAGGGATCATTTAGTCCGCCCAGGTGCCCTCGCGAGTGACATAGCGCTGCGTGGCCCTAACAGCTGTTCCAGATACACCAAATAATGGATGGTACAGCAGTTGTAAGTTTTATTTAGTCGCTTACAGTCCTATTGGTGTTGGCATTGGAAGAGACAAAAGAAATGCCATTTATATCTTCTTTGTCCCCACTGGCACAGTTTCTGAGCTCTTAGAGATGCTCTTCATTTTTCCAGCGAGTACAATGGCCTCCTTCTATATAAAACTTGCCATGTAATTCAATTCCTTAATCTGAACTATGCAGTGTGAGCTGGACAACGGGGAAGCCATGGAAGAATGAGTCACTTAGTAATTGGTTGTGAGCAGGGAATGATTAGAGCTGGGATTCCTACTGTATGAGAAAACAATCCCTGCGCTGGCTACATCTTGAAACATTTTTAATATCAGGAATGATCTTCATGCAAATTTCAGACCATGTCTGTTTGTTCTGTTGTGAAAGTCATGACACAAAAGGAAATCCAGGGAGACAGGCTAATAGACACTGAAGGCTGCTAATGGAAAGATTAGGTCCCTGGGCTGTCAGACTTGTCTCCCTTAAGCACATGTTTATACTGCAAGTCAAGCAATCCCACTTGGTTTTTTTCTCTCTCTTTTATATATATATATAAATATATAAAACATAAAACCATTTGTCATTGCTTTCTTCTTCTACCGAACAATAGCTCACCATTCCTATAGTCAAGAGACAAGTACTCTTGGAAGATTCTTAGAAGGTTAACAGATGACAAGCCATTGTGGGTAGAATTTTCATGTATTAAAAATGATCTCCCTATCCTAGATGCCACCTCTGATACTCCACTTGGCACCTTCCATGAGAGTCACTGAGACCACAGTCACAAGACAAGACTAAACCAATTTCCCAAAGTCAAACCGTTTATTCAGGTTTTAGTAACTCACTTTGGGTATTGCTTATACTACATTCCTATACTGATTTATCTGCCCTCAGTGGCCATATCATGAAACTGCACAAGTACACGGACACTTATCCCAGGATCAGATCATTAGTCCTGGGATGACAGGTCTGCCTAAATGCAGTAATCCCATAATCCTGCAAAACACCAGGATTACAAAACCATTTTTCTGTGGTTTTGTAAAATC
The DNA here is from genome assembly GCA_003113815.1 of Sphenodon punctatus. NCBI lineage: Eukaryota > Metazoa > Chordata > Lepidosauria > Sphenodontia > Sphenodontidae > Sphenodon > Sphenodon punctatus. The sequence goes on from QEPC01012829.1 coordinate 1,980,867, forward strand.
CGGTTGTTAAATAACACCGAGATTAGGTCCGTCTAAACGACTATCCCGGGATAGTCAACTATCCCAGGATGAATATCACAGAGTGCTATAGCAAGAGCTGACATCCTCTCTATGCAGTTCACCCTCTATGGTATCTGATAGCACATGACTCTGGGGCGACCGCAATGCATTGTTGAAGGATGACAGAGGTAATACGGAGCACCGAGTGTAAATACCCTCAGAACAAAGGGCTGAGTCTCCATTTGGATCTCCAGGTGGAGACTGTGGTGGGGGGAGCATTTTGCAAGTTACATCTGGTGCGACGGCTGCGGCCGTATATTTCGGTCTCAGATCTGGCCACCATCATCCATGCTTTTATTACCCTTAGATTAGACTGCTGTAATGCATTCTACGTGGGGCTGCCCTTGGGGATGGTCCGGAGGTTGCAGCTGGTGCAGAATGCGACGGCCCGTCTCTTAACAGGGATGGGTCGCCGTGAGCACATTACACCAGTGCGCCGTTCTCTGCACTGGCTGCCTATTGTCTTCTGGGCACAATTCAAGATGTTGGTAATGACCTACCAAGTCCTAAATGGCCTGGGCCCAGCTTACCTGCAGGACCGCCTCTGGCTCTGGATCGTATTGCAGCCCCTGCAGTTGACCGGGGATGCGCGATTCGAAGCCCCCCGGGTTTCCTGGGTGGCAATGATGGGGAGGGCATTCTCGGTGGCCACTCCCAGGCTGTAGAATGCCCTCCCGATGAAGGCCCAGTTGGCCCCGGCCCTCCCCTCTTTCCAAAGACAGTGTAAGACCTGGCTGTTCCGCTGGGTCTTTGGAGAGGGGGAGGGGGAATTGGGTGTGTGTGTGTGTTTCTGCCCTTTTAGTATATTTTGTGTTTGTTTTGTTGTTATTGTTGGTGTATGTTTTGTAAGCTGCTCTGTGAGCAGGAGGGTGTGGGATAGAAAAATAGTGAAATAAATAAATAAATAAATTTTCTTCAGCTTGGAAATCAGATTTTCTTCAAACCCAGAAATTAGTGTGCTGACACTGAGCACTATGGGATTGCTATTCCTCCCAGATATTCTCAAACCAGGATAACAGCAATGTGCTGTTCACTGAATTCTCCCAGGACGAATTTCAATATGGGATAGAAATGTCCATGTAAACAGGGACCACTTGTAATCCCTGGATAACTAGGATTTTCTCCTAATCCAAGGATGAAGCTTCCATGTAATAACGCCCACAGAAACATCTACGTGCCTTGAATGCAAAGCATTTTGGGATGAATTCAGAGTTCTCAGCAGAAGAGAAATTTTGTGCTGCAGGCTGGGAATAATTTGTATAATCATTCACCAACCAAACATGGAAGGAGTTCATGTTACATGGTACTTTGGTTTAGAAAGCGAAGAGGATTATTATCTGCTTCTGATTATTCTGGAGCGCATACTTTGCCTCCTACCCCTGAATACCGTCACTTGACGTGTGAATGATACCAAGGCGCAAATGAGTTAAGGATTTGATCAACCGATTTAGCTGTTTCTGTGAGCATGACCTGAGAGATCTGGCAGATATCCTAATTTGAGGTCTGTCTGTCTCTGTCTCTAAGAGACAAAGTGGTTCAAATGATCTCTTTTATTGGACCAACTGTTGTTGTTGGGAATAAGCAAGCTTTGGGGCCACACAGGGGCCTTCCTCAGGCACGCAGCATAGCCAGTAGAAATATATAAACTGAGCAAATGTAGAGCATAAGAGCAGGTATATATGAGGGGGCCTGGAATGGGTGGGAATGGACAGAGCAAGGTGGGAGGGGTAAACACACACAGAGAGATGTGCCAGACATTAACAGAAGAGGTGTACAATTATAATTTTACCATGCTTATCACATAATGTTCTGTGCTCAAACCATCAAGCAGTAATGCCTGTATATTAAAATGTATTCACTGTGTATCAGTAATGTTCTTCTCCCACACACAACTCCCTGTTGTTAGTGCTATAGTAGTACACAGACAGCCAGGGTGGTATAGTGGTTAAGAGCACAGTACATGGACTAGGAAGTAGGGGAAGACACCAGTCATTATTATTATTATTATTATTATTATTATTATAAGCATTTATATAGCACCAGCGTTGTACCTGGCACTTTACAAAGAGTAAGATAGACACGGCCCCTGCCTAAGAGCTTACAATCTAAAGACAGGGGGAGAGGAGACAGGAAAGGGGGAACAGAGGGAGAGACAAGGGATGCAACATTCACGAGAATGTGAGAGCTCAGGTACATGTTCTTGACTTGGTTACAGAGAATTGGGAATTTGCAGATAACAGGTGGGGGATAATCCTGGGTGGGGATGATTAGCAGGAGTTCGGAAGGACAGAGCAGAAGAGGTGGGTTTTGAGGAGGGACTTGAAGGTGTAGAGGGTGGGGGCAAGGCGGATGTGGGCAGGGA
>QEPC01012829.1:2006442-2016713 GCA_003113815.1 Sphenodon punctatus
GGTCCAGCGGCCTCAGCGTCGGCTGTGGCTGCCGGTGTCAGAGACGCTCTAGGCCTTCCGGGGAACTTCCAGGTTTCCCCGGAAGGCCTAGAGAATCTCTGATGCCGGCAGCCACAGTCGGCGCTGAGGCCGCCGGATCGCCCGCCGCCGCCGCCGCACCCGGAGCTCCGCAAAGGTAAAGCACTGGCAACTTTAGTAGGGGTGATCCCTGGGGGGTTGGGGGATGTTAAACACGCCCCCCCAGGATTGGGTCTATACTTACCGGCGGCTGCAGGGACGCCGCGGCCACTGGTGCTGGGGGGGTGGGCTCTTTTTTTTAACAAAAATCCAGGCTGGGCAGGGTGGGTGGGGGGTGACCCCCTTCCACCCGCGCAGCCTGGGAGGGGGAGGGGGGAGGAATGAATTGTATTTCATTGATTTCAATGGGGACACAGTGCCCCATTGAAATCAATGAAAGAAAACCGGTACCGGATACCGGATTTAATCCAGGAATCCGGTTCTTTGAGAACCGGAAACTGGTAAATCCGGTATCCGGTAATTACCCCGGGGTCCCACCCTAGAGTTGGGCAGACTTTCCCTTGGGGCCCAAGTTGAATTTCAGAAACTTACCTTCTGGGCCAAGAATAGAAATTCTGGGGATACTTCCCTCCTGAGTATGACCTTGACTGAAAAACAGTCTGATACAGAAGGGGGCATGGACCCCTGGTGGGTGGATGTAAAAGCAGCTTTTGGAGACTGGGTTTTTCTGAACTTTTTTTTTTTCAGGATTATACTGATAGTCAAGTTATTAGGATGCTTAAGCAGAGGATTTTTGATATGGACAGACAAGGGCATAGGATGTTGGCAGCTAAAGTGCATCTCTCTCTGTTTGATAAGTATTGGATCTCCACTAGGAATGGGGCTTCTTATTTGCATCAGATAGTGGGTCCAGTTCTTAGGAGAGCTTTTCTTGCCCTATGGATACAATCCATGCAGACAGCCGTTTCTTTGGGGAGAAAGCAGGGCATCCCATATAGTGATAGGATAGCATCCCATATAGTGATAGGATTTGTCCATGTGGTTGACGATTTGGAACATTACGTTCTATCATGTCTGCTGTATGACTTGCAGCGTAGGCAATTACAGAAGCTTATTGGTTGGGATGGTACTAGGCCCAAAATCCAACAACTATTATTCCTTTTAGGTGATATGGAGCCCGAAAGAACCAAGCAGGTGGCTATCTACGCTGTAAAAATGATGAATGTACGCTCGCCGTATATAGCGTGAGCAAAACATATGCTCGCTGGGGCAACATGAGTTTTGTACCTTTGTTAAATGAATCCATGTTGATTGGATTGTATCTTTGTTAAATGAACCCAGTTTGATTGGGTCCACACTCCGAGGTTGTTGGGCACATTTGTTAATTGTTTTTGTCAGTTGGACTGTACATTTTTTAGCCTGTTGGGCCTATTAGTGGATTTTGTCTAACCATTTTTGTTTTGTTTTATTATGTTATTGATACTGTTGATATATGGAAATTGATATAGCCATGTGACTTCAATAAAGTTTTATATATATAGTCTTCTGAGCCCAATTCAAGGTGTTGGTGATGACCTATAAAGCCCTAAATGGCATGGGTCCTGCTTATCTGTGAGACCACCTCAGGCCCCGGGTCAGTGCACGGTCCCTGAAGTCAGCCGGGGGCGCCCGACTCAAAGTTCTCCAGGTATCCTGGGTGGTGATGGCGGAGAGGGCATTCTCAGTGGCCACACCTAGGCTGTGGAACTCCCTCACAATGGAGACCCATATATCCCCAGACCTCTCCTCTTTCTGAAGATATTGTAAGACCTGGTTGTTCCGCCAGGCCTTCGGGGAGGGTTGGGGGGGTGGGGGGGAATCTGCCTTTTAGTATTCCTGTCTTTTAGTATTTTTAGTATCTAAATGGTTTTAGTATTTTAAATGGATTTTATATTGATGTTGCTATGTGCTGTGGTGTTCGCCGCCCCAAGCAGCCAATGTGCAGAAGGGTGCGGGGTATAAGTACCTGTAATAAATAAATAAATAAATAAAATTCGAGGAAGTGAACACCCCATGGTTGAGCAATATGTTGGTGTTGAAGAAACCATCAGGCAAACTACGCATAAGCATCGATCCAAAGCCACTCAACAAAGCACTGAAAGGGCACATTACCCTTTACCTACCATCAAAGATGTGCTTCCAGAGCTATCCAAAGCATGCTTCTTCACAGTCTATGACATATGAGATGGCTTTTGGCAAGTTCGGCTGTATGAAGAATCCAGCAAGCTAATGACGTTTGCAACCCCATTCAGAAGGTACAAATGGCTACGCATGCCAATAGGCATCTCTCCGGCTTCAAAGATCTTCCAAAGATGTCTACACCAGGTCCTTTAAGGTCTGCCAAGGGTGAAAGTCATTGCAGATGATATCCTCACATATAGGGAAGGTGCTAACAATGAGGAGGTGGAATGAAATCATGACGAGAAAGTATTCAGGTTCCTAGCCAGATGCAGAGACAGAAATGTGAAGCTCAACCCAGAGAAAATGAAACTGAAGCAATGCCAGGTAGCATACATAGGACACATACTGTCTGCTGTAGGTCTAAGACCAGACCCCAAGTAAATTGAACCTATTTTAGGGATGCCTCCTCCCACAGACACGAAAGGAATACAGAAGCTGATTGGCATGGTAAACTACCTTTCAAAGTATCACCCATACCTGGCCACAGAGGCAGAGTCTCTTTGGCAATTAACCAAACACCACATCGCCTGAGACTGGGGTGCACCTCAGCAAAATGCCTTCTACAGGATAAAAGAGCTCCTGACAAAAGCACCAGTTCTCCAGTACTACAAACCAGGCCAACAGCTGGTCTTACAGTGTGATGCCTCAGAGAAGGGGCTAAGAGCAGCCCTGATGCAGGACAAGACCCACTGAGTATACCAGTCTGGCACTTTCAAAAACTGAACAGGGATACGCACAAATCAAAAGAGTTGCAAGCAGTAGTATTCAGAGTGGAATGGTTCCACCAATACACGTTTGGGCATCCAGTTGTGGTGCACTCAGACCACAAGCCGCTTGAGACCATAATAATGAAACCTTTACTCGGGGCACCGAAACGATTGCAGAGAATGCGGATGAGACTACAGAAATATGATCTACAGATCAGGTACTGTCCTGGAAATAATATTTTGCTAGCTGACACGCTTAGCAGAGCCTTCATCAAGGGTGAGGAGACGTGTGGAGACGAAGACATCAAATTGATTAACATGCTAGTCTGCGTACCAATAAAAAAAAAGACAAGCTTAGGGAGCTAAACAACTCCACAGAACAAGATGCAACCCTTCAAACCCTGAAAAACACAATTTTGAAGGGCTGGCCAGCAGACAAGGCTCAGTTGGCACAGAACCCTGCTTTCACTGCAGAACAGAGCTCAGTGTTCAGGAAGGGCTGTGTAGGCGTGTGCATCAGGGACTCATGTAATTTGTCATTTTTGTTTCTTGTTTTCATTATTAAAAACTGTTGTTTTTGTTATTAATTGTTTTTCGGTATCGGTGTTTTTGATTTTGATATCGAAAACCTCAATTTCAATTTCGATATTGAAATTTTTGATTTTGGTTTCATTTATGTTTTCATCGGAAACAGGACTTCAGTTGTGTGGTGGTGTGGTGTGTGCTTAATATATATAATAAAACAGTCTAGTATCTAGTAATTTCTAATTTTTATATAATATCTTTCTCTATCTATCTATCTATCTATCTATCTATCTATCTATCTATCTATCTATCTATCTATCTATCTACACACACACAACTAATATCTATATCTATATATATTATGGACGGGGGAGACAGACAAGGGAAGGTAAAAGGTCAAATGTTAAGGGATATAAGGAGAGGTAAGGCACATATCGTATATATGTAGGTGGTAATGTACACTGAGGGCTGGGGAAGATTTTTAGTGCAATCACCAGAGTTCTGTAAATGCAACCTGATACAGCAAGAGCTAACACAGAACAGGAGTCAAAAAGCCTGGCCCTGACAATATAAAGGGTTGCAGTGCCCTCCCCAGAGCCCCCTGATTGGTTCTGGGAGGTAGGAGGCATTAATCAATCACAGAGTGCCATGCAACTGCCTGGGACCTGCTTGTGCTGCTCATTGGCCAGCGATTACATTCATCAGATCCTTGCTGTCTGCTCACCCCTGCCATCACAGGCCCAGTTCAAGAGTTCAACGCTGTTTCCCTTCCAAATGGGTCTGAGATGTCTGCTCCCTCCTCCCCGCTCCACATTTTCTCTCCCAAAATAACTGCCAAGCAATAACGAAAATCCGTTATTGATTTTGCTGTTATTGGTTTTGGTTTCGTTATTGTAATAATGAAAATGAAGCGCACACCCCTAATATACAGAGGGTTGACCATCATGATCCCCTCTTCGCTTAGACCTCAGATCATGGAGAAAATTCATTCATCACATCTGGGAATCAAGAGTTGCCTACACTTGGCAAGAGACTGTCGACTGGCCAGGAATGGGAGCCCAGCTGAGAGCCTTCGTAGAGGACTGTGTAACGTGCAGGTCAGACAGCATCCAACAAGGTTAAGAGACACTGTGGCCACATGACCTGCCAGCTCGTCCATGGGAGACCTTTTCACACTAAAAGAGGAACAATACCTCATCATGGTTGATTACTATTCAAAATTGACAAACTGGAAGGCACAGGATCCAGAGAATTAATCGAACGTTTGAAAATGCATTGTGCCAGACGAACTCATGAGTGACAATGGAGCACAATTCACATCAGAAGAATTCTGAATGTTTGCCCAGAAGTGGAAATTCGAACATGTGACCTCCTCGCCAGCCTAGCCGCAGAGTAACGGGAAGGTAGAATCAGCTGTCAAGACAGCAAAAAGACTAATCAGCAGAGCAGCAGCAATGGGGGCAGACCCCTACCTTTCTGCCTTGGCTTGTCACGATACTCCTATGAAAAGGTGGCCCAAAGGGGTCATAAATACGTCAGTTGCACCGAGGTCATACAAAGTGACCACTCGAGGTCACACCATACGAAGAAACCAGAGACATCTGAGGGTGAGACAAAGTTCGGGTCACAGACAAGCCTGCAGGAGCCAGAGTCCACACGAGCCAGATGACATGGTGGAAAGTGACCAGAGCTCCATGCAGCAGCCGGAGAGTGAGAAAGAGATCCCAGAGGTCAGGGAGCCTGATCCACCAGCCTGGCAGTCCAAGAGGTGAAAGAAAGGCGTTTGAGATCAGGGCGCCCCCTGAAAACCCTGAAACACTTGCAGGACTTTGTCCTGAAATGAGGTCGTGGTAAAGACGGTTCTGCAACAACAGCCATGTGCTGACAAACTCTGGTTGTTATCCAAAAAACAGATTGTATATAGTGTAAATATGAGGGGTTTCTTTAAAAAAAGGGTGGGTGGGGGAGATGTTGTAGTGGGACACAGTTATTTATTTATTTATTTGCATTTATTCGCCGCCCCCTCATGCCTATGGCATCTCAGGGTGACTTACAAGACAAATAAATAAATAAAATTAAATAAAAGACATAAAAAGTTCCAACAATTAAAAATATCTTCCCCTAACTATCCCACCCTCGCCTCCGAAGGCCTGGGTAAACAGCCAGGTTTAGCAAGCTCTACGGAAAGCCAGCAAGCTTGGGGCCAGACGGGCTTCCTCTGGGAGGGAGTTCCAGAGTCAAGGCATGGCCACAGAGAATGCCCTCTCCATGGTGGCCCCCCGTTTTACACGGGGGACCTCCAGAAAGGCAACCCCGGTGGACTGAAGAGGTCGCCCTGGGATGTGGAGGGCGAGACGGTCCCTGAGATATGAGGGGTCCAGACCGTGTAAGGCTTTATAGGCCAAACCCAACACCTTGAATCTAGCTCGGCTCGCTATTGGCAGCCAGTGCAGAGTATGAAGCATAGGCGTAATATGCTCCCGGTGGCCCGTCCCCGTCAGGAGATGAGCCGCCGCATTCTGCACTAGCTGCAGCCTCCAAGCCAGCATGAAGGGAAGCCCCACGTAGAGCGGGTTGTAGTAGTCTAGCCTCGAGGTGATGAAGGCATGAATGAGGGTGGTCAAGTCGGGTCTGGAGATGTACGGGCGCAGCCTTCGCACCAGATACAACTGGCGGAAAGCGGCTTTTGCCACCACCTCCACATGTTGATCCAGGTGCAGGTCTGAATCCAGCAACACCCCCAGACTTACTGGAGGGTGGACCCCCTCTACGAGAAGAGCCAACACCTCCGTCGCCCTACCCACCATCATCACCTCCATCTTATCAGGATTCAGCTTCAGTCTGCTCTGCCACATCCAATCCGTCACGGCCTCCAAACACTGGGAAAGTACTGAGACGGCAGGACCTGGGTCGGCTGAAAAAGAGAGGTACAGCTGAGTATCATCAGCATACTGGTGATAACACACTCTGAACCCCCTCAGAATCTCCCCCAAGGGCTGCATATACACGTTAAACAACAATGGAGACAAGATGGAACCTTGCGGAACGCCACAGTCCAAGGCCTGAGGGCTAGACGTTTCAGTCCCCAGCACAACCCGCTGGCTTCTCCCCGAAAGGAATGAGCGGAACCACCAAAGGATAGTCCCATCCAGCCCCCCCAGGGCTCACAACCATCTCAACAGCAGCCCATGGTCCACTGTATCAAAAGCGGCCGAGAGATCTAGCAGGACTAAGTGTTGAACGTCCTGCGTCCATCTCCTGGCGGAGATCGTCCACCAAGGCCAACAACGCCGTCTCTGTACCATAGCTGGGGTGGAACCCTGATTGAAAAGGGTCGAGGAAACAGATGCCATCCTGATGTGCCTGGAGCTGCAGTGCCACTGCCCATTCAATAATCTTCCCTAAAAAGGGAAGATTAGAGACAGGTTGGTAACTGGCGAGTGCATCTACATCCAAGGATGGCTGCTTCAGCAGGGGGCACACCACAGCCTCCTTGAGACTGGGTGGCAATCTCCCCTGCCGAAGCGACGTGTTGATTACCCTCGCCAGCCCCAACCCCAAAGTCTCCCTGGAGGCTTTCACCAACCAGGATGGGCATGGATCTAGTTCACAACTAGTGGCTCTAACAGACCCCAGAACATCCACAGCATCGGCTAGCGTCACTTCTCAAAACATCCCAGAAAGGTGGACCAGATGGGGCCTCCGTACCCTCGCACTCCTCCCCTACTGCCCCATATCCGGTGTCAAAGTTATTCTGGATCCAAGCGATCTTGTCTGAAAAATAGATGGCAAACTCCTCACAGCAGGCCTGGGACAAGTCCCCATCCAGGCGAAGGGAGGCCGGACTGACCAGCCCCCACACCACCCTGAACAGCTCCGCTGAATGTGACTTTGCAGACGCTATAAGAGCAGCAAAGAACTCTTTCTTTGCTGTCCTTACAGCCTCTACATAGGACCGCAAATGGGTCTGATGGAGAAGTCGGTCGGATTCAGAGTGAGTCCAATGCCAGTGTCGCTCTAGTCGCCTGCCTACCTGTTTCATACACCGCAGCCCCTCAGTAAACCAAGGGGCCCTGCGGTTTTGAGACGGAGGCAGGGGATGTCTCGGTGCCACCTTGTAAATGGCCTCCCCGAGCAAGATGTTCCAATCTTGGACAAGTTCATCGAAAGAGTGACTGTCAGGGTCTAAGGTTTAACTCCCTCAAATCCTCCTGAAACCATTGCGGTTCCATCAGCTTCTGAGGGCAGACCAACCTAACTGGTCCACTCCCCTTCTGAAGGTGGTGTGCTGAGAGGCTGGCCTGTAGGAGATAATGATCCGCCCATGACAAGGGCGTAATCCTCATATCCCCCACTAACGGATCACCCACCTCAAGGCCAGAGCAGAAGACCAGGTTGAGGGTATGCCCCCCCCCCACATGGGTCGGGCCGTTGACCACTTGGGACAAGTCCATGGTTGCCATGGCAGCCACGAACTCTCGCTCCACTCCTACAAGGCCAGCATTGGCATGGGTGTTGAAGTCCCCCAGGACCAAAATCTTGGAGGAGTTCAGCGCCACATCCGAGGCCAGCTCTGCTAGAGCGGCAAGGGATGCTGCTGGGCAGAAAGGGGCCCGGTACACCATCAGCACCCCAAGATTCCCCCAGCCAAATCAAACACCACGTGGAGAGCCTCAATACCTGAACTCTCCTGAACTGGATATTTCCTAACTGGGCAATCCTCTCTGAAAATAATAGTTACACCACAACCCCTGCCCCCGGTGCAGGGCTGGTGCTGCACAGCATATCTGGCTGGAACGAGATTGGCCAAAATTGGCCCCGCCTCCTCGTCCAGCCAGGTCTTCGTAATGCATGCAAGGTCTGCGGCCCCATCCAGGAACACATCCCGGATTACCGGGGCCTTATTTGCTACGGACCTTGCATTTAGCAGCAGTAGCTCTTTACTGGCGGCCCTTAGACCCTGCTCCTCCCTCATCCTCAGTGGGGGAGTGGCTCTCTTAATTTCCATCAGGAACCTTGGTTCTCTGGGAGTACGAGCCCTCCACCCCCTTGGACCATACTGTCCCCGCCCCATAACCACCCTAATCATCGCTCCTCCCTCTCCGTCCATTCCATCCTGACCCCATTCCACTGGCTGCCCACTCAAGGCCCTCCAGAAACCCCCTCCCCACTTCCCCCCTCTTTCCCCATCATAACCAATTGGTCCTATCCCACCCCATGCTCCCCCTCCCTCCCCTACAACCCCTTCACAGTTCCATCCCATCTTCCTATACCCCATCTCCCCTACCTTTTTCACATCCCCCCATCTAATCCCCCCAAGAATTCCCCCCTCTGACCTGCCCTCTTGCTGCCACCAGGGGTCGGAATCAGAGGCCTTTCCCCTTTCCTGTCTGATCTCCCCCTGCCACTGGGTATCAGACCAAACCCCCCACCTGCTGCCACCAGGTGCCCCCCCCAGCTTCACCACCTGCTACCACCAGGGGTCAACGCCAGGGGAAACTCCCCCTTCCCCTCTCCATCCAACTACCCTGGCCATCAAAAACCACCACCTTCCCCTTCCCCCACTTCCCCCCAACTCAATCCCCCCTGTCCCTCTTTTAAAACCACACTCTGACTCACCTAACCAGTATTCCCCCCCTGGCCTCCTACGGCCCCCAAAGGGCCCCTAAGGCTGCAGCCCTTTGGCCTGTGGCCCATGCCTGCAGTGGAGCTGCCGGCGGCTCCTTCTTGTACCCCCCAGGCAGCTTCCGGGTCAGGGGGTCAGGCCAGGACACCCAGCCCAAGTGCGCTGGCTTCCTTATTCCCCTAACCCCCAGCACTGTCTCTTTCCTCGCAGGTGGATGTCAGGGATCTGGAGCAGCAACTGGAGCCACTCAGCAGGATCAGCAGTGGCAGCGGCTCTCACGGCAGCAATGGCAGCAACCCCAGGTCAGAAGGTGCAGGTGAGTCCAGTTGGTATGGTTCAGGGAGGAGCCACAGGAAGGGGTGGAGCTGTGTGCAGAGGGAGTGCTGGGACCAGGGGCGGCCTGCCCCATAGGGTGTCAGGGGCAATGCCCCCCAAGCCCGCCTGACACTGAGTCCCTGCCAACTGCGGAGAAATTTTTTTTTAAAAAAAAATCACCCTGGCCAAAGCTGGGCTCATGTGTGGAGCCAGCTCAAAGAACCTTGTTTGAAGTAGTAACCTTCAGACGCATGCGCACGTACAAACCAGTGACTCTCACCCCACCCCCCCGAAGACTTCCTAAGGAAGCCTTCAGGGTAAAAAGGGAGGCGTTTCTCCCTTTATTCAGAATGGGTGGCTAGAAGCGCCATCCATTCCACTTAAAGGGACCCCGTAATGAAATAGTGCTGGCAGGGGGCACTATTTCATTGCGGGGGCTGGTCAGGGGGACGGTCCATACCTGGGCACCCAACATGGGTGCCCGGGTATGTGGGGGGAGGGAGGCTGGGAGCATAGCTCCCAGCCTCCTCTCCCACCTCCCTCCCTTGCTCCCAGGCCCAGGCTTGAAGCAGTGTGAGCGGGAGCAGCAGGAGCCGAGCCTCCTGCTGCTTCCCCGTGTGCTGCTTGATGCCTCAAGCAGCGCACAGGGAAGCAGCAGGAGGCTCGACTCCTGCTACTCCAGCACACGCTGATTGAACCCCAGGGACAAGATGGCCAAGGCCTGAGGAGGAGCAACACTGACACGGCAATGAGGGAGCACCGAGCCGGCCTGCAGTGAGTAAATTGCAGGGGGGGCGGGGGGAAGTGGGACCCACTGGGGGGAGAGGGGAGCGAGGGGGGAACCTGTTGGGGGGAGGGGG
>QEPC01012829.1:2055621-2081561 GCA_003113815.1 Sphenodon punctatus
TGGTCGGGGAACCACACGGCAAAATAGACATGGCCGGGGGGGAGGGGCTGCCGGGAGAGTCACCAAGGGAGAGCCTGGAGGAGGGGGGGCATAGCCGCCGGTAGCCGCGGAAGGCTCAGAAGCCGCCAGCAAGCCTGGAGCAGGGATTCAGGGTCAGGGAAGCACACAGGGAAATAGACTAGACATGGCCTCGGGGTCCGGGTCCAGAAGCACACGGGGAAATTGAGACGGCGGGGGGGGAGGGAGGTGCTGCTGGTAGAGGGGCTGCGCAAGAACCCCAAGTCTTCCACGCCTACTGGCTATGCACCCCCCTCCTCCAGGCTCTCCCCATGGGTGACTCTCCAGGCAGCCCCTCCCCCCTGGCCGTGTCTATTTCGCTATGTGCTTCCCTGACCCTCCCCTAGTCCATGCTCCAGGCTCGCCGGCGGATTCTGTGGAGTCCGTGGCTACCTCTGGCTATGCATTACAATGCAGACTAGAGAACTAACAATAGAAACCACAAACAATATCAACCAAAACCTAGTGATAAACATAAAAGGCTCACAGCAATAAATAACATGTGTGTACATTTATTACAAAAAAGGATAATGGAAAATGTAAAGTGTAGCTGTACCAAAATTACTTTAGCTGCTTTAGCACTACATTAGCTGTTTAAAAAAAGCACAGTTTAGAAGAATTAGAATAAAAGTTCAAGCACTTACACAAAAACCTTCTTATGTTATCCAAAATCGATGGTATTATATGAATTAGGAGGAAGGGATAGGATTCTCTCTCCTCGAGTCACTATGCGGTGCTTTGTCGCGGAGCGTGGAAGATCAGAGTGTCTTAACAAACACAGACACTGGCGGTGTGGCTCCAACAGTCACTCACTCTCACTGTGATTGGGGATCAAGAGGGAGAAACAAGCTACAAACACGCCTATTTATACTTAATGGTGAAGGCGGGACATGTCTCTCTGTGAAAGCCCTAGCCAATGAAATGAAAAAGAACTAGACAATGAAATTGGACGATGAATCATGCCGCCAGGTCTCATGATACCTTGTATTCAGGGTGGCGGAAACATGATACAATGATCAGATAATCACAAAGATTCTGCAGCAGATGGAAAGGGGAGGTGGTGCCGCTTCTTACTGGAAATCCGCAAAAGTTTCACTTCCGCCCATCAGTTCCGATGCCGCAGCAACATTAGCGGCAAACCGCTGCTGCAGTCATCGGAAAGCAGCCTCTGCTGACCCGCACCACAATGTTCGGAATATGGGTTTCCATAGGTAACAGCTGCCGTGGTGGAATGCCACTACAGCCCTAGCTGGAACATAGGCCCCAGAAGCCTGAGGGTTGGTCTTGGGGCTGGAGTGGCTGCAGAACTTTGGAGGCCGAAGTGGAGAAGGGTTCCATGTGAACAGCAGTCAAACATGTGTCAGTTGGTCCTAAGAGATAGGCGATCACCGTTCCATCTTCAAGGCCCGCGCAGATGATGGAAGATACATCACGTATGTGGACCAGGGGAATCCAACTGTTCCAGTCTTTCTCCCGCGACCCTCGCCGCCTTTTCTCTACTTTCGACTCCCTTCTCAAACCCCCCTGCCCTCCCCCGCCCTCTTCCCTTGCTGCTCGGGATCTTGCGTCGTTCTTCACCTCCAAGATTGACAAGATCCGTCGGGATATTGCCTCCCGCCCCCCTCCGCCCCCCGCTCCCCTCCCACCCCCTCCCCCACCCCCCTCCCTCCTCGCATCCTTCCCTCCTGCCTCTCTCCAGGAAATCTCTGCTCTTCTCTCTTCATCCAACCCCTCCACCTGCCCCCTTGACCCGATCCCCTCCCGCCTCCTGACCTCTATTGCTCCCACTGTCGCTCCCCCCCTTCTGCATGTTGTCAATCTCTCCCTTTCCACAGGCTCCTTCCCCTCTGCCTTCAAACATGCCACTGTCTCCCCCATCCTCAAAAAGCCTACCCTGGACCCTTTCGATCCCTCTAGTTACCGGCCGGTCTCCCTCCTTCCCTTTGCTTCGAAGCTCCTGGAACGTGTCGTCTACTCCCGCTGCCTGAACCTCCTCTCTGCCAACTCCTCCCTCGACCCTCTCCAGTCCGGCTTCCGCCCCCTCCACTCTACTGAAACTGCCCTGGCCAAGATCACCAATGATCTACTTGTCGCTAAATCGAAGCGCCACTACTCCGTTCTTGTCCTCCTTGACCTCTCTGCCGCCTTTGACACTGTCGACCACTCGCTCCTCTTGGACTCCCTTTACTCTTTGGGCTTCCGTGGCTCTGTCTTTGACTGGTTCTCCTCCTACCTCTCTGACCGCTCCTTTAATGTCTCCCTCCCCGAGTCGACCTCCCCCTCCCTTCCCCTCTCGGTTGGGGTTCCCCAAGGTTCTGTCCTTGGCCCTCTCCTCTTCTCTATCTACACCCGGTCCCTTGGTGAAATTATTGCCTCCCACGGGTTCCAATACCATCTCTATGCTGATGACACCCAACTCTATCTCTCTACCCCCTCTCTCTCCTCCTCTGTCCGCTCACGCCTCGTCGACTGCCTCTCTGATATCTCCGCCTGGATGTCCCGACGCCAACTCAAACTGAACATGGCCAAGACTGAACTCCTCATTTTTCCTCCCTCCCCCTCCTCTCCCTCTGACCTGACCGTCTGCATTGATGGGGTCACCATCCGTCCTGTTCTCCGTGCCCGCAGCTTGGGCTTCATTTTTGACACGCACCTCTCCTTTAAACCTTACATTGACTCTGTGGCCAAATCCTGCCGATTCGCTCTCCTCAACATTGCCCGCATTCGCCCCTTTCTATCTGTCTCCTCGGCCAAAATCCTTGTTCATGCCATGGTTATCTCTCGCCTCGACTACTGCAACCTCCTCCTTGCTGGCCTCCCTCGCTCCCACCTGTCCCCCCTTGTGGCGATCCAAAACTCTGCCGCCAAGGTCATTCACTCTGCCCGTCGCTTCGACCATGTGACGCCTCTCCTCCTCTCCCTTCACTGGCTCCCCCTTCCTGAACGTATCCTGTTCAAACTCCTGGTTTTCACGTTCAAATCGCTCCATGACCAAGCTCCCCCTTACCTCTCGGACCTAATCGCCCTACGCGCTCCTGCGCGCGCTCTCCGCTCTTCCGCTGTCCCCTCCCTCGCTCTCCCTCGCTTCTCCTGCTCGCCCAACCGCCTTCGTCCCTTCTCCCTCGCTGCCCCGCATGCCTGGAACTCCCTCCCTGCCGACGTCCGCCTCGCCTCCTCCCTCCGCTCCTTCAAATCCCTCCTCAAGACCCACCTTTTCCATGCTGCCTTTCCCAATGCCCTCTAGTCTTTCCCCTTGCTCTTACTGTCAGCCCTCCTCTGCTGACTGCTGCTACCGACCACCTTGTAACCAAGCCAAGTACACGCGCCTGAGACTTCGCATCCGCCTGAATGTTTGTTTGTCTTCTCCCATGTCTCTCCCGCTGTCCCCTCTCCTTGTCTCCCCCTCCTTGTCTTTTAGATTGTAAGCCACAGGTAGGGACCGCAGCTGATTATATGTTCTGTACAGCACCAGGTTGTTACTGGCGCTTTATAAATGTTTAATAATAATAATAATAATAATAATAATAATCAGTAACTTCGGGATGAGGATTGGCTCTAAGGGCTCTAAGAAAGAGCTGGCTGAGTTTGTCCTGCAGTGGATGGATGTTGGTTTATCTTCCAAGTTCCTTCTGGTTCTAGTCAACTTGGTGAAGTTCAACAGGTGCTACCTGGTAACCTCACTTGGATGTTTGTGTGCTACCTGGAGAACTTTGAAGGCTGAAGTGGAGAAGGGTTACATGTGATGGCGCCCCATGAGTGGAATGATGGCCTCAGAACCCTGACGGTGGGTCCTGGGGCTGGAGTGGCTGCTTCTAGATGCTGGGTATAATCCCTAAATCTATCTAATCTAATCTAAATAAATGAAGCGATGGAGGTAAATGTGTGGAAAGAAATGGATGAAGTAGGACAAGGAGGATGGCAACATAAACTTCTGGGAGAGGGAGACTTCTGAAAACGCCTGCTGACTGAGGTGTGTGTGGGCGAGTGCAAGGAGCATGTGGGTGAGTGCAAGAGGCTGTATGTTGTGCTTTCTGCTGGACTGAAGAGAGACGGAGTCAAGAGTAGGAAGCAAGTGTGGTGTGGTATGGCATCTGCCCCCTGTCTCCCTCTCAGGGGTCTGGGTCCACGTTACTCCTTTACCTCCCCATCCCCTGACACAGAGCCACCATGCACTCCCTCTGCCATGAACCATAGTGGAGGGGGAAGCACGCTAGGCTGGCCTTCGCAATGGACAATGTTCCCGCCTGGTGTGAGCCCTGGGGAACCCACTGCCCACTGAGTGCCAGGAGAGTGTCGCGGTTGCCCTCAGGTGATCTAAGGGAGTCGGGTTCAGATCCCCAAATCTGTAGCAGCGGATACGCGGGAGTCATGGCCAGGAACGGTCTCAGACCAAAGACTGTGAGCCGCGATCTCCCATTCCACCCCATTGTAATGTTCAACCAGCCCCTGCCTGCCGGTGCGCCGCTCATCCGAGTTATGGCCATCTACAAGATTGAGGAGCAAATGGCTCACATGCACTACCAGCAACAGCAACAGACATTGGTTTGCCAGGGCACAGAACCCATGGCACAGCAGAGACAAAAGAAGTGGACATTGGATTGCCAGAGTACAGATCAGAACCCATAGCACAGACACTACAGCATAGGCGGCATTGGCAGTTGAACCCTGAGGGTGGGTCCCGGGACTAGAGTGGCAGCGTCTGGCTGACTGCAGTCGAAGGACAGTCCTCCCAGTCCCTGCCCTTTATTTACGTATTTTTCTAGTGAAGGTCGGAGTGTGTTCTTGACTATTTTTGTACCCTTCCCCCCCTTTTCTATTCAAATGGAATTTGTCCCTGAATGCTCAAGTGGGAAATCTCTCTGCTCTCTTTGCCAGCATTGCAGGCTGGTTTGGCTGGCATGGGTGGGGGAGCAGCAGAGGCCACTTGGCCATGCCAGAGCAGCAGTGATCTTGGTGGTAGTAGGAAATAATCAATCATATTCAAAGGAGAACTTTGAAGGACGAAGTGGAGGATGGTTCTATGTGAACAGCAGTTGTTGAACATGGGTCAGTTGGTCCTAAGAGACGTGAGCCGGGCCGGCTAGCCAGCTGGCAGGCTGACTGGCATGGGTGGGGGAGCGGCAGAGGCCTGGCCAGGGACGTACTCGATGGAGCTGAAGAAGGAGGAGGGCCACTGCGGGGAGCCTTGAAGCCTAGGGCGTGGTCCCAGATGGAGCCAACCCAAGGTGCGGATGGTAGTAGGAAATAATCGTATTCAAACGAGAAGTTTCAAGGAGACAGTGGAAAAGGGTTCCATGTGAAGAGCAGTCGAACATGTGTTTGTCGGTCCTAAGAGATGGGGAACTACTGTTCCAAAGGGAGGCAGGCATCAGTGGAGGCATCCATGCCAGTCATCAGTGGAGGAGCGACAGAGTCCTGGCCAGGGCTTGGTGGCTGGTCCCTCTACTCAGCCAGGCATTGCAGGCTTGCATCCTGTTCACCAGATCTGAACAAGCTATTCTGCCAATTGGTCAAGTCTTGTCCGGTGGTGAATCACGTAGCCACTCACCCAGTAGCAGACATTGGATTGCTGGAGCACAGTACCCATGGCACAGCAGATGAAGCAGAACTGGACATTGGATTGCCTGGGAACAGAACCTATGGTACAGACAGTGGAGGTGGCATTGGCAGCAGCAGCAGCAGCAGCAGACTTTGGATTGATCGCTGGGCACAGAACCCATGGCAGCAGCAGCAGACATTGAGTTGCCCCAGTACAGAACCCATGGCACAGACACCAGAGGCGGCATTAGCAGCAGCAGCAGCAGACATTGAGTTGCCCGGGTACAAAACCCATGGCACAGACAGTAGAGGGCAGCATTGGCACAGCAGAAGCAGACTTCAGATTGCCCAGAGGCAGATTCATTGGCAGCATTGGCACAGCAGCAACAGAGTGCCTAGAGGTATCATTGGCAACATTGGCACAGCAGCAGCAGACTTTAGATTGCCCAGAGGCAGATTCACTGGCAACATTGCCACAGCAGGAGCAGACTTTAAGTTGCCAGGGTACAAAACCCATGGCACAGACAGCAGCACAGACAGCATTGGCAGCAGCAGACTTTGAGTTGCCCGGCAGCAGAACCCTTGGCACAGACAGCAGAGGTGACATTGGCAGCAGCAGCATACTTTGGATTGATCGGGTACAGAACCCATGGCACAGACAGCAGCACAGGCGGCATTGGCAGCAGCAGCAGACTTTGGGTTGCCTGGGTACAGAACCCATGGCACAGACAGCAGCAGAGGCAACTTTGGGAGCAGCAGCAAACTTTGGATTGATTGGGCACAGAACCCTTGGCACAGACAGTGGAGGTGGCATTGGCGGCAGCAGGAGATACAGAACCCATGACACAGACAGACAGCATAGGCCACATTGGTGGCAGCAGCAGCAGCAGACTTGGGATTGATCACTGGGCACAGAACTTGTGGAACAGCTGAGACAGCAGCAGCAGGATTTGCCTGTACGCAGCACCCATGGAGCTAGGATGGTAGGATTCTGCCAAGGAAGAGCTCCCATACAGCAGCAGCATGCACGATTTTATGGGCACATTTGGATTGGCCAGGGCAGAGCACCCATGGACAAACAAACAGCAGCATCGGACCAGCAGGGCACATCACCCAGGGTTTGCAAGGGCAGGCAGACAGGCAGCAGAGTGGAAGGCAGGCAGACTGAGGAAGGCTTTGATCTAGGGTCACCTGGGCACGTGGGCGGGCAGCTTGGCAGGAGCAGAAGGCACTGGCAGGCACACTGAGACAGGCATGGATCTAGGCCACCTGGGTGGGCAGTGTGGCAGGAGCGGAGGGCACTGGGCAGCAGACTGAGGCATGCTTGGATCCAGGCCACTTGGGCAGGCAGCTTGGCAGGAGCACAAGGCATTGGCAGGAACACTGAGACAGGCATAGATCTAGGCCACCTGGGTAGGCAGCTTGGCAGGAGCAGAAGGCACTGGCAGGCTGACTGAGACAGGCTTGGATCTTGGCCACCTGGACGGGCAGTGTGGCAGGAGTGGAGGGCACTGGGAGGCAGACCGAGGCATGTTTGGATATAGGCCACTTGAGCGGGCAGCGTGGCAGGAGCAGAAGGCAGGCAGGCACACTGAGACAGGCTTGGATCTAGGCCACTTGAGTGGGCAGCGTGGCAGGAGCGGAAGCCAGGCAGGCATACTGAGACAGGCTTGGATCTAGGCCACCTGGGCAGGCAGCTGATGACTTAGGCACTGGCAGGCTGACGACTTAGGCATGGTTCGAGCTTTGCAACCTGGGTGGGCAGACAGGCATTGGGAGGTAGGGACAGCAGCTCAGCACAGCATCAGTAGCCCAGATTCAGGAGGAGGAGCCACATCCCAAGACTACCCCTGGCATGGGATGGCGTGTGCCACCGCACCATCAATCCTTGTACACCAGGGGCAGCTCAGGGAATCCCAGCAGCGGAAGATTGATCTTTATAAAAACAATGGCTTCACCAACTTGGCCCCCAGTCTCAGGTGGTGCGAGGAGCAAATGTCCCCCACCATGGAGAACACCCGTTCACTGGGGACACTGGTTGGTGGGTAGGACGAGAGACTCTTGGTCACTTTCAACAGGGCCGGCCACACGTTGGTCTTGCCGGCCCAGTAGACCAAAGGATTGCCGCTGGGCTCAATGGAGGGCTCCTCCTTCAGGTAGCTCTCCACTGCTGCCGATGCGCTGTCACACTCCTTCTAGTAGCTATGCTGGGGCACCACCTCCACCACTGCCCTCAGCCACGTCGCCTGCCCTGCTGTGTACGGGCCCATGCTCCCCAGAGTGGCCTGTACATAAGAGTAGCCCCTATTGCTGCTGGCAATAGGGGTGCTGATGCTGCTAGGGCTGGGGGCAGGGATATACCCCGCTGGCTGAAAGGGTTGGCTGCTCCCACTCCCACCATCCACAGAGGCATCCTGCTGCTGCTGCTGCTGCTGCCACCACCACACACTCTCGAGAGCCCTCTCTGCACGCTGGACCCTCTCCACCAGACCAGCCTTCCACAACCCATACAGTGATGTCTGCTGTGCCATGCTGCCCTTGAGCCTGGGGTCCAACATAGTTGCCAGCACATATTCCTCCTGCTTCAGCAGCTCATCAAACTGTCCCATCAGCCCTGCCTTCAGCTGCCATGTCGCGCCAAGCGCCTCAGACCCCAACTTCCTGCCCTCAGGGCCACCATTCTGCCCCTGAATAATCTAATCCAGCCTCCTGTGCAGACTCTGGACCAGAGGGGGTCACCTGGTTGATGCTGGCCGTGGAAGAGATGATGGTCTCCGTCACGGCCAGGAACGGTCTCAAAACAAAGACGTTTGGGAGAGGATGTCCCATTCCACCCCATTGTACCCTGGAGGTGCCCCAATGTCTGTTTCCAGTTGCACCTGATGCAAGGCGGCTTTCTGCTCCACAAGCCGCTCGAGCATCAGGAATGTGGAATTCCACCTGGTGGACACATCCTGCACTAGCTGGTGCACTGGGGACCCTTGCTCTGCCTGCTTGGCCCAGAGGAGCTTGCTGCCCTTCACACTCCGGTTAAAAAAACTGACCAGCTTCCTCCCCCACTCTATCAGGTAGCTAAGGGTGCCTGACCCAATCCCCTTCTCCCCCAAGCCCAGAGCGTCCCTGACCACCAGGTGAAGGGTGTGCGTGGCGCAAGGGATGCTGGTGAACCCACCATCGTGTACTGTCCTCACTATGTTTGCTGCGTTGTCTGTCACTATGCATCCCTTGGCAAAGGCCACACCTGCCATGACCCACTCCCTCAACATGGCGGTCAGGGCTGCCTCAATGTTTACAGAGGTATGGGGGACATCCATAACTTCCGCCTGAAGCAGGGCCCACTGCTACCCTGCTTCGGGACCCCTCCTGCCAATCCTGAAAGCTGCCT
This sequence comes from Sphenodon punctatus, assembly GCA_003113815.1. Lineage (NCBI taxonomy): Eukaryota > Metazoa > Chordata > Lepidosauria > Sphenodontia > Sphenodontidae > Sphenodon > Sphenodon punctatus. Next base: position 2,064,602 of record QEPC01012829.1, read on the forward strand.
CCAGGACCTGCCACCAGTGCGCCGTTACCGCCAGGTAGGCATGCTGGGCATTCCTGGTGGACCACAGGTCCGCGGTGAAGTGGACAGTGTCTCCCCCAGCCAGCTTCTCCCTCACCCCCTCCTTTAGAGCCCGGTACAGGACTGGCACCACAGTATGACTGAGGGTAGTGCGGGATGGCAGCTTAAACTGGGGGGCCAGGAAAACAATCAGATACATAAAGCCCATGTCCTGTACCACAGAGAAGGGCTGCCCATCCACCACTACCATTTCCTCCAATAGGCACGTGGCTTTCTTCTGAAAGCCACACCGCCCACCACATCCTGCAGCTGCCAGCTGACTTGGCAGCTGCCCCCACCCCAGTTCCTCCATGGTGCTCTGACGCTGCTGGCGAGGCTGCTGCTGCTGTTGTTCTCTCCCCCCCCAGCAGTGCCAATGCTCCTGCTGCTAGAGGCAGCTTTTGGTGCAGGGCGCTTGCCTGCTGATGAAGGCGGGTGACTAGCCACTGGGATCGGGAACCCGCTGGCGTCCACTGCCCCTGCCTGTCCGCTCAGCGGCACAGCGCTGTGGCATGATTTGAGGTGCCTCGCCATGGCAGTTGTGCCAAGGTTGGTGAGCACCTGCCCAAGCTTCACCACCTTCAGGCACAAACTGCACTGCACCTCCCTGGGATTGTCCGCCCGCACCAACTTAAAATGCTCCCAGACCAAAGATTTTTTGCCCCCTTCTGCCTTCTGGCCCGCACTGGGTGAAGAACTGCTGGTAGCCAGAGCAGGACATGGGGGCGACACAGCTCGCTGAGGGACAGCCATCTCCTCAGCACTGGCAGATACCTCCTCCACAGAACTGCTGTCTGCCTCACTCTCCCCAATCTCAGGCATGTCCCCCCGCGAAGGGGAGTACTGGGACCCTGAGCCAGATTCACTGCCCCCCATGCTGCTGCTACTTTGATCAGCACTCTCCCCCTGCCCCCTATAGATACTACAACTGCTGCTGCTCCGCTTCCTGCTGCCATTGCCCGGGGATCGGGCCCTGCCTCTAGCAGCCAGGGTGAGATCCACCGGCCCTGGACTGCTGGGGTGGGGGTGGGGGTGGATCGCCTCTACAATGGGGGACATTGCTGGGCCCTGAGGAACTTCGACCCCTGAAGCAGTTACACCTGCAGCCGCAGATGAGAGAGCCTCAGTCTCCTGCAATGCAGGCGTTGCAGTGCCCCACGTGGCAGTGGAGGATGCTGCCAGAAGGCGGCGCCTAACCACCACCACCCTAGTGCCACTAGTTCTGGGAGCCTCCGAAGCCTGTGCCCTAAAATCAGGCCTGCAAAGCTTGGGGTGTGGTGATGGGCTCGGGCTACTGCTGCATGCTGCCACTCCACTAGCACGGCCCCTACCCCTTCTGCTTCTGGCACGTGCCTCATTGCCTCCCCTACGGGCAGCAGACCAGCCTCTCCTTCCCTTCTCCATTTGTACCTCCAAAATAATGTTTTTATATTTTATTTTAATTTTTTTATTCAAATTTTTAATCTAATATATATATACTATTCTAAATGCTATGAACTAAATGAATTATCTAATAACTACAAAGGTCTAGTCCTACAAACACACTAAATAAATATTAAAACTAAATCACCAAACCCTATCTATCTATCTATCTATCTATCTATCTATCTATCTATCTATGGGGGAATCACAAACAACACAGGGAGGGGTACAAAACTGAAATGAAACCTAAATCAATCTAATGCTACTATAAAAGAATAAAAAAACAGGGGAAGGGAATCAGGGATGGAATATATAGAGGGAGAGGAAAAGGATTCAATGGAGGGAGAGGGGAGGGAGGAAGGAAGATTGAACACAGGGAGGGGTAAAAACAAAAAATAACTCCTAAATCTATCTAATCTAAAGTAAATAAATGAATCTAGGTAGGTAAATATGTGGGAATGGGCGAATAGGAGGAGTGTGGCAATGGATTGGCGAGGAACACAAACTGCTGGGAGAGGGACACCTCTGAAAATGCTGCTGAAATGATCAGTGGCTAGCTCAGAAGGATTTGGAAGGGTGTAGGGAAACAAATGACTTTTGTTTCCCTACATCCTTCAGAAGGAAACAAATGACTTTTCTTTCTTTGCTGCACCCGCCTTTCACGAGCCCCATTGGCTCCGTGCAGGCTAGCCTGTGGCCAATGGCAGCCTACCAAGCCAGTGGTATGAGGTAACAAGGGCTTGTGAGTGGTCAGGCAGGCTGCTATTCCAGGCCTCTCCACCCGTAGTGCCAGAAAGTCTGCTCCTGAGCTGTCCCCCCTCCTCCCTGGGCTTGTTTAATCCGTTTTCCCTGCCCGAACTCAACTGAACTAAACCGAACTCAACTGAACTGTTCGGTCGATCGGACGTTCGGTTCAGATGTTCGGCTTGGTCGGTCGAACATGCTGAGTTCGGCCCGAACACTGAACATCCGAACCACGTTTGCACATCCTTAACAGAAACGTAAGTTGGCCAGGATGCCGCGATAACGACCTTCCAGAACTTGAGTATTCATCATGTTAAACCTCAGCGTAGTCAGGGCTCTCCTACTTCTAAACTTGGCTATCTCTGTTAAATAGAGTTCAAGCCCAGGGCTCATCTTTATCAGCGGGTACCATGGGGCTACCAGTTGGGTATCTAATGCCTCTCCTTCAGTTTGCAAGATGATATCCTCAAGTCTGGTTTTGATCATGGACTTAGCTTGCATCCTTGAATATTGTACAAGGCTTGCAGCAGAATAGCCAATCTGGGCCAAAAAGCTGGCAGCCGATTTGTACCACCTATAATTTGCAAAGACACTCATCTGCTCATGCAAACACATTATTGGGAGACAATCCTCGTCCATACCTATAAAACGTAGCCAATATCCCGATAATAATAATCTAACCTTGGAAGAAATTGGAGTTACACCAGTTTCAGTTCTCAAAAGGGAGTACCTCAAGGGACACCCAAAATAATTCTTAATAATTTATTTTGAATTGATTCTAAACCATCAATATCCTCGGTACCCCAAATTTCCGCACCATATAGAAGTTGAGGGAGCCGTTTTTCCTGGAGCAACTTACCAGAATTTTAATTATTACTCTCTGGCCCTAGGACTTCAGCCACTCATTTGAGACTTCTGACATCTTAGTCTTCAGTAGGGATGGGAATAATTTAGTATTAATGCTAAAGTGCACTAAAGTAGGCACTTTAGTATTAATACTAATAATACTTTCTAAAGCAAGCAGCAAATACTAAAATTTTGTTTAGTATTTAAATTTGAGAAAGGCGCCTTTGCCATTTGCCATCTGCTGGGCTCTTTTCAGTTTGCTCTCTGCCGCTCTGCATCTTTCCCCACTTGTTAATTGCAGCATGGTCCATTTCACCTGGGCTCTGGCAGTGCTACTGTTCTCTCCTTTTGCTCTGTCTCCCATCTCCGCTCTCCAACCTGGGTTATTGCTGGCCTTCCCTGGCCGGTCTCAGGCCCACCAACCATCCCGCAGTTGCCTTGTCTCACCTGCACTGCATTCCTAAGATCAATTTTACTTTGTGCTTGTCCTCACCCACAGATGAAGAGGGTGGGTGTGGACAAGCAGAAAGCAAAGTTGATCTCCAAACGCAACACAGATGAGATGAGGTGACTGTGGGGTGGGGTGGAGGCAGACAGAGGGTGTTGGAGACCCAATTGCCATGTAGAAGCAAAGCACCCCCACCAATAAAAAGTCCCCAGCCCCTGGTATTTCCCTCCCAAACTCAATGCGAATCCCCAGTGCCACCCCCCCTCTTAACCATTGCCCCTCACCTAGGCACAGCCAGCCCAATTTGACCCCACAGCAACCCGGCCCACAGCCACAAGGCACCCCCTGAGCCCAGAGCCACCTCCAAAGCACCTCCACCCACTAAAAGCCCCCAGCCCCTAACCCTAACACACACCCAAACCAGTGCCAGACAAGTACACTACACTTGACTTTCATAGACACTTTACTAGTTTTAGAAATCCCATGAATTTATTTCCATTGAATTAAGAACATAAGAAGTGCCATACTGAGTCAGACCAATGGTCCATCAAGCCCAGCATCCTGTCCTCCGACAGTGACCAATCTCGATCGCATGGGAGAAGAACCAACAGTCACAATGAGCAATCGATTCCCCATTGTTCACTCTCAGCAACAGTAAGAAGTTCATCCCTTAAGCGACTTGGTTAATAGCCATTAATGGACCTACTCTCTAAGAACTTTTAAAAACCCAGCTATGCTACTGGCCCTGACAACATCCTCTGGCAACAAATTCCATAGGTTAATTATGCGTTGAGTGAAAAAGTACTTCCTTTTATTTGTTTTAAAGCTGCCGGCAGCTAGTTTCATGGAGTGTCCCCTAGTTCTAATACTATTTGAGAGGGTAAATAACTGTTCCCTATCTCCTCGTTCCACACCACTCAAGATTTTATAAACCTCTATCATGTCCCCTCTCAGTCTTCTCTAAGCTGAAGAGACCCAGCTTGTCAAGCCTCTCTTTGTATGGAAGCCGTTCCATACCCTTTATCATTCTCGTTGTCCTTCTCTGTACCTCTTCTAGTTCAGCGATGTCTTTTTTGAGATGGGGCAACCAGAACTGCACACAATATTCCAGGTGCGGTCACACCATTGATTTGTATAGAGGCATTATGTCATCCTCAGTTTTATTCTCTTTCCCTTTGTGAATAACTCCTAACATTCTGTTTGCTTTCTTGACTGCTGCTGCTGCTGCACACTGGGCTGAGGATTTCAGTCCACAATCATTCCCAGATCCTTTTCCTGAGTGATAATTCCTAGCTTAGTATCCAGCGTTGACTTCTTTGGGAAAAGGCTCCCATTGATTTCAATGGAAAAGGAAACAGAAAAAATATTAAAGTAAACAAAAACAATATAGAAGGAAATACTCAACAGAAGGAAATACTAAAGTCCATCCCTAGTCTTTAGAATAAGAAACTGAGAGGAATAACCTGGAACACATCTTATTTCTATGGGAAATGGGGGGAGGGAAATGTTTACAGGGAGGCATTGCCAACTATATTCCCCACCCCCTTAGCTACCTTCCTTATGAGGGACCTGTTAATTTTTAATGGAGGGTAGTGATGATGGAAGACTAAGATAAGAGGGAAGGACCTAATTTCACCAGAGCTTCCCACCATTTTCTTCAGCTTCTGGGCCTCGTGCTGCTGTTTTCACCTTTCATGGACAACTTTTCAGGCGTAAACATAAGTTACCTCCACCCACTATGATGGACTGCTCTCTTCTCTGGAATCTAAGTTCTGGGTGAGAGGGTAAGAAGTGTTGGAAATGCATTCCTTAGCTACATCTCCCCTAAGCACCTCATCCTGTTAGTTTGCTAGAAACAGCAGGAGTAGACAGTCAGATCAGGGTACCCTTCCCACATCCACTCTGTTCTACTCCTGCTAGGACCTGATTGGTTAATCTCCTCTCCTCAGGATGTTCCTTATCTCTTTGTGCCTGAGAGATATTCAGAGAGCTTCTTACTTCCCTCCTGACCACACCTAGTCTTAGGACTTAGCATAGATGTAGGCCTTTCCTATCCTACATGTATTTCTTAATAAAGCTACTTAATCTTAAGTATGCTTCCTGCCTGCTTATTGATGATTAGCTACTCACAATCCTCTGTAAACTCTGCATTGGGCAAATCAAAGCAATGATCTCACAGTCCTTGCATTCCAACAAGAAGTTCCTGGGGAAGCTCCTGTCTTGTCTTCCCCTCTGTACAAAATAAGATGGCCCAACAGAGATGAGCAAGTTAAGTGACAAGACTGAGGGAAGTGAAAGAAGAAAGTTTTAACTGGTGCAAAGCAACAGTGCCCCCCTTGAAACATACAGCAGCAACAGACACCAGCCCTGAAATATACAGACAGGGAAGGGTGGTTTACTAGAGAAACTAGAGACTAGCTCTCTAAAAGTTATGAAAACACAGTAGGAGGGGTTGTGCTAAACTCTCTGCCTTGTGTTTGCACCGTGGCTGTGATTGCTGAGAACTTTTGAAAGTTCTATCTAGATGACACTGTCAGTGAGACCACACTGAACTGAAGAAAGGAGGGAAAATTCACACCGCCAATAAAATTAGCTAAATGCTAATTGCTTCCTACAGTTCCCTTAGGGTCTACATTTCCCAGAGACCAAAGCTCCTACTTTGGCACCCAAAATAAAGGTCAGGTTTTCCAGTCATATCTGAAAGACCACCTTTTTTTCTCTGTTCTGTCCTGACCCCTAAGGTCAGCTGAGAACAGCCTCCTGCTAATTCCACCATGGCACCAAGTTTCATACAGCCAAGGCCTATGTTAAGTCATTTTCAGTGGCTGCCACACAGCTTTGGAATTCTCTTCCCCTAGAAGTTCCTCAAAAGCAAAACCTAACCCTGGGTATCTTCTGGACGCAACGTAAGACCTTCTCATTTGGCCAGGCGTTTGGTGGTCAGAGAGAGGCTTGGGGTAGGGGGTGACCTGAGGCCTAGATATGGTGACCAAAAATCCAAATGATAAAGTGCTGAGCACCCAGCTGTACCCACCGGTGCCACCTACTGTCCAGAATTTCAGAAATGTTCAGTACACCAAGTAAAAAGGGATGTACTATTTCAGCACGCAAATGTGGGCATTATAACTGGTGCTAGGTGTGTAGAAGGGGCCTTCATGTGCTGATGTACTGATACCAGCATCTATGGTACCCTGTGTGAAGGGTGGTTTGTGTCCCGAGGGCTGCAAATCCATTACCAGATGGGAAGCAAACCTCTAGATTCACTACCACAAAAAGTGCCTTGTGTTCTGAGCCCTGACTCCAAACAACAAGTAGGGAAGCTACAAATACAGCTCAAGGCTGAAAGATTTCCGCTGTCATTGCTGGAGCTCTTCAGAGTCCTAGTCTCCACTGTGCCAAGAACGAACACATCATCACAACCACATAATTCAAACATGATGCTCTTGTAATCTGCTGCGGGACATTGGGAATCCACCTCCTGGGAGGGAGCAGCAGGCTGGGAAAGCCCTGGAATTATTTTTTTTTTTTGGGGGGGGGGGCAGAGAGGATGGGGGAGTGGGGTGACTTAAAACCATACTTTATTGCAAAGTGTGTAAAGGCCCATTCCTCCTTTCCAGCTTGACTTCCCACCTGCAGTGTGTTGCTGATTTAATAAGGGCTGAAAGGAATTATCAAGTTGTGAAGTTGTTTGCATCCTACGGAGGCATAATGAATGGGGGTTTTGTTCAGCTCAGGCCTAACTGCTTTCCCCGTGATCTCTTCAAGAAACCTTCAGAGTGACCAGCCTTTTGGAATATGGTTCATATTTGAGCGCTGCATGATGAAACAGTGGGTACATAAGCTCTCTGTTAGTTTTGTAACATGCTCCTTTCCCCCCTTCCCCGTAACACTTGCTGGAGGCTAAGAAGCCCAGCAATGTTTTTCCAGTCTGGTTCAGGAACTCACCATTCAGTCATTCATTAGACCTTTCAACTGCAAGAGTTTCTGCAAATTCCATGACGAACCATCAATGCAAAGCTTCCCTTTCCGTCTAACTTAGATGCATAGAATGGCTGCCGGGCTCCTCATGATCTTTTAATGCATTATGGCAAGAGCATAGGTACCGATGGTGCAGCTGCACTGGAATCCACAAGCCATGGGGGCATATTACAGTGGAATGTGTGCACAGGCAAATGGATAATTATTCATTATCAATGATTAACACCCACCAAAGATTTGCTAAGTGCCTCAGGGGACCTGTTTAATCTTTGGCACCAGAGCCCAATCTAACCTAGTTATACCTCCGTATTGTGGATAATTGCCATAGCACTTTTCAGTGTTCAAGGTGCTTTACAACCCTTAGCTAGTTCACCCTCACAATAGTCCTGCAAAATAGGTCATTATTATTCCCATTTGACAGGTGACGCTGAGAGAGAATGACTTGGCCGCGGTCACCCAGTAAGTTTATAGCTAAGAAGATTTGAATTGGATGCTGGTATCCCAGGCCCAAGGCCAATGCCTTGTCCACTAGGCTACTCTAGGCTCACACTGTGAGCTACGGAGATTCTATTATTAGATTTTACTGACTGGAAACTGAGTCACAGAAAGAATAAGGACCTGCCCAAGGTCACATTGGAAGCTTGTGCAGAGCAGGGAGTTAAATGCGTGACTCCACAGTTCCAGTCTAGCCTCCTAACCACTGGTCCATTCTTTTTTCATCTTGCTGTGGGATGAATGCAGGGCTGGCCCTACATGTTGTGTCATCCTGGGCCAAAGTAAAAGCCTGTTCTGAGTAGAGTTGAAAGAGGGTACCTGCAAAAATGGGTCAATTTTCCAGTATTCGAATTGACCTGGTAATGATTGGCTACCATGCAGTATACAATTATGACCCGATCAGGTGCCTGATGTCCAAAAATGTTGACTTCTGGTTCTGAAAAGTCAACTTCCAGTACTGATTTTTTTGACATTTTTGTTTATATACCAATTCCCAATATTGATTTATTGGGTTTCCATCAAGTTCTGACACTTTTTTGACAAATTCCAGTCTCGGGAAATGACTTCCAATATTTTTTACTCCCCAACCCCCATTTTCTTCTCAAAACATTTATTTATGGGTTTTCTATCCCAGAAAATCAACTTCCAGTCCCAGAAAGTCAAATTTTGGGTTTTCCAACTCAATATACCAATTGGTATACTGATATACCAATTCGGAATTGGTAAATTTAAAAAAGCGGTACTGGAAGTACCCGATTTTGGGGGTTTTCAGGTACCCAATTGGTACCCAAGTAACCTATCAGGTGCCCGATGCAGTACCTGAAAAAGCTGGTATTACCCATGACTACAATTTATTACCCATTTCAGCTCTAGCCTGAGCCGTGCAGCTCATCAGGCTGATGTGGTTAGGTTATGGCAGTGTGTGGTGCACAAGCGAGTGATGTGGCCATCACCATGTCTGACTGCCCTTGACTTCCCCAACTCAATGGACCAGATACCTAGGACTGAAACTGTATTCTTGGTTTCTCCTGTTTCTTGATAAGAATCACAATTCTCATCTAGTTCTTGCAAACAATAACAAGACGAGAATCAGCTGGATTCTTGCCAAGATAAATGAGAATCTCAAGAAACAGACTACTCCGTGGTGAGGGAGGGAGGGAGGGAGGAGGAAGCCATGCTGTTCCCTGTCCAGCTTTCTTACCTTGTCTGGGGCTGGCAGCTGTGTCCGTGGGAAAGGCTTCCCGATGGCAAATTTTCAGGAATGGGAGGGAGAAGAGCAGGAGGGAGTGGGCAGACTGATATCTTAGACCACTTTCAGACATTCTCCCCCGCGCGCATATTCTGGCTGTGGGAGGGAATGCGCAGCCAGGTTGTGTGGGGATCGGTCAGTCTGAAAGGTCCCCCTCCCCCACTCATGCAGCTTTGCCGGCAGACACACGCAGGCATGCAAAGCTGGATTGCAGACCAGCCATTCCCTACGCATATCCTGGCTGCGCATTCCCTCCCGCACTCAGAATATGCACGCGGGGGATGTCTAAAAGTGGCCTTAGTAGTCTATTGGCTACTAAGGCAATAGAATGCTGAAAGTCAGCAGGCAATAGAATGCTGAAATCCTGTGCTAAACCAGCCTTTTCCCTTCAGCTCTCCCCCCTCCTATCTGCTAGTCCTTTCCAGATGGGAGGGGAAGAGCAGGATGAAGGGGCAGGCTCGACTGCAAAGCCTAAAGCAACGTAGTCGAATGCCTTAACTGCTCAGACACCACACCCCTGCCATATCATCTTACTATCCTTCCCCTGCTCACTAGTAGGGTGACCATATCCCTTTAAAAGAGGACTCATGAAAAATACATGGTGCAGGGCTGCACTTAAACCAATGTAGCCCTGCACCATGTATTTTCCATAAGCACCCTCTTTTAAAGGGGAGGTATGGCCACCCTACTTGCTAGTTACCTTTTTCCCCACAGATTCTAAACTTCCCATGTTCTTTGTGGCAGCCATATAAACTCTGGCTGGAGTTTCATCAAATCTTATAAGCTATGTGGGTTAGGCTAGTGGAGTATTTCAGTGACACAAAGGAAAACTCAGGGCGTGTGACTATTTTAGCTTGATAACTGAGGTAACTTTGTATTTCCAGTCACTTTTGAGATTTTCCTAAGAGATCAGCAGCCAAAACTCTTCAGAGCTAGATTTTCTTATATTTGCCCAGCAAATATGCCCAGGAGTTGCTGAGAGCTCAATACATTTTAAAAATCTGCCCTTACTATCTAACCTGTAATGGAAAACACTATACTCTCCTACATGCTGCCGCCTAAGCAAAGGAAGAAGAACAAGTCTATTTATTTTATTTATATATTTATTTACTAGAATTTATATGCCACCCTTCCCAAGGTTCAGAGCAGCTCACAAACAAAAAAATAGATAAAACTCATATAAAAAATACCATTAACACTCCCCAATCTCCCCTTACAACACTATCCCCAAACCACCCTTCAAACCCCCTCCCCTAACGCCTATCCTCACCCGCCAAATGCTTTTTCAAACAGGAAAGTCTTACGCTGCTTCTGGATGATGCTCAGGCTCAACCAAACCTCCAGGGGGAGGAAGTTCCATAGCATTGGGGCAGCAACTGTGAACGTCTCCGTGTGAGCCCTCATTGTATGAACAGGGCTGACAGACAGTACTCACAGGAAGGTGCTCCTGGCCGATCTCAGGAGCCACAAAGGGGCATGGTAGGACAGGTGGTCTTTCAGATAAGTGAGGGCTTTAAAGGTCAAAACCAACACCTTGAATTGTGCCCGGAAAGCTATAGCGAGTCAGTGCAGACTTCAGAACACTGTTGCAATGTGCTCTTGGTGCCTCATCCCCGAAAGTAGCTAAGCCACCGCATTCGGCACCAGCGGAAGCTTCTGAACAGTCATCAAGGGCAGCCCCACTTAGAGCACTTTGCAGTAATCTAGCCTTGAGGTGATGAAAGCATGGATGATAGTGACCTGATCCAAATCAGAAAGAAAGGCCAAAGCCTCCTTACCAGATGAAGTTGGTGAAAAGAGCTCCTGGCCACCACTGCAACCTATGAGTCCAGGTGCAGCAGGGGGTCCAGAGCACTCCAAGGCTGCGAACTTGATTGACCAGAGGGGGCCAGACTCCATCAATAACAGGAGTCCCAAACCCCTTCAGGTCACAGGACCATCCAACCATCATCACTTCAGTCTTGTCTGGATTCAGCCTCAATCGACTCACCCTCATCTAGTCCCCAACAGCAGCCAGGCATCAGGTAAGCACCGAGACTGCAGAGCTTAGGTTGGATCCTAAGAGAGGTAGAGCTGGGTGTCATCAGCACTTCACCCTAAACCTCTGACCTCACATACATGTTGAACAAGAGAGGAGACAGACTAGAACCCTGTGGGACCTCACAGTGTCAAGGCTGGGTCTTGAACTCCCAGTTCTGCAGGATTGAAGAGCACTGTCTTAAGGGGTGGTGCTATCTCAGGCTGTGTTAACAACCCACTATTCTTTCCTGTGTCTTCCTTCATGTCTCCACCCCCTGTGTTGTCACACCCTTCCCCAGCTGTGCCCTTTCCCCCCTAGCCTTGCCTCCCAGCTTCCTGATTGGCCTCAAGGTAGCATCTAAACCATAGTGTGGCCACAGGAAGCTGTGGGAGCAACTGCTCTTACCCCCCGAGTGCAAGTCAGTGTGGAATGCTTGTGCACCCTACCTTTCCCCTACCTTGTGTCTAGGGTGTCTCCCCCCCCCCACCCCCCGTGTACTTGTTGGGTATCTGTTGTATGTGTGGCCCCTATGGACCCTGCACCTCCTTCCTTTCTTGTTGTCTGTATTATAACTATAGCTCCTGTCTTCCTTTGTGTGTAACCTGGTAAGCGTCCCAGTATGATTGAATGTTGTCTCTCCTGTTGTCTGTGTTGCTGTCTGGTTAACTCTGTGTTCCCTTGTTGCCCTGTTTGGTCTCACTCCCCCCATAGCTTTGTTCCCCTGTACCTGTGCATTGTTTCCCCATAGTCTTGTGTTCCTTGTTGTCCTGTTTGGTCTCACTCCCCCCATAGCCTTCTTCCCCGATAGCCGTGCATTGTTTCCCTGCAGTCCTGTGTTCCTTGTTGCCCCATTTGGCTTCACCCTCCCCATTGCCTTGTTCCCCTATAACCCTGCTTGGTCTTGTTTTCCCCCAGGACCTTGCTGTTCCTGGCAGCCCCCGTGCTTGGCGTCCCCCCCCCCCATAGCCCTGCCTTACCTTATTCCCCTTTAGCTTGTGTTCCCTCTGTGTCTCACTTCCCTCTTGCTCTGTCCCCTGCCTCCCTCCTTCTATGCAATATTCCCTCTTGTGACTCTTCAGAACTTCTCTTCCCTCTTTACTCCTGGAGTTTTCTCTTTCTCTCTCTCTTGCTTCTGTAGCCTCAATGATGAGCTGTGCATTCTGAAGTTGGGTTCACCAGCTGATAAAGATGAGAACAGTCTCGAAACAACAAGAGACCGACTGAGAGGTTTTTCCTATCTGGGTACCCTGGACCTTTTCTACGGTTGTCCCCTGGTTATAGGTTCCCTCACCCCTACTCCCCTGACACACAGAGAAGGTTCCAAGGGGATGACGAGCAATTGCCCATCACCACTCTCTAAGACCTCCCCAACAGGAAGGAGAAGAACCACTCAAGAGCGGTTCTGCGCACTCCCGCCATGTCCCACAGTTGTGTCAACAACACCTCGTGATTAGCTGTATCAAAGGCTGCTGAAAGATCCAACCAGATCAACAGGGTAGAAACCCCCCTATAAATCTCCAGGCATCACTCATTGACCAAGGCCACAAGTGCAGTCTCCGTGCCATACCAGGGTAAACCCCTAAACGGTCTCAGCCCTGCCTACCTGCGGGACCGTCTCACCCCCTGCGTGCTGGATCAACCCCTGCGGTCATCCAGGGATGCCCTGCTCGAGGTCCCCCGAGTCTTCTTGGGGGCCACGCAGGAGAGGGCATTCTTGGTGGCCACGCCCCAGAGAATTCTGGAAACCAGAATATATGCTGTTCTATTTATCATCCAAATTCAACAGTCCATTCCCATTCAGCAGAGCATATAAGCATTTTCTTAACTTCAAGATTGTGCATAAGTTACCTTGACTTCAACAGAACTGCTTGTCCACTTAATGTTACTGATGTATGGAAGTGCTTTGCTGAGCAGAGATTGACTTCAACTTGAGCTTAAATGCTTTACTGGATTGGGACTGATATTAAGTCATCCTGTCCTGTTTTGTGGGATCGGTTTCAGATGGTGTCGCCTGCCAATGTGGAGTCATTATTGGGTTCATGCCACCACTTGTGAACAAGATCCTTGCCCGTCCTGGCTGGTGAAAGCCAGCCAGGAGACGTTACGGCCGTTGCTGGCTAGGGTGGTTAGTGTCGCCCTTCGGGAGGACAGGGTGCCTGAATGCCTGAAGGAGGCTGTGGTTACACCCCTGCTCAAGAAACCATTTCTTGACATTGATGCTCCTGCCAGTTATCGGCCGGTCTCTAACCTTCCCTTTTTAGGGAAGGTTATTGAACGGGCTGTGACACGGCAGCTCCAAGAACATCTGGACTTCACAAGTTTCCTTGACCCCTCTCAGTCTGGGTTTCAGCCTGGGTATGGTATGGAGACTGCATTGGTGGCCTTGGTGGACGATCTCTGTCTGGTGTTGGACCAGGGTCGTCAGATCTTACTGGTCCTGCTAGACCTTTCGGATGCGTTTGACACAGTCGATCATGAGGTGTTGGTGACTCGCCTGCGGGACCATGCTGGGATTGGTGGGATGGTCTTGGACTGGTTTCGTTCATTCCTGGCCGGGAGAACTCACCGGGTGGTCTTGGGGGAGTGTACGTCTNCATGTGTGGAGTCCCGCAGGGTGCCATTCTGTCCCCCCTCTTGTTTAACATCTATATGCAGCCGTTAGGGGAGATCGTGAGAGGGTTTCAGGGCATGCAGTGTCATCAGTATGCTGATGACACTCAGCTCTACTTCTCTTTTTCCATCGAACCAGGCCATGCAGTCTCTTTATTTTCCCAGTGCCTGTCGGCTGTGGGGGCTTGGATGAGGTTGAGCCATCTGCAGCTGAATCCTGACAAGATGGAGGTGATGTTAGTGGGTGAGGGCCTGGGGGGTTGAATCTCTTCTTGTGGGTGGGGTTCACCCTCCCATGGTCCTGCAGGTATGGAGTCTGAGTGTGCGCCTCGATTCACGGCTCAGCCTGGAATCTCAGATTGTGGCCATGGTGGGGAGTGCATTTCGGCAGTTACATCTTGTCCGGCGGCTTCGGTCGTATCTCTCAGACTCTGAGCTTGCCACTGTCATCCATGCCTTCATCACCTCGAGGCTGGATTACTGCAATGCGCTCTATGTGGGGCTGCCCGAGATGCTGGTCTGGAGGCTGCAGCTGGTGCAGAATACCGTGGCCCGTCTCCTTACTGGGGCAGGCCACAGGAAGCACATGACACCTGTGCTCCGGGCTCTGCACTGGCTGCCTATAAAGCACCGGGCTAGGTTCAAGGTGCTGGTTTTGACCTTTAAAGCCCTTCACGGCCTGGGCCCTGCTTATCTGAGGGACCGCCTCACTCCCCATGTGCCCATGTGATCCCTGAGATCATCCGTGGAGACCTTTTTGGAGGTTCCCCGGGTGAGACGGGTGGCCACTAATGTGAGATCTTTTTCGGTGGCTGCCCCTGTGCTGTGGAATTCACTCCTGGAAGAGACTCGGTTGGCCCCCACCCTCCTATCATTTTGACGTTTGTGTAAGACTTGGCTGTTCCGCCAGGCTTTTGGCGAGGGGGCGGGGTAGGGTGGGGGAGGTGGGATTTGGGAGGGAGGATGTGTTTTTATTACTTGTTTTAAAATTTGTAGATTTATTTTAAAATGTTTTATTGCTGAATTATTATTTTTTGTGCATGTTGTTTGCTGCCCCGAGCTGCCTTTGGGTAGAGGGGTGGGATATAAGTTTTGAATATAAATAAATAAATAAATAAATAAAAATATTAAAGAGTCATGTCAAAGTCTGTCCTGAATCATGTAGCCCATTAGGTTGACATGGGTTAAATCAAAACAATTTCAGTAGCTATGTGGCCAGCACCACATCTGACTGCCTTTGAGTTACCAAATGAGTCAATTACCCATTCACAACTGGGTAGACTGAAATTAGCCATCTGAGACCAAACATGACACGAACCCACCATCTTTAGGGCTGCAGCTAAGTACCTGAACTGTGCATCCATGACACCAAATAAAGAAAGAAATGCCCCAGTCCAAACTATGTGCTTCGGCACAAGATCCGTAGGCAGAATTGAGCATTTGCTTCACTGCTCTTCAATTCCTCCATTGTAGCAAGCAACATCTAATAAAACAGACTGAAAAACAGTGGGAAGAAAGGTCTGAAAAACAGTGGGTCCCTAGTTCCAAGCTTAGGCCACTTTTAGATGAGCGCGAGGTGCGCTCGCGCTTGTTTTCAAAAATCCCACGAGACGGGATTAGACGAGATGCTGCCGTGAGTCATGCACACGGGAGGGGGACGCGTATTCTTTTCTGGCCACGATTTGACCACCTCGATCTCCGACCCGGTCAAATCATGGTCGGAAAAGAATGCGCGCCCCCCTCCCGTGCGCGTGACTCACTGCAGCGTCTCGTCTAATCCCGTCTCGCGGAATTTTTGAAAACAAGCACGATCGCACCGCGCACTCATCTAAAAGCAGCCTTAGAGCTAGGGACCCTAATGCTTTGAAGTAACCAGCTAAAGGCAGCGCTTGAAGGAACCGACGCATGGGGTTTGGAGTAGCTGGCGATAGATAGCCTACCAAGGGGGGGGGGCAGTTGAAAATTAAATTCCTCACCACAAAACAGGAGGCATTCTATTATCCCCAGAAAAGGAGCGGTTTGAGTTAACTTGCAGTCCGTACATGGCATAGGGACAACTAAGCATTGTGTTTTGAGACCTTTTGGAACGGCAACAGACATCCTTGTGGATACGTTTATATCTTCCCCAGGCATTGCAGGATTTAAAAATATTTATCAGAGCGGCAACAGATACCCTTGAGGATACATTTATATCTCCTCCAGACATTGCAGGATTTTTCATTTTCATCCCTGAAGAAGCTTGTTTAAGCAAAACGTTGGACCTCTACCTTCAGTGAAGTTTCTTGAACTTACTTTCTGCATACTGAGTATTGGACCTCCACCTTTCGTGAAGATTGTGAATATATTTCTGAATACCTGGTTTTGGGGTATTTGGGATTTGGTTTGTCTATTGTATCTTTTGACTTTTGTGACCACTGTACTGACAAGATCTTTTCAATTACAATCCATTTTTTTATTTCTGTAGTTCATACTTGCCATCCTGTACAGTTGTAGTCGGATTTGTTTATTATTGATTCTGCACTTGTATACCTTTTCTGATAATTTGAAGTTAAATGACAGCAGATTTAAAACAAACAAAAGGAAGTACTTTTACACTCAGTGAACAATACAATTGTGGAACTCATTGCCAGAGGAGGCAATTAAAAACTAGCACCACTAGCTTCAAATGGAAACTAGGTACCAGGGGCGGCTGGTGGCTTTTTAGTTTGGAGGGGCAGTAAGGCCGTCGGTGAGCCAGTGGGCGGAGCCAGGGCAATGGTGGGCGGAGCCAGGGCAATGGTGGGCTGAGCCAGGGCAACGGTGGGCAGAGCCAGGGCACAACCCAGCAGCAAGGAGTTCCCAGGGTGAACATCAGAAGTTGGAAGAAAACACAGTAGTCTAAAATGTACTTCAAGCTTAAAATGAATAACGTATAAACCACTAGCACAGGGAAACAGTGGTGAAAGTGGCACAACCCAGCAGCACATCAAGCTTCAAATGAATAACGTATAAACCCCAAGCACAGGAAAACACTGGCACAACCCATCAGCAAGGAGTTCCCAGGGTTGACATCAGATGGAAGAAAACACAGTCTGTTGCAGGGTGGGATGCA
>QEPC01012829.1:2083693-2098875 GCA_003113815.1 Sphenodon punctatus
CAGCCTCTGCCTTGCCTTTGCTTCAGAGTGGAGGCTGCTGCAGCGCTGTGGTCAGTTTCATGTCAGTTTCACTGAAATTGACCACAGCGCTGCAGCAGTCTCTGCTCTGAAGCAAAGGCAAGGCAGAGGCTGGTGCGGGCGGCGCTGGGAAGCGGCGACGAGGTTGTGGTTTTTTGTTTTTTTAACACGAGTGGCGGTGCGGCACCTGGTGGGGCACTTGGGGGGTCAGCGCCCCAAATGCCCTGGAAGGCTAGCCGCACCAGGAGGAGAGGCTGGTGCCGCGTTCATGTCAGTTTCAATGAAACTGACCACAGCGCTGCAGCAGCCTCCGCTCTGAAGCAAAGGCAAGGCAGAGGCTGGTGCGGGTGGCAGGGAGGTTTCTTTTCTTTTTTTTACTTTAAACGGCGGCACGGCACCTATCAGGGCGCTTGGAGGTCAGCGCCCCCAACGCCCTGGAAGGGGAGCCACACCTGCTAGGTATATTCTTAGAGGATAGAGCGATAATTGCTTACTAGTTGGGGCTTAAACCCCTGGCTACCGGTAGCTGGGAATGGTTAGCAAGAGATAGGTCACATCTCCATGACCTGTACTTTTACTTCTCTTGAACTACTGTAGCTGGCCACTGTTGGAGACAGGATGCTGGGCTAGATGGACCATGGGTCTGACCCAGTATGGCACTTCTTACGTTCTTATCAGCCAGAAGATTCCAGGAACAGGAAGATTCCAGGGATGTTCCTCTTCCATCGCCAGATTAGATAATTCTTAATGATTTCACACCAACCAGTCAGAGAATATGGTTTGATTTTTGCAAAGACATTTTGTTAAGGATTTGCAAATGTCAGCTAAAACTATGGGGAATATGCAGGTAATTAAAAATATCAAATATGTACCTGAATTTGGTAGAGGAATTTCCTAGAGGTGCACAAATATTTTAAGCCATAATAGATTTTCATTTTCCAAGGAGGACGGACCCTAGTCCTTTTCTAAGATAAAATGAGTGGCCAACATCCTCGGGGAAGTCAAATAAATTAGAATCAGCTATTTTATAAATTAGCAAAATGAGCACAACTTTGGGAGTGGTGAGATGAAAATAACATACAGGGCCAGCCCACTGGTCCATCCAGTGCTCGAAGTCGGGTGGGATGGGGTGTGTGGATGGGGGGGGGGAGAGCAGAATTTCATCCCACTTATTTTCAGGTGGAGCTAAAACCATCCCACTTATTTTCAATGGATGTAAAACCATCAAAATATGTTACACAGAGCAGGGTCACACCAGTATTGCGAAAAGTCACTAAGGAAATGTTTCATGCTCATGCCTGTCAACTTAGAATGCATAAATGGCTGACGGTAGAAAGGACTAAAAGAAGTTTCTGGAAGAAACTTAGCACCTATTAACCAGACAGGACCAGAGAACATGACGGGAGCTGGGGGAAAACAACAGGGAATGGATCCCCCATTGTGACCTGTTGGGTGCTTCTCCCAAGCCACTGTGATTGGCTACTGTCGGAGACAGGATGCTGGGCTAGCTGGACCACTGGTCTGACCCAGTATGGCACGTCTTATGTTCTTACGTTGGTAGTCTTGCCAGAGAGGCCAAAGAATGACTGACCCTGGAGACTGAACTAATTGTAAGTTCTAAGAAGGAATTCAAGAAGACCACAGCTTTGTAAGACTGGAATGAGGGAGTAGCATGACCTTTTCTCTTGGTTCTGATTTTGGCAGGTCTCAGAGCTACGAGGTGTTCTTATTAACAGTGAATGGAGCCATTAACCCAGCTTCAAATGCTGCTTGAACAAAGCTCAGCGTTTTAGTGCCAAGTTACTTCTGAGCAATTGACTTAAGCTGGTCTGCTTCCCCCCACCCTTCCCTGCAGGGCAACCACAACTGGGCCACAATTGGACATTGTAGTTCTTAAATGACCAGCAAATCGTCATATGCTGGAAATGGAGAAAGGGAAAGAGGGATGGCAGGGAGAGGGGATAGCATTTTTTCCCTTTCCCCTTCCCTCCTTGTTCTTAAATTAATTTCATATAAATGTGTAAGCATGTCACTGTTCCAAGCCACATCAAATCATTTCTAAAATCTGTATTTTACAAAAGTGGAATGTGTATAATATGTGCAGCTTAGGGGATAAAATACAAAAATATGTTGATGATGTTGGATCACCAGACAGTGGGAGAGAAGAAGGGAAGAAAGAAAAAGGGGAGCGGGGGGTGGGGTGGGGTGGGGGAGAGAGAAAGTGGGAGGTAGGAACAGAGGCTTTCTAGTCTTCTTTGGCCAGGTCAGCTTCTAAGAGCTGCTTGTAATGGAGAATTCCATTCACGTCATCGTAAACCTGAGTTCATTGTTTTCAAGGAATCTGATCATGGAGAAAGAATGAGGCAGCGCAGAATCCATGAATGGGAACATCTGGATACCAAACTACCGGGGCTGCCATGTTTCTGTGGTGAGATGACTCCAAGGATGAAATGGAATGAACTGTAACAAATACAGGATTTTGCTGGCAGCTTTAATGTAGTTAAATGCATCTGGGCAATTTCTTTCTTTCTTTCTTTCTTTTTGGATGATATTTAAACATGTCAAAAGTCCTCTCGCTTGCCTTCCCTTCATTACATATGACAAGGGGGGATTGCTCTAGCCATCTGTGAAGCAGGAACGAGCATTTCTCCAGCTTAGTGTGCTGAAATTCACATATCAGGCTCACAATGAGTGCTGGAGAGTTACTTCTCAGAATGGATTTTCTCTGAATTAGCTAGGACAGCCTAATTGCCTTTTCCATTTTTAAAGGCAGGGTTTGTATTCAGCATTGCTGGAGTCTTCAATTTAAGTGTGTCTAGGGTAGGAGCAGGGAACCTTCACCCTTCCAGAGGTTGGATCCATGCCTCCGCAGGGCTTAACAGGCAGAAGTATCCAGCGGGGTTGGAGGCATGGCTTGCCTACACGGAAGATGTGCCCAGCAGCCTATAAGTAAGTGCTTTGCAGCCGTCTGATGAGCTGCTAGTGGCTGGCAGACGGTGGTTACCGTTCACAGCTTGGATTATGGTAGTACCCAAAGGCTACCATAACAGCTCTTTCTGGATCAGAGATTCTGTGCTAGATAATTGTGAAAACAAATAGAGAGGCACAGATTTCAGCTTCTGCATATTGAGAGAAAAAATGGTCCTGTGATTAAAATAGAGGTGGGGAACTTCCAGTCTGTAGGGCAAATCTGACATGTAGCTATTTTTTATTTGTCGCTTTCCAATTCCTGGTGCTTGTCCCATGAATCCAGTCCCCACTCTCAAGTATTGAAAGTGTGAGCTCAGGAGAAGGGGTGGAGATGAGGACATGCACTCCAGGTAGGAGATGGGTCCCTGATTTGGACCCTCCTCTTCCTGAACCACATCCTGAATAAATACACCTCTTGAATATTCCCACTCTCAGCTCCTATTCAGCCCATGAAGTTTGTTCTAATTTTCAAAGTGGCCCATTGGAAAAGGTTCTCATCCCAGATTAAAGATTTGCACTGGGATTTGAGTTCAATACTTGCCTCCACCAGCAATGTCCTGTGTGATCTATAGCAACCCACTCAATCTCTTTGTGTCTTAGTTGCTCCTCAGAAAGGAGGATGACAGCACATCCTTTCTCCAATTCTTTGTCAGATGTTTGTATGCTTAAATGGAAATGTCTTCAGGACAAAAGACACTCAATACCACCACCATATTGGGCCCCCCATCTCCATTGAAGTTGTAGGCATGACTGCAATACAACTAAGGGGACAGGCAGCTATAATAAAAGCATGTGAATAAAATCGTGCTTCTGAATTATTTGAACATTAAAAAATACCATCTACCCTCACTGACACTCCTCCAAGTTATTATTATCATTAGGCAAATTCCTGAAGGGATCACAGTAGAGATAGATACATGTCTTGAAGGTGGGATCTGAAAGCAGGCTGCTAAGCGGGTTTACTGATTAAGTGAAATTCCATAGGTGAGCAGGAGAATGTTGGCCATAAATGGGAGGAGCTGACCAATGGAAGAATGGGGCTGGCATCACTGGAGGAGAGGGGTAGATGTGGCATCTGAATGGGTAGAAAATCTAATACAGAGACAGGTCATCATAATTATGAAGTACCTTCCCGGTTCAGGTAACATGTTAACCTGGATGTGCAGGAAAACAAGGGGTGAATAGCTGTGACAGCAGAGACCACTGTGGCCTGCTTCATGATGCGCTGACTTGGTCTCCCCTGCACCCATGTGCAGGTGTCACCAGATGTTGGCCCGGGATTACCCTGGGGCCGGGCCTTGTTGGTAGCTAACCCAGGATGTGCCCTGTGCCTGATCCCACGTGCACATGCTGGGCCAAAGCCCACCCGACAGGCTGCCATGTCTGTTGTGCCCAGCAGCCACGGCCCAGATTAGAACCCACCATGGCCAGCCACCCCAGCTGGCTGTCATTGCTCACCAGGCTGCCCACCATGGCAGGGGGAAGGGCACAGCACGGGGGCGAGGCTGGCCGACTGCACATTTGTGCACCACCCAGCGCCGCCCTGGCCATGGGCATGTTTGTTCTGTGGCCCAGCCCAGTCCAGACCATGTCCACCACAGCTTCCTGTCCCAGGCTGGGTCAGGTTGCTGCAGTGGCGTGGGCACGGGTGTTATTACTCAAGGTTATCAATCTCAGATATTCAAAAATCACAAATCAGGCTCCCAAAATAATGAGATTAAAAACCATGAGATTTTTTTTAAAAAACCCACCAAAGCCATAATTTTTTTTGGGGTGGGGTGGGGGGGTTGTCTCTATTTGTCATTTGGTTTTAGTACCTTTAAGCCACACGGGAGTTATGTTTTCAAGCTCTCTTTCTAACCAAGAGAGCTAGTAATGTACTTTCTTCTCACCTTTTTTATTGGGAGTCTTGCATTATGTTGAAGGGAACATCTAAAATCTTGAGCCTCATGATAAAATTACAACAGTTGGGAAAGGGGGGGGGGGGGCAATGCAGAGACAGATATTACTGAGGGAAAAGTGACCACAATGTCTTTTGGTTGCAAAACAATTCTAACATATCCTTCTGCTAATTCCTCTTCACTTTTCCTATGTTGAAAACACCCAGGTTCCTCCCTGTATAATAAGGTAGCTGCTCAGCAGGGCTTCCTTGTTCTTCTTTTTAATCATTTTAATAACACTTTCAGTGTTCAAAGTGCTTTTAACTCCTTATCCAGTTCACCCTCACAACAACCATGTGAGGTAGCTTTCTATTATTCCCATTTTACAGATGGGGCCTGAGACAGTGACTTGCCCAAGGCCACCCAGTGAGTTCACAGCTAAGGCAGGCTTTGAATCCTGGTCTCACAAATTCAAGTCAAGCACCTTATCCACTAAATTACACTGGCTCTAGTAGTATGTTTTAATTGCCCTCCAGAATCAAACCATATGTTTGTACACCCTTTCCAGAATTTTCAAGCATGTGTGGGTATATATTTTAGTATCATATTTCGTAAAGAGAAAATCCACTGTGAAGTGAAGATATTTATCTGAAAAAAAGAAAAGTTCTTGAATTTATAAGGCTAGCAAGACAAGGGCTAAGATGTTCCAGACACAGTGTTTATTTAATTTCTTGTTCCAGTTATCCTTAGCTTTAGGGTTTAGTGCTGGTGATAATAGTTGAAATGACAGGTTTAGAGAATGACTTGAACAAAAATGACTCCCCCAAGCCCCTGGACAGAGAAGATGTGTCCCTGGCCTATTCATTCTGTGAGTTGTCCAATGAGATAGCTAACAGAGATGCTGATTAGTCATGGTATGGACAATCCTCCGTTCGGCTGAGGCAGCAGACTTACAACATGTCACGAGGCTACCAACTGCCCATCAGAGGGTAACAACTTTCAGTAACCCATCTGGGCTGGACCTGAACCAGTGTCTGAGGTGAAAATCTCATTAGTCCCATTGCAAGTCCCATTAGTCATTTGTACCCTGTTCAAAGGTGAAAGTCCTGAGTAGGTCTTTAATCATAGACATGAAAAATATCACTCATTGTGCACCAGACCTGACTCTCACAGAGACATCATTCAGAAGGGGAAAAGGTCCCACAGGGAAACATTCAATACGTCTGCATTCACAGGACCAAGTGATAGGGACAAAAGAAGTGGCTACATTACATAAGAAATGAGTTTAGTCACTGCTCTGGTTTGGATGGGCTGGGGAAAGTGCCTGTGATTTATTTCTCTCCGAAATTTTGCCTGTGGAAAGGCCACAAGGTCTGACTTAATTACACTAGAGGCCTCTCTACACAGGAAAGTGAATTTACATTAACCCATGCTAACTACTAGGAATGTGACTTTACTAAGACTAGTTAATATTGGCTAAAATCCTATGAGGACATTCTAAATATGAATTAAAAGTGCTTCTTCTGAGTTAAATATAATACTGTTTTATATTTTACCTCAGAAAAGGCACTCCTAATCCACTATTAAGAGTGTCCACACAAGGCACTAATATGCATTATCTAAGCTATTTTAAATGCACACTCCTCAGTATGGATTAGTCAATCCAGTTGTTACCAGACTTTTGTAGGTTATTTATGCCTGCTACGTGGTGGTGTAAAGGAGTCTTAGTGCAAGTGGAACAGGTCCCTAAGAATTTAAATTCAAGTCCTGACTGCTTAAGTTAAACAGAGCACAACTGGAGCTGCAAACATATTAGTGACCATCCCCTTGATATCTGTGCATGTTTTGAATACCAGTTGCCAGTCACCATATGAATCAACATGTATTGCTATTTACTAGGCCAGCTATCTACACAAAGGCTACATAGTAAAGAGCTTTGCAAATGAAAGAGAGAGAAAAACTAGAGGTTTCCTCAAGCTGCTATCACTTTAAAGAAAAGTTTTCTATCTGTGTTTGAAAAGATTAAAAGATTCCTCCCTTCCCTCCTCCTCTGGACGAGCGTGGCAGGGATTTCTGCAAAATAGGGTCAGAAGAGCCAAAAACTCCTCAACGCCCACAGTCTTTAGTCAGAGTGTTGGAATGATCAATAAATCGGCCCTGACTGATCTCAGAGTCTGACGATGTCTATGAGCACAAGCAGCTCTTTTAGGTAAGATGGAGCGAGTGAGTAAGTCCGGTAGAACTGGAGCCAAACCTTAAAGTGGATGCAAAATCGTGTGGGGAGCCAGCACTGAGATTTCAGTACAAGGGTGATGTAATGATTGACTGCAGTTCAAATAAGTAATCTAGTCATCTGTTCACAATTTTGAATTATGACCGATGCAAAGTCTCTGCCTGCAAGCCAGCAAAAAAGAGAGAGAGAAAGGGAGAAAGAGAGAGAATTATAGTTGAATCATGCCAGGGAGAAAGTTCCATTGAAATGGCAGCTACAAGTCTAAACTGTCATGGGATCCTGACCTGGGTATTTCTCTGGGATCTGAAGAGAAGATTTTTTAGGTCACTGCAAGCAGAAGTAGACAGAAGAAGTAGACACACCTGGACAGCAGAAGTAGACACACCTGGGTTATTGCCCCATAATGGGAGAAAAACACAAATTCTGAAAACAGGCAAGAAAATGCGAACTATACCACCCAGACAACTGCTTTGAAAATGTATTCATCTGTGGTGTTTGAATTCCACTTAAGAAAATTTAGAGTCATCCAGGGCCTGACCTTTAACAAACCACAAAGGCAACTCAGAAACCACAAGCCTGGAATCAGCTAGAGAGTACAAGTAAATCCAGCATATTCGCATAGACTTTCAACTGCAGCTGGGTATAACCAGAGATACTGAAGGCACCAGTGGCATCTATCTGAGACAGATAGTTGCCAAGCCAGATTCAGTATGAACTCCACTGAGATCATCATCCAAAAGGAGTCAAAACGCAGTGTGGCACTTAATATAAGTGGCAGACTTTGCTGGACAGTGGAAATAAAATATTTGTAAGTGTCAGCAGTAGCTGCAA
Source organism: Sphenodon punctatus (assembly GCA_003113815.1). Taxonomy (NCBI): domain Eukaryota; kingdom Metazoa; phylum Chordata; class Lepidosauria; order Sphenodontia; family Sphenodontidae; genus Sphenodon; species Sphenodon punctatus. The sequence goes on from QEPC01012829.1 coordinate 2,091,626, forward strand.
AAACTGGAAATGACTCATTTTAGAAGAAATCTTTGCTCCTGTCAGTCTCAGAGAGAGGAGGACTCAAGAAATGCTCCTCAAAGATTGTGCCTTCTGATTTGCCTGCACTGTTACCGGTGTAAGGCAGCAGTCCTCAAACCACTTGCTGAGGGGAATGCTCATTCATTTCTGTGGGACTGCTCCAGCGTAAGTGTTCTGAAGATTGTAGCTGGTCACCAGTTGGACAGGAAGAGCCTCCAACAGTATGTAGAGTAGAAGCTGTGCTGGTAATCTGGTAGGGGGCTGTGCATTTGGGTTTCAACAAAACACAACTAAACAATTAAAGAAGACCTTTTGAAGTTCCATATTTGAAACACAAATACGAGGGCTGCCTCTATTTGCGTTCTGAGTGAAACGAAAATTTCCTGGGAAATGTGGTATCCAAGGTCTAAAATTGAGCCCATCAAACTGCAGCACATATCCAGATCAAAGTAGGACTGTTGTCTGAGACCACATTAAGACACACAGATTTTGGCTTTGGGAGAAACTGCGGGAGCCTAAATCTGTGCGGAGTTTGGTCGGTGTGACACACCCCCACCCTGCTTTGCCGGAGATCACCCAGAAGAGTACAGAGCTGGATTTCCCTGCTCTGTACTCTTCCAGGTGATCTCCGGCAAAGCCGCGCAGGATGCGCTTTCACACCGGCTGAACTCTGCACAGATTTTGGCTTGCAGGAGCCAAAATCTGTGCACCACTGCAGGTGTGAATGTGGTCTGAGTCTCAGCTTAGTCACCTGCTTTGGGAGCCTGTGGTGAACCCTCCCCACCTGCAGGGACCACTGCTGTCTGAGAACTGCAGTCTCCAGCACTTGACTTCAGCCAGTCCGGTGGAGATCAACTTAAGCCAGGGAGAAATGGTGAATCCCCAAGCCAGCAACTCTCCTACAACAATGGACACCCCTGAGTCAGCCACATGTCCAATTCCCCCTCCCCAGCCGAAGCCTCCCCTGAACCTAACCCCCCATGCCCCATTTCCATTTCTCCAAACCAGTGACCCCTTCCCTAAGCTAGTGACCCCCTCCAAGTCAGATCCATGTCCGGTTCCTACCTCCCCAAGTGAACAACCTCCGTACCAAGCCAGCCATATTCTCCACCCTCCCCCAAACTATTACCCCTCCTTTTTAAATTGGTAGCAGACTTAGAAGCATTTTAAACCACATTTTTCTTTCCTTATAGGCTTGTCAAACAGACAGAGCCTTACTTAACTTCTGCGCCAGAATAATGCATATCCAGTAGGGATGGGACTTCAGATAGATTTCCAGATAGGATCTTTTAAGTATTTGGATCCCTTTTTTTTTTAATGATTTTTTTTACAGATTTGCATTATGGATCCATATTGAAAAGAATAAAAATATTTTAAAATGTATTGCACATGCTCAAAACGGCTGATGCTATTGCTGCCCTTTTGGTTAAGGGCAGTGCAGCAGTCATTTTGCACATCTGTGAATGGTCCGGTAGCCCTTGCTCATGTGCAGTGAATTTTTAAATATTTGTAATGTTTTTAATATGGAACCATACTACAAATCCATAATTGGTGCAGCATTTTCAGATTATTCCGTAAATGCTGTTTTTGGACAGTTATGCCCATTAGTAACGCCCATTCCTAATATGCAGGGACCTGTGCTCATTGCCTTTTCCAAATTGGTGCCCGTGCGGAAAATGCAGCAAACAGAGCTAAAGCTACAAATAAACAAGAATGCTAAAACATGGGTACAAATACAGATACAAACACAAATGCTTGAGCCTATGGACAGCGCCAGTAATCAGTTATCAAACTGCAGAGCAAGAAATGCTACAGAATGGCCTGTTCCACGTCATTCAAAGCAGAGTGAAAGTGGTCCACTCCTGTGTCAGCCACACACCCCTTCAGCACCTCTGCTGTGACTGCCTCGGGCAACTGCTGCCAGATTATGTGGCTACTGTAGAAGTGCTGCCATTGCCCCTGGGACTCATGCAAATGTTAGGCTTCAATCAAATGAGCCTTCTCTCCCGAGTAAACTTGCTTCCCCCTCATTTTTATTGCTTGTGAGAAGTTAGCTCCCAAGATCCCTTGGAAGCTAGTTGTTAATCACCCGTATATTCCAAGCTGAAATCTGAGGGTTAACCATGGTGCTAAATTGCTCATGCACATTATTTGTAATGTGTGAAGGATCTTCAACCCCTCTCCTGCACTGTTGATAAGGTACAGGGAACCAGGAGACTTGAAAGCATCTCTCTTAGCTGATTGTTAGGCAATGTGGGGCAAGACTCAATGCGGGGGAGGAAGATTTAGCGGCACTTTTGAAGGGTGATTAAGGTTGATCAAGTGTAACATCTCTCTAGTGCAAGTAATTAAAGAGCCATGAGAAAAGGCTCGTTTGAATGCAGCTTTAGAAAGTAGACTCCAGAATAAACACCTCTCAGAGTGAGAACATCTCATTCTAATCAAGTTGGCAAAGACTCTTTCTACACAATTGAAATCTTTAAGCTACACAGTCATTGGCCACTTGCACTGAGGGTAGGGTGCAGGAAGGACTATGGGGCATATGGAAGGGATGGTGAGAGTTTTGGGCTTGTCATACGGGATCATGGGAGTTGGGGAATGCTGAGGCCAGTATGGGCAGGGCCGTAGCTAGGTGGCAATGGGCCCTGGTACAGACGATGGATTGGGCCCCCTGCAGGGGAACTCCACTCCAGTGTACATTTGCACTCTACATGCCTGTGGGTCCTCCAGTCTAGTGGGAAGCTGCACCTATTGTAGCTAATAGCTATGTCTTGGGTATGGGGTGGGGGTGGGGGATGAGGGAAGTCTCAGCGGGGGAAGGAAACCAATGCATAGGGAAGGTTGAGGGGAAGTTGGCAGCTTAGAGGAGATGAGGGGAGTATGATGTTTTTTATATGCAACGTATTTGTATTTCATTTCTAACATGTTGTGAGCTGCCCTGAGCCTTTGGGGATAGAGTGGAATGTCAATTAAAAATGATAATAATATAAAGCCAGCTATCAGAGTCTGTATGGAGCTTGTCCTCATCCCCTAAGATGAGTCAATAATCCATTATGCTGATCATCTTGCAATTCAAATGGATGCTAAGCCTCCTCTTTTAAGGCCGCTTTTAGACGAGACAAATTTGCACATGATTGGTGAAAAATGCGCGTGTTTTAATGCTTGTTTAAACACCTAAACCGTTTTAAATGCGCATTTGCCATGATCGTGTAAAAGCCAAAACAGTTTTGAATGTGGTTTTTAAGTAATGCACATTTTTTAAAAACCGGTTTTGAGCCCCTTTGATGATCGGGGGATGCCAAAACTGGTTTTAAAAAATGTGCATTATTTAAAAACCACATTCAAAATGTTTTTGGCTTTTACACGATCATGGCAAATGTGCATTTAAAATGGTTTGGGTAATTAAACGTGCATTAAAACACGCACATTTTTCACCAATCATGCGCAAATTTGCCTCGTCTGAAAGTGGTCTGAGAAGAAAAGGGGCTGGGAGTACGTGCAGAAAACTTGCCAAATGTTTTTGGCAGAAATATCAGATTTTCAGAAGATTTCTGCTGCCAGTAACTCTAAGGTAGGCACACAATTTCTGTGTAGCATCCATCCCACAATTGGCTGTAGGACCCAGGCCCGCGGTCTCCTTGCTGACCCAGTGTTTGGCAGTTGTGGGGGACTGGATGAGGGCGAGCCACCTGAAGTTGAACCCCAACAAGATGGAGGTGATGCTGGTGGGCAAGGTTTTGGGGGAGTGATGGAGTCTCCCATCACTGATGGAGTCCGTCCTCCTCTGGAATCCCAAGTTCGGAGTGTGGGTGTGCTCCTTGATCCACAGCTCCACCTGGATGCCCAGGTAATGACTGTGGCAGGGAGTGCTTTTGGGCAGTTACATCTAGTACCTCGGCTTCAGCCTTATATCTTGGACTCCGACCTTGCTACCATCATCCATGCATTCATCACATCGAGGTTGGACTATTGTGACGTGTTCTACATGGGGCTGCGCTTGAATATGGTCCAGAGGCTTCAGCTAGTGCAGAATGCGGTGGCCCACCTCCTGATGTGGGCAGGTTGCTGGGAGCACATAACACCTGTGCTCCGGGCATTGCACTGACTGCCGATAGTCTTCCAGGCCAAATTCAAGGTGCTGGTATTGACCTATAAAGTCCTTCACAGTCTGGGCCCCACCTATCTGTGGGACCGCCTCACTCCCCATGTCCCTGATCAGCCCTTGCGATCATCCAAAGGGTTCTTTCTGGAGGTCCTCCGGACTAGATGGATGACCACTGACAGGGTAGCTTTTTGGTGGTCACCCCTGTGCTGTGGAACTCCCTCCCAATGAGGGTTCGCCTAGCCCCTGACCTTCTGTCTTTTAGACGTATTTGTAGACCTGGCTGTTCCGTCAGGCATTTGGTGAGGAGGAGGGAGGAGGGCGGGGCCTGGGAGGGAATATTTTGTCTTAGTTTTAATTGATGGTGTGTTTTTATATTGTATTTATATATTTTATATTTTTGTTGTTAGCTGTCTCGAGTCACCAGAGGCGAGGGGGGTGGGTTATTAAAGAAAATAAATAAATAAATAAAATATACAGTCCAATCCTCAAAGGGCTTCACTGGTGTAAGCCCCATTGAAGAAGATGGAGCTTTGAGAACTGGATCTTCCGTTGACATGAATTTGGGATGACTTTATGATGCAACATATGGTAGTTTTATTCTGTTTTGGCTTGATATGGCAGAATAACTGGTTGATGCACAGTGAAAATATCTTCTGAAATCCTCCTGAATGTAATTAAAAAAATCCCCTTTATTTCTGAACTTGCTTCATACATCCAGCTTTGCTTGGGCTCGGTCATGTCTTTGGACATAAGTTCTAAATAGCCACACAGAAAAAGCCACACTCCCTGCTGCCACTTCTCTAAATCACAGCTCTAGTAGTTGCTTTTAGGATGCACCAGATGAGTTCCTCTCTGCTCCATTGTTTTCAAAGCTACTGAGTTTAGGAGATTCCAGTATTGTTATAAATTAGTTCAATTCTTTTCCAACATGTCAGTCACAAATTGTACAGCAAATGTTTCTCTAATCCTGTCCAGATGAGTGGGGGATTCCAACAGGATTCTATTTTGGGTTTTAAGTTTTTGTCTATATGCTACTGTTGGGCTCAAGTTCATTCAGAGAAATCACTTTGACTGTATGCAGATTTATTTCTCTGTTTCCCCACAGCTTTACTAGCAGCTTCCCTTGCTGCGTGTGTGGTGTACAATAGCCAGTTTGGGATATTTAAAGATGACTGCAATGTTATACTGGAAAAGTAGGGTTGTCTTTTGTTTATTAGCCTTTACTATTTATTTACTTGGGTTTTGCTTCAGCCACTAACTGCTGCCAATCACAAAATTTCCATTGATTTCAATGGAAGCATGGTTAATTTATTATTATTAATTATTAATTGTTGTTATTATTATTATTACTTATATAGAACTTCCAGTATTCAAAATGCTTTACAATCCTTACATAATTTATGTAGCAGGGAGCAGTCCTGTGGGGCTCCTGCCCCTTTAAGAAGGGGGCTGTGTGGGCCTGCTGGAGGGCTGCGCGCATGTGTATAGGTCTGGGGTAGCCAGCCTGTATTGGGTCCTATAGGAGGGTACCCCCTCCCTGAAAGGGGGATTCAGCTGAGGCTCGGGCTGAATAGGCATGGCAGTGGGGTGAGCTAATTCCCCCTGCGTGAGACCTCAGTGCCCCTGTGTGGCCCTGGGAAGACCCCCTGCTACAGCACGTGGTGAAGAATGCAGACATAGCACCACCGCAGGTGCATAGTGGAAGTGCACCCCAGTTTGGCAGCCATTGTATGAAGGAGGATTGTGACCAGACACTGGGAGATAGCTGTGGAGCTGTGCACCTGGACCTGAGTGACTGGTTGATACAGGAGTGTGCTTGGTAGTAGCTCAGCCAGGACGGGCCTTGAGCTGGGCTAGGGCCAGGAGGTTCGCTCACCCTCACCAGAATATGGATCCTGGAGTGGAACCAGATGGCGGCTGGCGGAAAGTGCCAGAGATGGAGGCAACCATTCAGCTTGTGGAACTTTGTGGAGCCAGAGCTGAGGTGCTGTGACCAGCCACCAGGAATAAGGACTATGACACGCAAGTACTGGGGACCCAAGAAGGACAGTACCATGTGGGCCTGTTATAGTTGCGGCCAGCTGGGACATTACTGGAGTGCTTGCTGGAGGATAGGGCAAGGCCTCCAGAACACCGGGACTCTGGGATGTCAGAGCCAGAGAGGAGTCAATAGAGCCAGAGGGAAACGATGCTGGCTTTGTGACTTGTGGGGCCATCTAAAGAGGAATTGTCCCTTGAGTGAGAATCCCTATGGGTTACCCCATAGGACTGAGTGGAAGCCCTGAACTGAACCCCAGAAAAGGAGGGACCCCATTTATTGCTGGAACCATGGGGTCCAGGGAAATATAGAGAAGATATGCCCCTATGGGCCAACCCTCAGAGGGTTCGAAGGGTCAGCCCTAAGAGGGAATCAAAGTGTTGGATTTGTCAGGAACTGGGCAATGTGAAGAGAACATGCCCCAGAAAGACCCAAAGAAAGGCTGAGTGCCCAAAGAAAGCTGCCCTGAAAAGATCAAGAGAAAGGAGGGAGCAAGGGACTCAGACCGACAACGCTGGCTACATGCTTGACAGGGTGTATCGTAATACAAAAGAAATAGTGGAGAAGAATGAGGCCCTAGACAAAGAATTAGAGACCTGAAAGCAGGCAGAGAAGCCTTGAGGCCGGAAATAGGGATGGGCGAACAGATCGCTGTTTGGGTTTGGCCATTCGGTTCAGCTGTGTTCGTTTCGGCCGTTCGGTTCGGATGCGTTTGGTTTGTTCGTTTGGTTTGTTCGCCGAGATCGGGTTCAGCTGTTTGGTTCGGTCATCCGAACAGGCCGTTCGGTTAGGCTATTCGGCTGTTCGGTTTGGCTGTTCAGCCATTCGGGAAATGTTGTTATGGGTGGTTTTTTGTTTTTTAAATGGTTTGGTCTTTTATTGGGTTTTATATGGTTTTCTTTTGTTTTTTATTTGTTTTTTTTGTTTTTATATGGTTTTTAATTTTTTTTTAATTTTATCTAATATTATATATATCTATTTACAGTAAATCTAACTGCTATTAACTATTCTAAATGCTATGAACTAAATGGATTATCTAATAAGTACACAGGCCTACTCCTACAAACACTAAAACTAAATCACTAA
>QEPC01012829.1:2100956-2113101 GCA_003113815.1 Sphenodon punctatus
TTTATTTCAAAGCATTTATATCCCGCCCCTCCTGCAAAGCAGCCCGGGGCGGCTCACAACATAATTAAAACAATAAAATACATTAAAATTCAATAAAAACAACATATATTTCATATAAAAATATAAATATAAACAGGGCTTAGCAAAAAAGGGGTAGGGGATTAAAAAGACCCTCCCTACCCTCCCCCAAAGGCCTGGGCAAACAGCCAGGTCTTACAGTTCCGCTGAAACGTTAAAAGGCTTGGGGCCAGTGTGGGCCTGCCGGAGGGCTGTGTGCATGTGTATGGGTCTGAGGTAGCCAGCCCAGAACCTGAGACCTGCCTGTGTTGGCTGAATAGGCATGGCAGTGGGGTGAGTTAAGTCCCCCTGAGGGAGACCCCGGTGAACCCGTGTGACCCTGGGAAGACCTCCTGCTACAGTTTATCCTCTCAACAGTCCTGTGAAGCAGGTCATCACTATTTCCCAGTGTGGTGTAATGGCTAAATGCGCAGTACTTGGATTGGGAGATTGGGTTTGAATACCGAGTTTCAGCACTAATTTCCACACTTGGCAAAGTGGAAATTCATGCTATCATCACATCTGAATCCTGTGTTTCTGTACTCCCATAACCCTGCTTGCTGTTTTCACCCTGCTGGTGAGTCCCCCATGGCCGTTCTTCCTCCTCCTCCCTGTTTCCCTGTGCTAATTCTCACAACACTGGAGGGCACAGAGTTATGCTATCCATGCTTGCAACATCCTGAAACAAGATCACATATTATCTGCTCTCATGCACGAGCGGGCACTGGCACAGTACTCTCTGTGGCCCCTAACCTATGGCCTTTATGGAGGCTAGAAGTGATGTCTAAGCAAGCGAGGCTGGCAAACCATACCTCAGGGGGAAAAAACCATTCACAGAACACCATTGTTGGTAGGAAGATTTATCTGGTGAACAGAAAACCTCAGGAATTCCTGTTCCCCATGCCCCACCCCCTTAACTTGGGGTGCGGCTTTCAGGGTAGTGGGGTTTGTCCCATCCCCAATGAAGGGAGAGGACAAGCAGGGGAAAAGGGGTGGTTACAGTAGCTGTAGGCGCGGAGCCAAGTCTCGTGAGGTGGGACTTGGCGGGCACCATTTTGAGCGCGACTGGAACAAGCCAGTTGCACCAAAGAGGATGAGCAAGAAGAAGCAAGGAGCAGCGGCTCCTGCTCCAGTCCCCCTTCAGCGTGCAGCTCCAGCATACAGGGACCATGGTGAGAGGTAGCCCCCCCACGCCCTACCTTTAGAAATTTTCCTGGTTGTTACACCGGCCAGCGGCATGGTGTGGGGGGTGTCATTTGTGCGGGGGTTGTTAAGAATCCAGCCCCTTGACTGTGAGACAGCAGTGGCCCACAGCTGCCCCTCCCTCCGGCGCCTTTAAAGTGCTCTCACACAGAGGCCCCCCACCATTACCACTCTTCCTCACCCTCCCACACCTCCCCTGCTTCCCCAACCGCCTTTGTCCCTTCTCTCCTGCTGCCCTGCACACCTGGAACTCCCTCCCTGCCCTTGTCCACCTTGCCCCACCCTCCACACCTTCAAGTCCCTCCTCAAAACCCACCTCTTCCGCTCTGCCCTTCCGAACTCCTGCTAATTATCCCCACCCAGGATTATCCCCCACATGTTAACTGTAAACTCCCAAGTTACTGTAACCAAGCCAAGAACATGTACCTGAGTTCTCACATCCTCATGAATGTTGCATCCCTTGTCTCTCTGTTCTACCTTCCCTGTCTCCCCTCCCCCTGTCTTTAGATTGTAAACTCTTGGGCAGGGACCGTGTCTATCTTATTTTTTGTAAAGTGCCAGGTACAGAGAAGAGGAGAGGGCCAAGGACAGAGAAACCCCGACTGAGAGGGGTAGGGAGGAGGAGGGGGAGGAGTTTGGAAGAGATACATTGAAGGAGCGGTCAAAAAGGTAGGAGGTAGGGATGTGTGAACAGAACACGGCTCGGATGTTTGGTCGTTTGGTCTGGGATAAGAGTTCAGATTTGGTCGTTCGGTTCGGTGGCATTTGGTTTGGCCGAACATTCGGTGGAGTTAGGTATCGGTATCGTTTGGTCCCATGATCGCAGTGGAACCCGGAAACAGGAAATGGTAGTTCAAGTGCATGCATGTGTTTGGTTGAGGTGGTTGGTTTTGGTTGGCTGTGTGTGTGATTTGGCTGTGTGTTTGGTTTGGCTGTGTGTGTGTGGTTGGTTGGAATGGATGGAAAAAGAAAAATGAAGATGAGGAAGGTAAAGGTGGAGGAGGAAGAGGCCCAGCCTGGACCATCAGAGGTGCTGGTTGGCTCCTTGCCAGAGGAGGAAGAGTGCACAGGAGGTGCCACTGCTGGCAGGTTTGTAAAATTTATTTCTGTTTATTGGCGTGTGGGTGGGTGGGTGGGGGGTGGGAAGTCAGGAAGAAACAGAAACAGTGGGCATTGGCGGATGGGCAGGATTTACACGTGACTTAGGTATGGGTTTTCCACAGAGAGAGAGGGTGTGGCCTCTTGCAGCAGCCAGGCATGAGCCAAAGCACCCTCCCAGACAGTTGCCAGCCAGGGTCTCTAGCTGCCCTTGGAAGGACTTGAGGCATCAACATAAATGAATGATATTATTTAGGTGTTGTTTATGTGTTCCTGTTTCAGAGAGGGTGATGATGGTGCCGCCACTGGTGCCAGACCCAAAACACCATCTCGGCAGCGGAAGTCACAGCCGCAGGAGCTGCCAGAAAGCAGGCCGATGAGGTCCGCGGTCTGGCGGTACTGTGATACGCCGAAAGGCGGATTTGCTCAATTCAAGGTAAGGCATGAGGGCTGGAACAACAGGGAATGGATTGTCCTATGACCTGTTCAGAGGTTCCCTGCAGAGAGAGATTGGATGGCCACCCAGTCCACCCACTTGTGGAGACAGAATGCAGGCAGGGCTTGACAGATCATTGGTCAGACACAGTATGGCACTTCTTATGTTCCTATCCTTTTATGTTCTTTAGATCTGTGACAAAAATATGAAAAGAGGGCCGCAGGGGACCACATCTGGGCTGATAGCCCACATAGAAAACGTCCACGAAATTAAGGTGGCACGTGGTCATTTCTGAGCTGGAAGGCGCAGTGGCAGCAATGACTCCTGGGTGGAACAGCCAATTCAGGAAGGGGGTAAGGCCCAGCAGAAGCATCATCACCACAGTCCTTCCCCTCCAGCTCCGCTGAGGAGTCTCCAGTCCCCTGGGAGGAGTCTGAACCGGCAAGGGCTTTTCGGGGCCCAACTGGAGAGGCCTACACAGAACTTCATGGAGGCCAACAAAAAATATATGGATGGACTAAGACTCCAAGCGATCACAATGGAGGACTGGCTGGTGGAACGGTTCCAGGAGCTTGAGGCATGGGAACCCAAGGTGGAAGTGTACCTCCATGCGGAGATCGCAGACGTGGAAATGTACCCCAGTCAGTCTCCAAATGGAAGGCGTTCTTGGTGGAGGTCCTTGACTTTGCCCGGCAACAAGGATTTGAGCTGAAGGAGCACATGATGCCCGCCCCTTGGTCCTGTGCCTGCTTTCCCTTTTCCCTAACTTTCCAGGGGAGAGGCCCACAGACCCCTATTTTATTTTCCTTTCTTTTTATATTAATGTTTGTTTTTTGCTTTATAAAGTTGTAATGTGTTGTTGTTTAAAAAGTTGTTATAAAAGTTATATTTGTTACCTTACCAGCTTTGTTTGATCAGTCCAATCTTTTATCCCTCTGTGCTGCTTCTGGCAGGTGGCAGAATTTCATTTTATACACAGCTTGTCCAATCCCTACCTGACAGCAGCAGCACATATAGCGTATTACTTAGTCCCAAGATGTGCCAGCAGGGTCTCAGCTTGCAGACAGTCCCCCAGGAGGGGCACGGCTTGTGTCTGTGTGGGTGTGCCAGAGAAAGAAAAACAGGCTCTTTTGACAGCGGACATCTGTGGGTGGGTGCGGAGGAGTAGGCTGGTGGGGGGGAAGGCTTGCGGGTGGGTGCCAGTGGCCACTGGCCAGTCTGGCACGAACAGCAGCAGCACCCAGATGATGGTTCTTGGGACTGGATTGACTGCTTCAGGTACAGTGGAATGACAACCTATAGGAGTTGAATGATGTCCCTAGAATTAGTGCTTGGTTGGGCACACTTCATTCAGTCATGCGATAAGTAGTTAGCAGGCAGGCACATATAATACGTTGTGTGTTATTTCCATCTCATTCTGGTAGGTTTGCTGCTGCATGTGGGCATAATGAGCACAGATGAGAGCTCTCGCTGGTTCTTGCAGGTGCAGCTTCAGCTGGATACACCTCTCCCCCTCCACCCCCATCTCTCTCGTTCTAGCAGGGAGCCTCTCTCCCTCTCCCTCTCTAGCCATATAGTGCAGGTGACAGCATGGTTGGGATCGTGTCTGTCTCTCCTTCTAGGAGTGGGGAGACACTCTCTCTCTCTCTCTCCATGAACAGCAGGTTGCTAACTCATAAAGAAAAGGTGGAATGACAGCACCCCATGAGCGGAATGATGGGCCCCGGAACCCTGATGCTAGGTCCTGGGACAGGAGTGTCTGTTTCTTGATGCCATGGAATGACAGCTCCCTGTGAGTGAAATGACAGGGCCCCAGAACCCTGATGGTGGGTTCTGGGGCTAGAGTGGCAGCTTCTAGATATTGAACAGTCCTCCCTGCCTGTAACATAGGCCCCAGAACCCTGATGGTGGGTCCTGGGGCTGGAGTGGCTGCTTCTTTAGATGGTGGAATGACACCACCTGTGAGCGGAATGACAGAGCCCCAGAGAACCCTGATGGTGGGTCCTGGGGCTAGAGTGGCAACTTCTTGATCCAGCAGATGGACAGCCCTCGCTGCCTGTAATGTAGGCCCCAGAACCCTGATGGTGGATCCTGGGGCTAGAGCGTGTTGTCTACTCCTGCTGCCTTGACTTTCTATCTTCCAACTCCTCCCTTGACCCTCTCCACTCCGGCTTCCACCCCCTTCATTCTACTGAAACTGCTCTTGCTAAGATCACCAATGACCTTCTGGTGACTAAATCTAAACGTCTCTATTCCATTTTTGTCTTCCTTGACCTCTCTGCTGCCTTTGATACTATTGACCATTCACTCTTGTTAGATTCCCTTCACTCCCTTGACTTTTGCGGCTCTGTCCTTAACTGGTTCTCGTGCTACCTCCTTTAATGTGTCTCTCTCCAACTCCACCTCTTCCTCCTTTCCCCTCTCAGTTGGTGTTCCCCAAGGCTCTGTTCTTGGCCCTCTCCTCTTCTCTATCTACACCTCATCCTTAGGCAAACTCATTGCCTCCCATGGCTTCCAATACCACCTCTATGCTGATGACACTCAGCTCTATCTCTCTACTCCATTTCTCTCTCCCTCTGTTCAAGCTCATCTCATCAACTGTCTCTCTGACATCTCTACCTGGATGTCTCAACGTCAACTCAAACTCAACATGGCTAAAACTGAACTCCTTATCTTCCCCCCTCATCCTTCCTCTCCTTCCTCACTGTCAATAACTATTGATGGAGTCACCATCCTGCCTGTCCCCCAAGCCCGTAGCCTAGGCTTCATCTTTGACTCACCCCTTTCTTTTAAACCCTACATTGACTCTGTTGCTAAATCCTGTCGCTTCTCCCTCCATAACATTGCTAAGATTCGCCCTTTTCTCTCTGTCTCGTCTGCCAAAACTCTTGTTCATGCTCTGGTCATCTCTCGCCTCGATTACTGTAACCTCCTTCTCACTGGCCTTCCCCGGTCTCACCTTTCTCCCCTCATCTCTGTCCAAAACTCTGCTGCCAGGGTCATCTACCTCGCCAGTCGCTTCGACCATGTGCAGCCCCTCCTCTCTTCGCTTCACTGGCTTCCCCTTCCTGAACGAATCCTGCACAAGCTCCTAGTCTTCACCTATAAAGCTCTTCACAACCTTGCTCCCCCCTACCTCTCTGCACTTATCGCCCTCCATACTCCAGCCCGTGCACTTCGCTCCTCCTCTGTCCCTTCTCTCACCCTTCCACGCCTTCCCTGCTCCCCTAAGCGCCTTCGTCCCTTCTCACTTGCTGCCCCCCATGCCTGGAAGTCCCTCCCTGTCCACATCCACCTTGCCCCCTCCCTTCATACCTTCAAATCTCTCCTTAAAACTCACCTCTTTCGCTCTGCTCTGTCTGACTCTTTATCCTGCTGATCCACTATATCCTATACCTATGGGCTGTGTACCCTTATCTTTGCCACATGGACCTGCCTACTGTTATTCTCAATGTACCCAAGCCAAGTACGTGCACCTGAGGCCTCACATCTTCATGAATGTTAGACCCCTTGTCTCTCCCTCTGTTCCCCTTCCTATGTCTCTCCCCAGCTCCCGTCTCTCAGATTGTAAGCCCTAGGGCAGGGTCCATGTCTATTTTGTTACTTTGTAACATGCCAGGTACACTGCTGGTGCTATATAAATGTTTTATAATAATAATAATAATAATAATAATAATAGTAAATTATTGGTAGCTTCTGGATACAGCAGATGGACCGTCCTCCCTGCCTGTGACGTAGGCCCCAGAACCCTGATGGTGGGTCCTAGAGCAGGAGCAGCTACTTCTTGATACGATGGAATGACAGTGCCCTGTGTGAGGAATGATGGCCCCAGAACCCTGATGATGGGTCCTGGGGCTAGAGTGGCAGCTTCTGGATACAGAAGATGGACAGTTCTCCCTGCCTGTAACATAGGCCCCAGAACCCTGATGGTGGGTCCTGGGGCTGGAGTGACTGCTTCTTGATGCAGTTAAATGATGGCTGTCTGTGAGTGGAATGACGGCCCCAGAACCCTGACGGTGGGTCCTAGGGCTAGAGTGGCAGCTTCTAGATGATGGCAATGGCAATCTGGGTGGGCAGACAGGTAGCGTGGCATGAGAGAGGCAGTAAGGAAGGCAATCTGGGACCTCAGATAGGCTGGCGAAGACTGTGCATTGCGCGCATGAGAGAGCCAGTCAGATAGGTGGGCCGAGATCTTCTAGCCAGAGGCTGGCTGGCAGGCTTACAGATTCCCAATTCCACCCACCTGGCATCATGAGATCAGTCAAATAGGCCAGCCGAGGCCATCTAGTATGAGAGAGAGAGAGAGAGAGAGAGGCAGGGTGGGTGGGAGGGACAGCACCTCAACACAGCAGCAGCAGCAGCAGCAGCCCAGATTGAGGAGGAGCCTCGACCCAAGACTGCCTGGCATGGGATGGTGTGTGCCACTGCACCATCAATCCATGTCCAGGGGAAGCTTGGGGAATCCCAGCAGCGGAAGGTTCACAACAGCAACTGCTCCACCAACTTGGGCCCCAGTCTCAGGCGGTGGGGAGAGCAAATGTCCCCTGCCATGGAGAACACCCACTTGCTGGGGACACTTGTTTGTGGGCAGGACAAGAGACCCTTGGCCACTTTTGATAGTGCCAGCCACACGTTCATCTTGCCGGCCCAGTAGGCCAAGGGATCGCTGCTGGGCTCAATGCAGGGCTTCTCTTCCAGGTAGCTCTCTACTGCTGCTGAGGTGCTGTCACACTCCCTCACATAACTGCACCTCGGAACCACCTCCACCACCACTGCCCTCAGCCATGCTGCCTTCCCTGCACATACAAGCTGCTGCTGCTGTTCTCAATAGGGGTGCTGCTGCTGGTGGTGCTGCTGGCGCTCGAGCTGGGGGCAGGGATAGACCCTGCCAGCTGAAAGGGGTGACTGCTCCCACTCCCACCATCCCCAGGGGCATCCTGCTGCTGCTGCTGCCGCTGCCACGCACTCTCGAGACCCCTCTCTGCACGCTGGACCCTCTCCACCAGCTCAGCCTTCCAGTAGCCATAGACTGCTGTCTGCTGTGCCACGCTGCCCTTGACCCTGGGGTCCAGCATGGTTGCCATCACGTATTCCTCGTGCTTCAGCAGCTCATCAAACCGCTCCTTCAGCACTGACTTCAGCTGCCGCACCAGGGCAAACACCTCAACCCCCAGCTTCTTGCCCTCAGGGCCACCATCCTGCCCATGGAGAATCTCCTGCAGCCTCCTGAGGAGACTCTTGACCAGAGGGGTCACCTGGTTGATTCTGGCCGTGGAGGAGCTGATGGTCTCCGTCACGGCCAGGAACAGTTTCAGGATAAAGACCATTTGTGACAGGATGTCCCATTCCACCCCATTGTACCCTGGAGGTACCCTGCTGTCTGTCACCAGTTGCACCTGATGCAAGGTGACTTTCTGCTCCACAATCTGCTCGAGCATCAGGAACATAGAGTTCCACCTGGTGGATACATCCTGCACCAGCTGTTGCACTGGGGAGCCTTGGTCTGCCTGCTTGGCCTGGAGGAGCTCGCTACCCTTCACGCTCTGGTTAAAAAAACCGGCCAGCTTCCTCCCCCGCTCTCTCAGGGAGCTAAGGGTGCCTGACCCAATCCCCTTCTCCTCAAATCCCAGAGTGTCCCTGACCACCAGGTGAAGGGAGTGCACAGCGCAAGGGATACTGGTGAATCCACCCTCGCGGACTGCCTTCAGTATGTTTGCTGCGTTGTCTGTCACCACGCATCCCTTGGTGAAGGGTGCACCTAGCATGACCCACTTCCTCACTCAGGGCTGCCTCAATGTTTACAGCGGTGTGGGGGACATCCAGAACTTTGGCCTGAAGCAGGGTCCACCTATACCCTGCTTCTGGACCCCTCCTGCCACTCCCGAAAGCTGCCTTCAGGTCCTGCCACCAGTGCGCCGTTACCACCAGGTAGGCATGCTGGGCATTCCTGGTGGACCACAGGTCCATGGTGAAGTGGACAGTGGCACCCCCTGCCAGCTGCTCCCTCACCCTCACCATGGTGGTCAGGGCTACCTCTACCTTCCTTGTGGTGTGGGAGCTGTCNAACTGGGGGGGCCAGGAATCCAATCAGGCACCTAAACCCCATGTCCCCCACCATGGAGAAGGGCTGCCCATCAATGGCTATCATTTCCCCCAATAGATGCGTGACTTTCAGCTGAAGGCCACGCTGCCCTCCACTAGGGATGGGCAAACAGATCGTGGTTCAGGTTCGGCCGTTCGGTTCGGCTACGTTCAGTTTGGCTGTTCGGATTGTTCGCCAGGTTCGGGTTCGGCTGTTTTGAAAAAAATCTTGTGAGAGCACGAGTGCAGCGGAAACCGCAAATTCGAGTGCGTGCAGAGCTGTGTGGCGAGTGAGTGTGTGTTTGGCTGGGTGGCTGTTCGGTTTGTGTGTTTTGACTGTGTTTGGGTGTGCTGTTGTTGTTGTGGTTGGTGAGTGTTGGTTTGTGTTGTGGGTGACTGACTGTGTGGTTGTTTTTGGGGGGGGGTGATAATTTTTTTTTTTATAAAAATGAAGAAAGCTGCGGTGTTTCTTCCCCGGCTGGGGGCCAACTTGCTGGTCGAGGAGGAGGAGGAAGTTGAGGTCGCTGTCCCTACTACACCTCCGGTGGTGGTGGTGGCACTGGTGGCTGACTCCTCAGATGAGGAGCAAGCGGCAGGCTCAGGAGGTGCTGCCAGGTTTGTAAGCTTTTTTTTTTTTACTTTGAGGACAAGAAAGGCTCTATCCGTTAGAGCGAGCTCACTGCTCACTGCGTGCACGTGGGCGGTGGGCATCAGTCAGACACAAACAGTGGGCATCAGCAGGTGGCAGCAGATGTCTGCCACAGAGAGAGAGGATACTGTAGCATGGGGGACTCTGGCATGAGCAGCACCCCCACCCAAACATGTGCCAGGCTAGCAAGGGTCTCCACTCTCCAGTTGTCATCCCATTCCCTACGCACCCACAAATAAGGGCAGGGTCTTTCCTCCAGCCAGGGTCACATCTCCTGTCAACATCCCTAGCACCCCAAGAAGGGCAGGATTTGCACGTGCCATCCAGGGCCTTCCTAGTTGCAATCCCAAGCACCCCAAGGAGGGCAGGATTTGCACGTGCCAGCCAGCCAGGGTCTCTCTATTGCCATCCCAAGCAGCACCCCAGGGAGTGCAGGATTTGCAAGTGCCAGCTAGGGGCTTTCTAGCTGCAATCCCTAGAATCCCCTAGCACCCCCAGGAGGGCAGGATTTGCACGTGCTTTCTAATTGCAATCCCTAGCACCCCAAGGAGGGAGGACTAGAGGCATCATCATAAATGCATGATATTACTTTGGTGTTCTTAATGTGTTCCCATTTCGGAGAGGAATCGGATGCCGACCCCAGTGCTGCTGCCAGGGCCAGGCCAAGAACTCGGAGGACCCCTAGGCAGAGGTCACTGCCATGGCCAGTGACACCCCCAGACATCCAGCACGGAACATCGGATGTCTGGAGATTCTACAACAAGGGCAACTGAATTGTCACATGCAAGGTATGGCATGGGGACTGGAACAACCTGGAATGAATTGCCCTTAGACCTGTTAGGAACGGAAGTCCCCTGCAGAGAGAGATTGGCCACCCACCCACTTGTGGAGACAGAATGCAGGCAGGGCTTGATAGACCATTGGTCTGACACAGTATGGCACTTCTTATGTTCCTATCTTTTTCTGCTCTTTTTAGCTCTGGAAGAAAGTTTTCTGCCAGCAGAGGGAGGGGACCACATTGGGGCTCATCAACCACATAGAGCAGATTCATGGCTTGAGAGTGAGGTGTCAGGATGAGGAGTCCGGAGTGGCGGCCGTGGAGCCTCAGCTCCAGAAGAAGGGGGGGGGGAAGGCAACCTGCAAATGGCGGCATATAAGCCATCCCCCCCCCAGCCCTGACATGGAGACCCCCGGGCCCTCTGTGGGCCAAGGCCCTTCAGGCCGACTTGCAGTGGCCCGCCCGGGACTCTGTGGTGGAGGTCCAGCGGTCTGTTGCCACCATGGAGAACCGCCTGGTGGAGCAGCTGCAGGCGGTCCAGGTGGATCAGAAAAAGGTGGAGGCATATGGGCAGTATGTCTCCGCCGAACTGTATCACATGCAAATGTACCACCAGGCAGTCTCCAGGTGGCATGCGGACCTGGCAGAGGCCTTGCAGTTTGCCGTGAGCCATGGGTTCGAGCTGGAGAAGTCCTGGGTGGCCGGCCCGCAGCCCTGTGATGCCCCACAATGGCTGTTGCCTTTCCCCCAATTCCCAGGGGACAGGCCCAGTGGCAGTCGAGACTCTTAGTTTAATTAATAAGTTTCCTTTACATGTTTGCTTTTGTTTTTTAAAATGTTGTGGTGGTTGTTGTTGTTTTTTTCTTGTTGTTTAAATAGTTTTAATAAAAGTTGTTACATTTATTGTTATGAACTTCGTTTGACCTGTCCAATCTTTTTTCCCTATGTACTGAAGTTCTGGCTGGCAGGTGGCAGAATCTCATACAGCTTGTTGATCCCTACCAGCAGCACCTGCCACCTCATGTAGTGTAGTACTAGTTATTAACCCAAAGATGTGCTGTGCCAGCAGCAGGGTCTCAGCTAGCAGAAAGCCCCCCAGAAGGTGCAGGGCTTGTGTTTGTGTGGGTGGATGTGACAGAGAGAAAGAGAGACAGGCTTCTGGGCAGCAGGAAGCAGGTGGCGGAAGTTGGTTGGAGGGGCTTTTCATTTCAGCAGCTTCAGCGGGCATCCACGGGTGGGTGCAGAGGAGTAGGCTCTGGGGGAGGGGGGGCAGGCTGACGTGCGAGCCCCGGGCTTCTGGATGCAGTGGAATGGAATGCAGCCCCCAGTGACTGGAATGATGATCCTGGAATCTCGTTGATGGTCCCTGGGATGGGTGGGCATGACTGAATCAGGGATAGTGGAATGACAGCCTAAAGCCTATGGGGCACACTTCATTTGATCCAGGCGATAGGTGGTAGCAGGGCAGCAGGTACAGGGATGCACACAGGCAGGCAGGCACATCTAATAAGTTGTGTGTTATATTCCATCTCATTACGGTAGGTTTGCTGTGTGCTGGATGTGGGCAATGGGCATTAATGGGCACATGAGCACAAATGGGAGTTCTTCCTGGTTCTGGCAGGTGGCAGCCAGGATATACCTACCTCTCCCCCTCTAACCCCCATCTCCCTTGTTCTAGCTGGGAACCTCTCTCTCTCTCTCTCTCTGTGGCCAATGTGGCCATATAGTGCAGGTGACAGCATGGGTGGGATCGTGTCTGTCTCTCCTTCAAGCAGTGGGTGGACTTTCTCTCTCTTATTTCTCTCTCTCTCTCTTGGCAGCAACCTGGGCGGGCAGACAGGCA
>QEPC01012829.1:2123217-2162490 GCA_003113815.1 Sphenodon punctatus
CACAATGGCCTGCAGATCACGGAAGGGACGGGGAGATGGGGAAGAGGAGGGGGAGCAGTGGGAGAGGTTGAAGGAGGCAAGGAAATGGTCAGATATGGCATGGGGCTCGAAGGAGAGATCGGAGACAGAGCAGTTCTTAGAGAACACGAGATCAAGAGAGTGATCATTAGTGTGGGTGGGGGAACTAGTCCAGAGGTGGAGATTAAAGGAGGAGGCTAAGGAGAGGAAGTGGGCAATGCAAGGCTGAGCGGGTGCATCAATATGAATGTTGAAGTCGCCAAGGATGAGTGTGAGGATGTCATCAGAGAGGAATAGGGTGAGCCAGGATTCGAACTCGGAGTGAAAGGAGGAAAGGGAGCCGGGGGGGGTGGGGAGAAGCGGTAAATAACAGCAGCACGGAGGTGGAGAGGGGAGTAGAGGCGTATGGAGTGAGCCTCAAAGGAGGGGAAGGAGGGAGAGGGGGGAGGGGTTGAAACTGGCAGGAAGAGACGAGGAGGAGGCCTACGCCACAACTCCGGCCTTCGGAGTGGGGCTGGTGGGAGAAGGAGAGACCTCCAAAGGAGAGGGTGGCAGGGGTGACAGAGTCAGTGGGGGAGATCCAGATTTCAGTAAGGGTGAGGAGGTGAAGGGAGCGAGAGAAGAAATGCTGTACAGGACAGATGGGGTGCACCTCTCTGAGGTGGGTGTCCATATGTACCTGTCAGTGCTAAAGGAAAAGCTAGTTAACTTAATTTGTCTCAAACCAGCCAAGCAGGTGCTGGCGGTTTGCTGTGGCAGGGGTCTAGGGTGTTAATCAACAGGTTCAATAGAATTTGCTGTTTGTTAAGTCATCTCCTTATGAGATGGGGCCACAGGTGAAGCTAAAGCAGGGGCGGCCAGCTTCCAACCCAGACCCAGGAGGGAGGGGCGAGCTATACGACAGAGGACAGGGGTGGTCCCTCTTGCAGCTGCCGCCGCCTCCCTCCTACTTTGGTCACAAGAGTCCCCGTACCTCCCCGACCAGCCAGGCGGCTGGAGTGAGAGTGACCTAGCACAGAAACAAGTTGGCGGTACTGAGGGACATCGGGCCGCCCAAGTTCGTGGTTTTAGTTATTTCTTTAAAAGTATAGTCTAGGCTGGACCCAGGAGGGAGAATGCCCCCTCCCTGAATTTAACTATCAGTCAGTAAAGAGTGCGGCTTTTAAACCCCACACACGTGTGCTTGTCTTCTTCTGGGGAGCTGGGGCAATGGAGTGGCGGAGAAGAAGGGAATCATCCAGGGGACTGAAGAGTGGTAAGAATTTTTTACAACACACAGAATGTGGCTTTGGTCAAATAGCCATTTGAGCAGCATGATCCTCCAAATGAATAGTGCTGGAGCTATTGCTTTAGCCTGGGTCAGAGTTCCATTCCCTTCAGTGGAACTTCCCCCTGGCCCCCATCCCCGATCCCAGCCCAATCTGCTTCCTACGAGAGTGTTGCATGGATGCAGTGTAAGCCCCTCATTCCCTGGCAAAGCTGAGAGCTGGCAGGCTCCCCTGTGACTGAGCGTAAATTGCATTTACATATGAGGGAACTTACTTCTAATATAATTTTGCTTTAATCTTTGCTTTCTCCCCCGTTAGTAGAACTGCTATATAGACAAATATCATCCAGAATGGATACAAAGAATAAAAGTTATTGTTATTGGTGGAAAATAAAAGCAGATAGATTTTAGCTCTAATCTATATAACGGAGGTCTCAAAAATGTTGGCAGTGAAACCATTGCCCTGTTAAAGTTGTATGATTGGATTATAAATTGACACCACACCCCGCCCCCCCGGTCCACATTCATACAAATGTTTCTTTTTCTTTCCCCAAGACACTGTTACCGTTGCAAAGTAGACACCAATACTGCACCTGATTCAGGCAGCTCGAGTTGAGGCCAAAGACAAGAGCTGTGAGTTATGAACTTGGACAAGTGACTTCATCTAACAGTGCCTTATTCATCCATTCTGTGAGATGCTTATCCACTTCTGTGAAACCCCTGGAGATGTAAAGAAGCAAAAGTCCTTTATTAGTATCAGCTCTCTTTGCCAAGAAGTAGCAGATTTAAGGCCTTGCAGGTCAGCTTCACTTTAGAGGGAAAAATCACTATCCACTATTGTCACCAGTCCTTGAATACTATAGGTGATCACATCTGCATCAGCAACCCTCTCTTACAGAAATTTTAATCCAGACACCACTGCCAATTCCAGAAAGGAACCTTGCCCCAAGATTTGACTCCAGACAAAGCAACCATAGTTGAGAGCAAATTTTCTGGCTATGTGCTACAGCTATGCCAAAGTATCACAAAGCCGGCCTGCATCACAAAGCTAACAGCAATAGGGCATTTCTCCAAAGACAGAACATTTGTTTACACATTCAATACAGAAATTGTAAGACTGTGTTTAAAAGAGCCGTCAGTCAAATCCCACCATAATCTGAATGTGCAACAACAGCATGGCTATAATAGGTGCACATAGGCCCATGAATCTGAAGGACCCACATTCCCTGGTGCAGCTGTCTCTCCTCCTGCTGGTAGGGGAAAGGTGGGACTTCTCACCTTCTGGACCAGGGCTCATTCTAAACTGGCTATATCTCCGGGCATTTTTACACACACCTTAAAGTTCCGGATTTTTCAATCTTCTGGGTTTACAAGTCCACAACTAAGTTCTTCACACAAACACTGCCCTGAGGCAGCCTAAAGTAGCTGCAGCTGTAGACATGACAGGCTGCCATGGAAACCAAGTGACCACAGCTGTCTGGAGCACAGGAGAACTTTGTACACACAAACGTTCTGGGAGAAGTTCTATGCAGAAGTTCAAAGAGCCGGATGTTTAAGATCTGGGTGAGTGATTTAGACACACAGAAAGTTCAGGATGTAACAGCAAACATGCAGGAGAATTGTGTGTGTAAAAACACCCTCTGTTGTGCTACTATATTTTGCTCTCCTGTCAGGGGTAGCTCTCCCAATTTCTTCAAACAGGGATTCCCCACAGATAGGCAAAGCACAATGTTTTGGTGAAATGCATCTGAATGGAGACAATTTTCTTTTAAAGTAGAATTTGAAAGCCACCTATGTAATTTGGATGCCCAGGACTCAATCCTCTACCGGTTGAAGCCAATGGCAAAACTCCCATTGACTTGAATGGTGAATCAAGTACTGCTTGGTTTCATGCAGGATAACCACTTCCAGTCTACCCAGATAGAATGGGTACCTGATCCAATGGGGAAAGTCAAAAGCAGTTGACATCACATCACTCCCTTCCACGTGTATTGCAGGCCACAGAAACCGGTGTGCCTTAACCACACCAACCTACTGGGCCACATAACGTGGGATGGACTTCTGGTTTTTTAAAAAAATTCCCTAGAGCTTTGAAAAATCACCACTTCAAAGTTTAAGATGACTCCTTAAAGAAAGAAAAGCTACACTTAACTCCTTTATTATTTTATGTTTTTTTTCTTCAGTGAACAAGGGAACATAAAAATTGTGCACATGCTGTACCAATCGAAACCAAGGCCTGGAAAATATTATAGCACTCATCCCTTCTCATTTCAAAACCTAGGGAGCACATTGGAGAATCGCAGCACACACTTCAGCAAAATCCTCCTTGGATCACTGAGTCGTCAGCCAAAAGGTGAAAGAATGAAGAAATAGGGCAGAAGTCCCACAGCGTCCTCATTTCCCCCCTGACTCTGATGTAATGTCAAGGTGTTCCAAGCCAGGGAGGAAAGGGGATGACTTTTTTTTCCATTTAGGAAAAAAATGTTAAAAGACCAAAGAAATATCTTGTATGTGCTGTTCTCTGATGCATCTTAAAGGAACTTTTCCAGGGCCAGAGCACAATGAGCAAGAATCTGAATGATTAAACAGAAGACCTAATGCAGCTGCAGAACTGGGCTTTCAACTGTTTGACCTCTGGGCACTTCCACAGCATAAACACTAAATGACCCCCCCCCCCCCCCCCAAAAGCTTGAATAGAGATAGGAAATTATTTACAGCAAAAATCCTCTTATCCAGACAGCTTGGGAGACATGCTTTGTCCAGATTAGAGAAGTATCCAGATAATGGGAGATTTTACTGTGACAGCAATACAGTGTACTTGGCAGTTACAGAAATCATAAAACATCTGGATTTGAGAGGTCTGTATAAGGAGGTTTTTACTAGCAATTTGATTGGTGAAACAATGGGTGTTTTAGAACTAGGGTGTTTTAGAACCAAGCTAAACACGTGCACCTGAGACTTTGCAGCCACTTGCATGTTTGTTTGCTACTCCCTGTCTTCCCTTTGTCCCCTCTCCTTGTCGCCCCCTCCTTGTCTTTTTAGATTGTAAGCCGTAGGCAGGGACCACATCTTTATCTTTGTTCTGTAAAGCACCAGGTACACGGCTGGTACTATACAAATGTTTATAATAATAATAATAATAATAATAATAATAATAATAAATAATTAATGTTATCTGAGTCTTCTGAAGTTTATGCACATGTTGAGTGGGAAGCATAGGAGGGGGGAAAGTATGCAAATTTGCCTTCTCTCTCCAGTTCTGAGCGTATCCAGTAATTACTACCAAGCTAGACAGCTGCTCATTCATTACGACAGAGGCACAGTGACAACTGCAACTGGGGTATTTTCTCATCAGAAACACAAGAGTCTGGAAGCTTCAGTAGTCACATAAACACATGCACAAACGTGCTAGCCGCTTGCGATTAGAGGAAATATCTGTGGGATTTTCTCCATTAGATGACGTCATTCCCCAGCAGCAGCAGCCGTTTCTGTTCCTCATTGTTCAGTTATAGAAACATGCCTCTAATTGCTGTTTTAGGAAACAAATTGTCAAGTCAGAGTCACATGTCCCTTAAAGCAAAATACTATCATAGAAACGGAAGGGAGCATTAATAAACCAAGACAGCTTCATCTTCTCTACAAGAGTGATCTACTGCAATAAGGTGGTGAGGATCCATTGGAGCTGGGAAAGAGCAGGTTAATTCAGTAGAGGGCATTCAGGTTACACCACAATAGTGCAGTGGGACACGATTAAGGGGTGCGAAGGTGAGCTTGTCACTGTCTTTTCTTCCCCCACCACTGCACTGTTCACCCGTAAATCACAACTGAGTTTCTGTTTCAGAACTAGAGTTGAAATGATTGGACATTTTGTATTTGCAGACATTATTCACATTTTTGGATAGTCTTCAAATAGCCAAATAATTATTTGCATCAAAATGCATATTCACACATTTTCTTTTTCCAGTTATGGTTATGTTGGCATTTCAGTGACTTCATTTTAGTTCTATTACACTAATAACGGATATACTAACATAATTGAAACCAATATTAAGAAGTTCATTTCTATGTCCCCATTTTATGAAGGACATAGAAAAGTTAGAGAGGTTGCACAGGAGAGCAAAAAAATAATACTGCTAGATTTGGGTATGTTTCGCTTGGAAAAAAGAAAACAAATGAGGGGGGTGGTATGATAACAGTCTACAAATATTTGAAATACTGCCATAAAGACGATGGAGTAAAGGTTTTCTCCTTTGTTGTGAGGGGAAAGACAAGAGACAGCGGACACTAGCTGCAGGAATGGAGATTTAGACTGAGGGCATTTTTGCATAGACATGTATCCTGGGATTAGATCATTAGTCCCGGGATGACAGGCCTGTCTAAATGCAGCATTCAGTGATTATAATCTCAGGATCATGGGAAAACTCCAGAATTACAAACCCCCTTTTTCATGGTATTATAAAATCCGGTTGTTAAATAACACCAGGACTAGGTCCATCTAAACAACTATCCTGAGATAGTCAACTATCCCGGGATTATTACCATAGAGTGTTATGGCAAGAGCGGACATCCTCTCTATGCAGTTCTGCCTTTATGGTATAGTAACACATGACTGTGAGACGATCATATAATAAAAAATATGACAATCTTTTTCTCTCTCTCTGTATATGTCTGCTCTGCTATCTTGCAAGTTGCCTCTGCTCCCAGGCTCTGCTCTGTCCATTGATGAACTGGTGGAACAAAAAGCACCATGGGACTGATATTCATCCCAGATATTCTTAAACTGGGATA
The DNA here is from genome assembly GCA_003113815.1 of Sphenodon punctatus. Classification (NCBI taxonomy): domain Eukaryota; kingdom Metazoa; phylum Chordata; class Lepidosauria; order Sphenodontia; family Sphenodontidae; genus Sphenodon; species Sphenodon punctatus. Next base: position 2,129,291 of record QEPC01012829.1, read on the forward strand.
ACACCAATGTGCTGTTTATTGAACTATCCCGGGATGGATTTCAATATGGAATAGAAATGTCCATGCAAACAGGACACTTGTAATCCCTGGATAACAAATCCAGGATTATTTTCTAGTAATCCCGGGATAAAGTGTCCATGTAAAAACACCCTGAATCTCAGGGGAAAGTTCCTGACTGTAAGGACAGCTAGGCAGTGAAATGGGCTACCAGAGAAGTCTTGAATTCTCCATCACTGGTATTTTTAAAGAAGAGGCTGAATATGCATATGATATGTCTGGGATAGTCTAGGTATGACATCTGGTAAAAAGCAGTGGGTTGCATTGAATGAACTTCGTGGTCCCTTCCAGCTCTATGATTCCATGACATCCATTTCGGAAAATGAAGTTTGAAATGGATAGTGGTTTGTATCCACTTTGCTGGATTGAAATCAAAACAGGCAAATTTGTCAGATATGGAATTCACCATGGATGTTTGTTTCAGCTGCCCCCAGAACATTTGCTCTATGCCTGTGGAAAATATAAGCTATCAATGAAACTGCATTATTTCTACAACCACATCAATCATGGTTAGTAACACAAGCAAAAGGTAGCAATAACCATAACATGTATGCCTCCTTATTATTACTCAACTGGCATCTCTTTGGCTATGGTGCAAATCTACTATCTGTGGAATTGCCAGGAAATAACTGGCGTTTATGTGCATGGATGGCTTGGTGTGTTGAGTCCATGCTGTATATAAGGGCAGCAATGTCTCCTCATATCAGGGACCAACCTAACATCTCAATGTGTTTTATAACACTTGTGTAGTATATCTCCAGTTTTAATGGGTTCTAAGCACAAATAAGAGACTTGCCAAATATCCCAGCAAGTCACATGCAGAACTGGGAATAGCCCCGAAGTCCTGTTTCCTGGTCCTTTGCTTTAATGATTTGCAGACGTTACAAGATCACAGTCAATTACAGTGAACCACAGTCAATCCCGCGGTGGGGCCAAAGAGCCCTGAACGTCTGTTCGGCGGCCGCCAGATGTTCACCACAGTCAATACCCACATGGGGTCAAAATCAACCACGCTTCCGGACCTCTGGCCTGGACCATCTCCGAAAGCGTGGTCAAAGAGATTTCCAGTGGGAAACAAAAAAAAGCAACATCTGGATGGCAACCACTGGCTGGAATCAAACAAAATGATTCCCAGCCAGGGACAAAGCACCCAACATCGCTGCCAGGCAACCAGTAACAACACAGGCTAGGGAGGAAGATTTAAAGGGCACACGGCAGCAGTCGGGACGAGCCACCCCGGCACCTTCCGGGTGCTTTGGCCCGACCCGGGATCGGTGTAATGTCTGTTGCACTGCCCCGGGCCGTGGTCTGCCGGTCCAATTCCCTGACGTGGTCCCACTCCCGTCACGTCTGTTTGGGGCCTCTCTTGCCCATGGGGGGTGGTTAGCCGGTTCGCCACCGCTGGGAATTCACTGTGGTGAATCGGGCGCCCATAACGTCTGAAATCATCCAATGTGGATACATGTCTGTGCATATTTAAAAATTATGTATGTTTATAATAGAGGCGGGGGGGTTGAGTGGTTAAGGCACTGGACTATATCCCTGAAAGGTTGTGGTTTCAAATCCTGATTGCTCTCGTGCTGGCTGGCTACATTCATTCCACCAAGATGTAATGGGCACCAACCTGCTCCACTGGGTTGGGAAACTCCAATTCAGCTGGATGCAGTGCAGGCCAGAGAAACTGGTGTGCTTTAACCCAACCAGTATGATGGCTCAAGATGGACTTAGCCTTTTTAAGTTATATACTGTGTGTGTGCATACTACAGATGAGAACTTGTGAGCAATGGCTTTTTTAAAAATCTGACTGAGTCAGAGGCAAAATATTTCAAAACAGCAAAAAGCACAAAATAAATAATCTCAAATCAGTAAAACAAAATTGGATATTTTGAACGTTTTCAAAATGAAAATATATTTTGGCTGCATTTCGCATGAGCATGCAGGCTTCTTGGGAAATGTAGTTCACCAGGGCATCCCATGCACAGTGCATTCCCCAATAGATTTTTTTGCACAATTGAAACAAGTTTTCCCTTAAAAAAAAATTTGTATACTAAGCAATTTTGGTTGCTGTTCTGAAATCTGATTTTATTATTATTAATAATTTCTATAGTGCTTCCAGTGTTCAAAGTGCTTTACAAGACTTATCTACTTCATCCTCACAGCAATCCTGTGAGGTAGGTTGTTAGTATTCTCATTTTGCATATGTGGAACTGAGACTGGTTAAAACCAGACGTGCAGGCATCGCGGCGGTTCCCCAGCCTGGGAAACAGCAGTCACCCCTCCCTGGGCCAGGGAGGGGCCCTGAACTAACATGCCTGTGGCTGGAGAGTTGTTCTGCCTGACCACCCACCCTGGGTATGGCAGGGAGCTCAACAAACATATGGGTCCCCCACCCCCCAACATGACAGCGCCTTCCCCAAGGCAGGGATGGCAGGGCCAAACAAACATGCTGGCCCATGTGGGCAGCCCTTGGCCCAGGCTGTATCCCCAGAGATTTTCCAAGGACACACCCTAGACTGGCTGTCTACCCCCCCGGGGCAGTCCCGGGCCAACATCTGGCAGGGCATGAACACATGTGCCGAAGGGTCAAGGGCCACAGCAAGTCACTGGGTCATTTTACCCAGTGACTTGCCCAAGGCCACTCAGTGAGTTAATGGCTAAGATGGGATTTAAATCTGTCTTGGGCCCTTTTCGAACAGGCCACGGTGGGTGGGGGGATGGGTGTGCACCAGCGGCAGGTGGAGGTGGGTGTGCGCCTGTTCCCATGGGCACCCACCCACCTCCACCCATCTCCATGTATGGAGCAACTGGCATTAGAACCAATTGCTCCATGCATGGGTGATGGGTGGAGTGCAGGAGCACGCACGCATCCCCACCCACCGCCAGCGCCATTCCCACAGGCACCCATCAACCGCTGCTGGCAACCTGCAGCATTCCTATGGACACCACCCCGCACACGTGTGCGGGGGGAGGGGGTGCCCATGTGAAAAGGGTCTTGATCTCACAGGTTCAACATTATATCCACTGGGCTACACTGCCCCTCCCCCCTTTCTTTTCTGTTCCTGTGAGCAGAATCTGGGTTCCTTGGTTGCAGAATTTGGAAATGATTAGGCAGCAATGATCTATAAGAAAAATCCTGAACAGATGGTGAACTCTTTTCCATTCATGATCCAGTACATTTGTGTGGGCCATAAATGAGTATATGCGGCGTTCTTTGGCAGATTCAGACATTTCGGCATTTGACGTATTCTGGTTAGAATGCTTTCGCTATTCAGAAATGGATGACTGAGTGGCGTGCACGGTTATGGATGACTGAGTGGCATGCATATAATGACGTTCCACCACTTCCAGCTGGCTGCTGAGCCATTCTGGCATTGGCATTAGTTGCAGGATTTCAGGTGCCTCCATGGTGGTGCTGGTGTGGGGAGGGAGTTTACGGTTGCATTACCTAACATCCAGATGAATGAAATGGCCTGTGTTCTCCTGTCGAGAAAGGAAAGAGGGATGAAACAAAAAAATAAATAAATAAGGTTCTCCAATAATATCATTAAGAAAAGGATGTATCACATTTACTATAAGAGCTGTGACTCAAACAGCCAGACGTGAAATTCCTGTAGCGGCTACTAACCCCAAATTCATACTTTCAGCAGAATTTCTTTGGCTCTTCCCAGAATGACTTAACTTTAAATGACTCATTAGAAAGTCAAGTCCTCAGCCCTATTGTACTGAGCCCCAGTAAACACTGCTTATTGGTTCACATGCCTAGGTACAAGGGAGGTGACAGGGTCAGAGGTGGAGGGATAGTAGGAGAGATGATCATGTTGTCTCCCCACCCCTTCCTAGTGATTCTGTAAACATGTTTCTTTCAATGCTTCCCCCCCCCACCCCACCGCTATTAAAAAAAAAAAAAAAATTGGAGTCGAAGGGTTAAAAGAGAGGTCATGTTGGTTTAAAAAATTATGGTTAATCTTACAAGCTGGGTTGCCTTAGGTCATGGTGATACAATTCCCTTCCCTTGTCCTGTGAACTAGTGGTTCACAAAAATTCCACTAACGCAGAGAAGGAGCGAGGCTTTGCCAAGTCCCCAAGCAATGCCGAACAGACGTACCTGTTTTTATACACTGCTTAACTAATTATTTTAAAAAGAAACAGCCAAGTTGGAACAACTACCTTTTTCTTCAAGAACGAACATTTTCCCCTCCTCTTTTCCTCCCCCCCCTCCCTTCAATGCTTGCCTTGGCATTTGGAATGGGGCCTCGATATCTGACACATCTTGAAAGTGTAGTTTGGCAAACAGGAATTGAAATCAGCTCCAAAAGGGCCCAGAGCAGGGGTTGCTGTGAAAACACCTGGGTGTCTCTTATGCCGACAAGAACCAGACCCCCTTCTGCAGAAATAACAACCCCCTTCTCCTTCCTCAGTCCCCACCCCCGCCCTGCAATCACCTTTTTAAAAAATTACAAAATGCCAGCACTGTTCCTTTAAAAAACAGGTGACCTGTGGGACTGAAGACAGTTTCAATGGGCAGTGTGGAAAAAAATAAATAAAAAACTTACGGCTTCGCAGCACTTACATCTGTAGCTCGTTTTGCCAAGCTCAGAATGAATTAAGAAGCTCCGAGCAATTAAAGTTGAAGTCTTCAAAGTGCAATCAGCAGTTCTTAATGGAATGGGGCTATGATAATCCTGCCTCATGCTACGGGTCTTGTTCTGCTGCGTGTATTTCCAAGGTCGAAATGTGGGCTGGTTTTCAATTGCACCATATAAAATAACAAACACGCAGTCTAAGGGAAACAATTTTTAAGACACGGTGGAACCCACTTTAATGAAGAAAACTGTTAAATGCATAAACCCCCCATGTGTCGGCGGATAAATGTGCTGGAAGTGTGAACTGTTAAACCAACAAAATTGTTAACACATCATACTGCTGGGTAAAAGAGAGAGAGGGGAAAAAACCAAAAAGGAGGGAAAATTTTCTAACATGCAACTCACTTTGCCTTTATTGTTCACATTCCTGCTGACATAAAGTTTCCTGATTTGTCCCTGGAGTTTAGAAATATAGCAAAAGAGGTAACATTAATTATATTTGCCCCCTTTAAACTGCCCTCTCTGTATACTGTGCCAAGAATAGCGCTCTTAGATGGGGAGGAGGGGGTTGCCCTTTTAGATTCTGGAGGCTGAGAGAATGAGTTCACATGGAAAATAAAATAACCGACCTAAAATTTAAACTGAACCTGAATCTTTCTTTCTTTCTTTCTTTCTTTCTTTCTTTCTTTCTTTCTTTCTTTCTCTGATCTGTGAAGAAAAAGTTCAGAGTTGTTTTTCAATAGCTTAAATTTCCAAACACCTCTGCCCTTCCGGGTTTCTCCTGCAACTGATGCTGACAAGCAGTAAAGTACTGAGAGCGGCTGCTCTTGTGGGATTTCTGGCCCCTCAAAAGGAGTGAAGTTCTCAGAGGGAAAAGCCCAATCTCCTGAGATTTCCGAGCCAAACAAATTTGATAAGCTTCCAAACCTGTGGCTTTCCTGACACTGGGGCACCTGGACCACTGCCCTGATATGAAAAATGAGAAACTAAAATCAGTCAGTTCTTCATCCGTATGGGCTGTTCAGAATTACCTTTCAACCTGAATGTCCCGGAGAGGTAGCTTCTCTACTGTCTCAGGCTGGTGAATTCCTGTAGAGGGCCCTATAGCAGCAATTGCACATGCAACAGAACGACGTCCTGAAACAAATGTACAGTCACAGCACAATACTGAATAGGAAGCTACCAACTTGAGTCCAGGACATGTCAGAATTTAGGGGGTAAAATTGATGCAGTTTATTACTGTGTACTTCAAGGGTGGGGAACCTCAGACCGAGGGGTAAAATGCAGCCCATGGCTAGTTTTTATTTGGCCCATTTCCAGTGCCTGGATCTGGCCCCTGGATCCAGTTCCTACCCCTAAGCACCGAAAGACTGAGCTCAGGGTAAGGGAGCAGAGATGAGGGCATACACACAAGGGTAGGCAGGGCCAGCCTTCCCATAGGAGTGGACTACCTGGTTCAACCACTCTGGACCCTGATATTTTCTCTACTTCTGGGGGCCCCACAGTGACCCCCATTTTCACCAGTGTAGGATGCTGGGCTCCAAATCTCTCAGCAGGGCCCCAAATGCAACCACCTCTAAGGCCCCACAGAGGAGGGCCGCCTGGGGCCACCTTTGCTCTGGGCACCGCAAATTCTAAGGCAGGCCGTGAGGATACGGGGACAAATCCATGGGACAAGTCCATGCTCTGGATCCTCCTCTGCTTGAGAGAACCCCTCAAGCACCCTTGGCCAAAGTTCTATCTGGCCATCAGAGCTTGTATTCATTTTCAAAGTGACCCCTGGCAGGGAAAAGGTTTCCCATACCTGGTATACCTGTTACTGGTGGGACCAATCATAGCAATGGGTTTAGAGCACTCACAGATGGTGACATTGGGCTCTTCCCAGCCAAACCTTATTGGATCCATGTACTCTCAGACCCTAGCTGGTACCCCTCATAACCAGGATCCTGTGTATTCTACATTTTCTGCATTGGCAGCAAGGAGACACAAAGTACACAGGGCCCTGCACACAGCACAAGGTCCCTGCTTCTGAGATAAAAATCAGGATAGCATTTTACCCTGATGAAATAAATGAGAGTTCACAGGAGCTATCCTGAACTTGGCAACATTGAGCTTCAAATTGGCGCGCGGGGGGGGGGGCGGGGGGGGAGTTCATTTTTTCCATGAGAAAAATATATATGTGTGATCTGTGTATTGCATATCCCCAGCTGTGCCAGATCCACAAAGGAAGTGTGTCTGTTATATAGGGCTGCTACATAAACATTTAAAAAATAATGGACACCGTGGAGCTGAAAGTTTCTGAAATAAGGAATGACGATTATATTCTATGGAACAGTGGGATTTTGAAATAAAGGATGCCCATTACATTCTATGACACTGGAGTGCTCTGAAATAAGGAACACGCATTATGTTCTATGGAGCTGTGAGGTTCTAAAATAAGAGATATTTCCTTAAAATTAGCATCATATCTTAAAATGAGGGACATCTGACAACCCTGTTGTTACCGTCTCTGGCTTCAGAGGCAGACTCTAGAGAGTTCCATGCTTTTTGCACTGGAAGTTCCCATGATCAACCCTTGCAGGCCAATCCTCCACCATTAGTTAATGGGAGTTATTTTTGCCATTGACTTTAATGGTTGAGAACTGTGCCCCTTGGTGCGTTGGCCATGCTGGTAGCTATCACATGGTCAGTGCATGTTATATATGCTCTTGTTAATAGGGCCACCTGGCAGGGAGGGGGCAAAAGGGGCAATTTGTCCCAGGCCACACATTAAAGAGGGCGCCATAACAAACTGAGATGCAGGTCTGAACATAGTGAAGTAATGGAATAAAGGGTCCTACCTGGCATCCTGCCTCGTGCCTCCAGGAATATCGGGGTGACTCTGCAATGCACAACTTTTACTAACTTCAGTGGGAACACAGTTTGGTCATCATTGTTGCTACTCACTACATTAGGATTTTGTAAGTGTTGAGTACTGAAGCAGAGGGCACACTGGGAGTGTGCCAAACAATGGTTAGGTTTATTCAGGAAGAATAATACTTTAATATTCAATAATGCTGTCAATAATGTATCCAAGAAATTCAACTTGAGGAAAATTATTAATTATTATAATTATAATTATAATTATAATTATAATTATAATTATAATTATAATTATAATTATAATTATTATTATAAGTTTGTATATAGCACCAGCGATGTACCTGGCACTTTACAGAGAATAACATAGACATGGTCCCACCCGAGAACTTACAATCTAAAGACGGGGAGGGGAGACAGGGAACAGAGGGAGAGACAAGGGATGCAACATTCATGAGGATGTGAGAGCTCAGGTACACATACTTGGCTTGGTTACAGTACATTGGGAGTTTGCAGATAACAGGTGGGGGATAATCATGGGTGGGGATGATTAGCAGGAGTTAGGAAGGGCAGAGAGGAAGAGGTGGGTTTTGAGGAGGGACTTGAAGGTGTGGAGGGTGAGGGTGTTGGTATATGCAACATCCATAAGTTAATGCCTGCTGTATTAAGAACAGTAATTGACTACAGAGCCACCAGATGGCGCTGCTAAGTTTATGTGTACATGGAAGGGAGATGGGGTTTTACAGTTGAATTCCTTTGTGTAACCACTCCTTCTTCCCTTCTCTCTCATTGTCTCAGTCTCCATTTTGTCTTCTTACTAGTTAGATGCAACTAAGGATCTGTGCCTGAGAAAGCTTAAGTAAAGTTCTGTTTTTAAACCTTCAGCTGCATTTGTCCTTACTGATTGCGAATCAGTTATTACTCTGCAACAGGTTATGGGCCCAGACCTCTTCAGAACAGCCCAGAACAACTCTAAAGACTGGAAGTGAGCTGAAAGGAAAAGAGGCCCAAAGGAAACTCCCAGAGGAGGCCTACTAACAGTAAGTGAGCAGAAGAACCAGAATCCCAATCTGAGGGGAGGGAAGCAAGCATGGCCAGCAGCTCTGAATTAAAGCTTTCAGTCTGCAAGCTGAATAACACAAACTACCAGTTGTGGAAATTCAAAATAGAAATGCTCCTATCCAAAGATGACCAGTGGGAGGTGATCACCACAGACAGACCTGCAGCAAACCCTGAGGTGTGGGACAGGAAGAACAGACAGGCAAAGGCAACCATAAGCCTGCTAGTAGAAGATGACCAGTTAATCCACATAAGGGAGGAGGCCACAGCAAAGGGCATGTGGAATGCACTGCAGAAGCTGCATGAAAGGACCAGCTTGAACAGTAAGCTGTTTCTCCTAAGGAAACTGTACCAGATGAGACTTGGTAAAGGGAAGGAGATGCAGGATCACATAAATTCAATGCTGGAAGTGGTAGCACAACTGCGAGGCATTGGCGAAGAGATAAAAGACAACCACGTGGCAGCCTTACCTCTCTGCAGCCTGCCTGAATCATACAGAGCCCTCATAAACGCCCTAGAGACAAGGCCTGAGGCAGAACTAACACTGGAAATTGTAAAAGGGAGACTCATGGATGAATTCCAGCGCAGGAAAGAAATCACACGAGACAATCAGGAACAGGATAATGAAACTGCCCTGAAAATTGCAGATAACAGATTGCACAAGAAGGAAACAAGGGCATGTTTTTGGTGCAAGAAAGAAGGACACCTAAAGAAAGACTGCTCCACATGGAAGGCAGAACAACAAAAGCGATCTCCACAAGTGTCTAAGCAAAGGGCCAAGGTCACAACCAGTGACACAACCACAGTACAGTGGAGTGAATGTTTTAGAGCAACACACGCCCACTCATCACTGGTGTGTTGACTCTGGAGCCACAAGTCACATGACCAGCCACAAGAGCTTCTTCACGGTACTGGACCCAAGCAACAAAGAAGAGATATACCTCACTGATGGAAGCAGCATCACTGCAGAAGATATTGGCAAAGGAATTCTAAGTTGCAACAAGCCACACGGAGGCACACTAGCAATTCCAGTAAAGGATGTGCTGTATGTACCTGGCTTAGAGGGAGGACTCCTATCCCTTAAACGTCTAACAGAGAAAGGGCTCACTGTAAAGTTCCGGGTTAATGAATTCACAATCCAGATGGGGACAAGGGTCCTAGCCAGAGCCTATGCAGATGAGCACCCGTATCGCTTGAGTGCAACCAAGGAACAAGCAAAACTCTCTGGACATGAGTAACACAAGGACTGTATTCATCTGTGGCAGAGATGCCTGGGTCACAGGCACCCAGAAAGTATAAAGGAACTGCAAAGACAGCAGCTGACAAAAGACCTGATAGTAACAGCATGTCCCTTGACCATGAGATGTGAATGCTGTATCAAAGCTAAAGCCCACAAGGCAACGCTCCCCAAGGCAAGCCAGACAAGAACCTCCAAGCCACGTGACCTCATACACAGCAATGTGTGCGGTCCCATGAAAGTACCCACACCTGGAGGGAACAGATACATAATGACATTCATAGACGACTACTCAAGATACACAGTCACATACCTCATGAAGCATAAGGATGAAGTACTGGAAAAATTAAAGAACTACATAACCATGACAAGCAACAGATTCCAACACAAGCCACTCGCATGCCGAACTGACAATGGAGGCAAATGCACAGGAAAGAGAGTTGAAGACTTCCTGAGATAGAGCACCAGAAGGCGGTACCATACACGCCCGAGCAAAATGGGACACCAGATGTCAGGCTGCACGGCCAGGATCGGGGGGTCAAGGAGACTCCTAGGGGAAACCCCGGAAGAACCTCCCCCAGCAAGGATCATAGCTCCGCCCCTGCTGCAAGACACCGCGCCGCCAGCCCGGTCCACGCTGCAGGGGGACGCTTCACAAGAGGACGTACAAGCCCCGCCCCGACGTAGCAAATGCATAGCGGCGCGATGCACGTCATAGGGGGCGGGGCTTTCAGGGGCTCAATAACAATGGCCTATAAAAGCACCGGCGGGGCACTAGCTCCCCGCCGGTAATCGCGAGAGAAGCTGTCCCCCTTGCCTTTGACCCTGCTGAAAGCTAAGTGCCTGAATGCAAACTGGTGAATTGTTTGGTGTATACTGTGTGTTTCCCCATTGTGCTCCTACCTACCTGAGAAATCTGTGTTGCTTGTTGCTGCTTGTATTCCTAACACCCCTGGTTGCCTTTCCCCCTTGTGACTTAGCTGAATAGCCCCGAGCCCCCAACTTCCGGTTTTCCTTGAGCTGCGCTTGTGAACCCTTCTTCCCTTTCCCGTCCCTGGGACAACCCCCACTCCCATTCCCCTTCCCCTTGCTCCCTCGGGCCCCCTCTCGCATCCCTGGCCCTGTATCCCCTGGTTCCTGCACTGCCTCACTCTACCCTCACCGTGTATCACCTGTTGGAGACTGGGCTCCCCTGGCCTCATTGCTACGAGTGTGTTGTAAGGCTGATCCTCCCCCCTCCTATTCCCTCCCTGGTTGGCATTATCTCTCTCTACCCCTATGATGATAAGGGTTGCCTTGTAACTTGCAAGGAAAGCCCACCTAATATCCTGAGGGGAATTCCGGGAGCCTCGTCACCACCAGAGAGAGATTGCCACCCTATCTACGCTGACCCTCTATCCATTTCTCACCCCCCTCCACCCGAGAGACCTGACAGAATTACCGGCACTTAATATCCTTCCCATGGAACCCCAAGACCCCGCTCAACAAATTCAAGAACTCATGCGTGCAGTTCAAAGCTTAACCATGGAGGTCCAAGACCTCAAAATACAAAACCAGGAGCTCCACGAGCACAACCAATTCCTGCGAGGGGCCTTCGGGGCAACAGGGGGAACGGGGGACGTTACCCCAGCACCCCCCCATTTGTCCCTGGTGGGACCCCTGGTCCAAGCTCCTCCCCCCTGGGGCCCCGCGAACCTAAGGCACCCAAGCCCGATAAATTCTATGGAGACAGATGAGCATGTCAGGGATTTTTAGCCCTGTGTCAATTGGTCTTTCAGACCCAGCCGCTTACTTACGGCACGGACCAAATGAAGATAGCCTTTATAGCGGGGTTGCTAGGGGGGGTGGCTCTGGATTGGGTTACTCCCCTATTGGCAAACAATGACCCCATTTTACGAGATTATGATGCTTTTGTGGATCAATTTAAATCCCTATTTGACTACCCTCATCGAACCCGAGATGCGGAACATGCAATTCTCCATATTAAACAGGGACGGTCCTCGCTCCTAGATTATATCACCCGGTTTCGCTGTTTGTCATTTGATTTGGGATGAGGTGATGCAGCTCTTCGAGCGTTATTTCGCCAAGGGTTAGCGGAGGACATTAAAGACCAGTTGGCCGGGGCTGCCATCTCCCCTTCTACCTTAGATGAACTAATCAACCTGACCATCCACATAGATGATAGATTGTTGGAAAGAAAGCACGAACGACAGAGGGAACAGAATAAAGGCGGAGGATATAGAAGTCCCCGAGTCCCATTACCTCTCCCCATACTGAGGGTAAGGAAGGAGAACCCATGCAGATTGGGGCCGCTCGAGGACCACTGACCCCCGCAGAATGAGAACGACGGCATCTCCTTCGCCTGTGTTTCTATTGCGGAGATAAGACGCACTTTTCGCGCGAATGTCCCTTGAAATCAACACGTGCTCCACCATCGGGAAACGACAAGGGCCGGGATGGGCAGGGGGCCTCCCGGTAACTTCTTTATTCCCCATTCCTGGCTTGCCGACGAACCTTCGACAGTTGTTCGTGCCCCTCCTAGTCCACATAGGCCCAGCGACTTCTCGGGTCGTGAATACCTTGATAGATTCTGGTGCCTCTGGAAACTTCATGGACCTCACGTTTGCTAAAGTCTGTGGAATCCCCTTCCAGGTTAGACAGCAAATGGAATTGATTCAGACGATCGATGGCTCCCCAATATCCTCAGGTCCAGTGTGTAAATGTACCCCGGTATTAAGGTGTTGGATAGGGAAACACCAGGAAATGATTTAATTTGATCTCATCACGTCGCCCCTATTTTCTGTGGTTCTAGGGTTTCCTTGGTTGTGTCTTCATAACCCTACCATCAACTGGGTACGTAGAAGTGTGCTGTTCAAGTCGCCCTATTGTTTAGAGCACTGCTGTTTCCCCATCCCTGCACCAGCAGGGGCATTACCCATGGTATCCACATTAGAAACTTCCCAACTCCCTGCGGTGTACCAACGGTTTCGGAACGTTTTTAGTAAACAAGAAGCCGCGGAGTTACCCCCTCATAGACCCTACGATTGTCCTATTGAACTCCTCCCCGGCGCTGAACCCCCATACGGGCGAATTTATAACCTGACCCCAGGAGAAACAGAAACCCTGCGGCAATACATTAAAGACAATTTAGAAAAGGGGTTTATCAGACACTCCTCGTCTCCTGCGGGAGCCCCCCTCTTTTTTGTGCCCAAAAAGGAGGGTGACTTACGCCCCTGCATTGACTATCAGGGCTTAAATAGCCTCACAGTAAAGAACCGATACCCCCTTCCCCTCATTCCCAAGTTGTTAGGGAAGCTACAAGGGGCTCGGATTTTTACCAAATTGGATCTTAGAGGGGCATATAACCTTGTCCGCATTAAACAAGGAGATGAATGGAAAACGGCTTTCCGTACACGATTTGGACATTTTGAATATTTAGTGATGCCCTATAGACTAGTAAATGCCCCGGCAACTTTTCAACATTTTATAAATGACATTTTTCGTGATTTACTGGACACATGCCTTGTGGTATATCTAGATGATATCTTAATCTTCTCGCGTAACCTCCCAGAACATGTGACACATGTGCAAATAGTCCTTCAACGATTACAAGAGCAGAGATTGTATTGTAAAATAGAGAAATGTCTCTTTCACGTGAAGGTGGTGCCCTTTTTAGGATTCATTGTCTCGGCGCAGGGAGTCCAAATGGATCCCAGCAAGGTTTCGGCAATTCACAGATGGCCAGCCCCCTCTTCTGTTAAGGCGCTGCAACGGTTCCTCGGAAGTACTAATTACTACCGTCAATATATCAGTGATTATGCCCGGACCACAGCGCCCCTAACTCAACTATTAAAGAAGGGAGCGGTTTATCGTTGGTTGGAACCCCAAAAACATGTCTTCCTACAATTGAAACAGGCATTTATAACAGCACCCCTTCTTCAACATCCTGATGTTACCCAACCTTTTGTGGTTGAAGCTGATGCCTCCGACAAAGCCCTGGGGGCCGTCCTCACCCAGAAGTTTGGAGATCAATGACAAAGGTTACCTTGTGCATACTATTCCCGACAACTTACCTCAGCCGAACGTAACTATACTATTCTGGACAAAGAACTCTTGGCAATAAAAGCAGCTTTTGAAGCCTGGAGACACCTTCTAGAAGGGGGACCTTACCCTATTCTAGTATTAACCGATCATAAAAACCTAACGTATCTTCAGACGGCTCGGATTACCAATGGGCGGCATGCCAGATGGGCACTATTCTTTGCCCACTTTTGGTTTAAGGTCCAGTATCGACCAGGACCGGAAAACACTATGGCGGACGCCCTTTCCCGGTGTGAGGAAATAACCGACACCCCGAATCCAACTCCAGGACCCGTATTATCTTCGAGAGTCTTTGCAGTCACCCTCCCATCGATACAGGATCTGCAAAAAGAAACCTTGCAAGCTCTCCCTAATACCCAGTACTCCCTTCAAGATGGTCTGCATTACCATAAGGGACTACTAGTGGTTCCTCCTCGCTATTGACTGCAGATACTGTGGGCATCTCATGATTTATACCAGGGTGTCAGCAGGACACCCTGGTATAAAGCGTACCCTGGCCCTTATTCAGCGGACCTTTTGGTGGCCTCGGGTTCAAAAAGAAGTTGAAATGTACGTCAAGGGCTGTTCGACCTGCGCACGGACTAAGGCGCCCCGACATCTTCCAGTGGGCCTTTTACAGTTGACACCGATCCCAAACAGACCTTGGCAAAGAATGACCATGGACTTTATTGTTGGACTTCCCACATCCGAACATTGTACCACCATCCTTGTTATCGTGGATTATTTCACAAAGGTGGGACACTTTATACCATGTACAGGCCTACCAACAGCCAAGAAAACCGCGGAACTCATAATAAGAGAAATCGTCCGGCTTCATGGCACTCCATGAGAAATTACCTCCGATCAAGGACCTCAATTTACCTCATGGTTTTGGAAAGCATTTTGCGATCTCCTTGGAATAAAGATTCAAACAACTACGGCATATCATCCCCAAGTGAATGGTCAGGTAGAGCTTGTCAATCAACACATAGAACAATATCTCCGATGTTTCTGCAAGTTCTTGCAAGACGATTGGGTAAAACAACTTCCATTAGCAGAGTTTACACATAACAATGGACCTAACGCCTCCCTCGGAAATTCCCCTTTCTATGTATCATATGCCTTTCACCCTGACATTGGGCTTCCTAGATTACCTACTACTAAGGTCCCAGCAGCAGGAGAGCTAGCGCACCGAATTAAGCTCATCCAAAGGAAGGCCCACCAATATCTACAACGAGTACACCAACGCTATAAAACACAAGCAGACAAGACGCGAAAGCGAGAACCAACCTTGCAAGTCGGAGACCTTGTTTGGGTGCGGCGGAAAAATTACCCTTTGCTTTGACCCTCGGCTAAGCTTGATGATATATTTATGGGACCTTTCCCAATTCGTAAAAAACGTAATGATGTAACGTACACCCTGGGATTCCCCCCCCCATCTTCGCATCCACCCCTCATTTCATGTTTCAATGTTGAAGAAAGCGATACCTCCCCTGTACCCGATGCAGCAGATGCCTCCTCCACCACCTACTTTATTACGGCAAGGGGTCCCGGAATATGAGGTATGTGCAATCCTGGACTCACGATATATTGGCGCTCGCCTCCACTATTTGGTGGACTGGAAGCACTACGGCATAGCAGAACGCTCCTGGGAACCTGCGGCAAACCTCCATGCCCCCCGGCTTATTCTTGCTTTGCACCGTCGTCATCCGTCCCGCCCAGGACTCCGCACCCTAGTAGGGGGTGGAGGGGGCGCTGGACGGGGGGGTACTGTCATGCTGCACGGCCAGGATCGGGGGGTGAAGCGGGGCTCAAGGAGACTCCTAGGGGAAACCCCGGAAGAACCTCCCCCAGCAAGGATCATAGCTCCGCCCCTGCTGCAAAACACCGCGCCGCCAGCCCGGTCCACGCTGCAGGGGGACGCTTCACAAGAGGACGTACAAGCCCCGCCCCGACGTAGCAAACGCATAGCGGCGCGACGCACGTCATAGGGGGCGGGGCTTTCAGGGACTCAATAACAATGGCCTATAAAAGCACCGGCGGGGCACTAGCTCTCCGCCGGTAATCGCGCGAGAAGCTGGCCCCCTTGCCTTTGACCCTGCTGAAAGCTAAGTGCCTGAATGCAAACTGGTGAATTGTTTGGTGTATACTGTGTGTTTCCCCATTGTGCTCCTACCTACCTGAGAAACCTGTGTTGCTTGTTGCTGCTTGTATTCCTAACACCCCTGGTTGCCTTTCCCCCCTGTGACTTAGCTGAATAGCCCCGAGCCCCCAACTTCCTTGAGCTGCGCTTGTGAACCCTTCTTCCCTTTCCCGTCCCTGGGACAACCCCCACTCCCATTCCCCTTCCCCTTGCTCCCTCGGGCCCCCTCTCGCATCCCTGGCCCTGTATCCCCTGGTTCCTGCACTGCCTCACTCTACCCTCACCGTGTATCACCTGTTGGAGACTGGGCTCCCCTGGCCTCATTGCTACGAGTGTGTTGTAAGGCTGATCCTCCCCCCTCCTATTCCCTCCCTGGTTGGCATTATCTCTCTCTACCCCTATGATGATAAGGGTTGCCTTGTAACTTGCAAGGAAAGCCCACCTAATATCCTGAGGGGAATTCCGGGAGCCTCGTCACCACCAGAGAGAGATTGCCACCCTATCTACGCTGACCCTCTATCCATTTCTCACCCCCCTCCACCCGAGAGACCTGACACCAGAAGACGGTACTATACACGCCCAAGCAAAATGGGGTAGCTGAAAGAAAGAACAGGCAGGGACCGCATCTATTTCTATGTTCCGTACAGCACCAGGTACATGGCTGGCGCTATATAAATGTTTATAATAATAATAATAATAATAATAATAATAATAATAATAATAATAATAATAATAATTAATAACCTTAACAGAAATGATCAGGTGCATGTTGACGGACTCTGGACAGCCAGAAAAATATTGGGGTGAGGCAGTAGTTAAGGCGACATATCTACAAAACCAACTCTACTCAAGAACAGTAAGTAAAACCTGGTATGAACTCTGGTATGGAGAGAAGCCTAGTATGGGACACATCAAAGTGTTTGGATGCAAGGCATACGTGTACATTCCGGAAGAGAAATGCACCAAACTACGAAACCGAGTTGTGGAAGGGATTCTTGTCCAGCCTCCCTCTGACTGGAGGGGGAGGGTTCCCAAACCTGCTGTGAAGAGTTTGTAAACTGCTTGCAGATAAGATCGCTCAAATCCAGCACAATTTCAGGGCTGGTTTGATGCAGGAGGAGAGCCAAAGGTTATGGATGCCCAGTCTGGTCCATTTTTGTGGGATCAGTTTCAGGAAGTGACACCGGCCAATGCTGATGGGGTTCTGGGGTCTGTTAGGGCCACTTTTTGTGAACTAGATCCATACCTGTCCTGGTTGGTGAAAGCCTCCAGGGAGACTTTGGAACCGATGCTGGCAGGAGTGATCAATGCGTCCCTTCGGGAGGGCAGGGTACCGGACTGCCTCAAGGAGGCAGTGATGTGGCCCCTGCTCAAAAAATCATTATTGGACAGTGATTCCCTTGCTAGCTACTGACCTGTCTCTAACCTCCCCTTTTTAGGGAAGGTTACGGCACCGAGACTGCATTGGTGGCCTTGGTAGACGACCTCCACCGAGAGATGGATTTAGGGCATTCAACACTTCTGGTCCTATTACATCTCTCAGCAGCATTTGATACGGTGGACCATGGGTTGCATTTGAGATGGTTGCGGACCCTGAGGGGGTGGGGTGGATGGGACTTTCTTAAGATGGCTCCGCTCATTCCTCTCAGGAAGAAGCCAGCGAGTAGTGCTGGGGGAAGAAACATCTGGCCCCTGGGATCTTGCTTGTGGCATTACCACAAGGTTCGATTCTGTCTTCACTTTTATTTAACATCTATATGCAACCCCTGGGTGAGGTCATGAGACGGTTTGGCGTACGTTGCCACCAGTGTGCTGATGATACCCAGCTTTACCTCTCTTTTTCAACGAACCCAGGTCCTGCAGTCTTGGTGCAGTCCCAGTGCTTGCTAGCAGTGAGTAACTGGATGAGGCTGAGCAGACTGAAGCTGAATCCTGATAAGATGGAGGTGATATTGGCGGGTAGGGCAGCGGAGGTGATGGCTCCCCTTGTGGAGGGGATCTTCCCTTGCCTGGCCTTGCAGATGCAGAGTTTGGGGGTTCTGTTAGACCCTGGCCTCCACCTGGATTGTCAGGTGGCTGTGGTGGCAAAGGGACCCTTTTGTCAGTTGCATCTTGTGCGGAGGATCCAGCCATATGTTTCAAGCTCTGACCTGGCCACCCTCATCCATGGATTCATCACCTCAAGGATGGATTGCTGCAATGCGCGCTACGTGGGGCTGCCCTTGGTGACGACTTGGAAGCTGCAGCTGATGCAGAATGCGGCGGCCCATCTCCTGATGGGGATGGGCGATAGGGAGCACATTACACTGGTGCTCTGGGCTCTGCACTGGCTGCCTATAGTGTTCCAGGTCTGATTCACGATGCTGGTTTTGACCTTTAAAGCCCTACATGGTCTGGGCCCCTCCTATCTGAGAGACCGCCGCACTCCCCGAGCTGTAGGGTGACCTCTGCGGTCTACCAGGGGCGCCTTCTTGGAGGTCCCCCAGGTGAACCAGGGGGTCACAATGGAGAGGGTGTTCTCGGTGGTCGCACCACGGCTGTGGAACTCCCTCCCAGAGGAAGCTCGCCTGGTTCCAGTCTGTTGGCCTTTCATCGGGCCTGTAAGACCTGGCTGTTCATCCGGGCATTTGGGGGAGGGGGGGGAATAAGGGGGGGGGGGTTTACTAGTGGTTTTACCTCTTTGTTGTTTTTATTGTTTTAGTATTGTATGTATTGTTTTATACATTTTTTAAACTATTTTGTGAGCCATCCCGAGCTGCCGTAGGGCTAGAGGGAACAGGATACAAAGTATAATAATAATAATAATAATAATAATAATAATAATAATAATAATAATAATAATAATAATAAATAAAGTATATTAAGGCGCGGGCTTTCGCCATGGCCAAACACAATACAAAGAAAAACCTCCTGGATCAATATACAGGATACAAAGTATTAATTAATTAATTAAATAAATAAATGAATGACTACATTACATTAAATAAAAGCTTCTTGGTGCATTACAATATTCTGAGCATCAGCTGCTGAATCATCAGTTCTTAACTACTGGTATGCCTGTTATAGGTCTCATTTTGCAAAACCCTTTTCTCCTCATAATGATATCAAGAGGTGACTCACTAGTGGAACTGGTTAAGGATGTTGCTGGTTAAGGATGTTGCCTTGTTTATGGTGCATTTGTAGTCGCCACAAATTTGGATGTCACCATGGACTTCAAGGGGGATGACAATCAATGTCAGGTGATCAAGTTCAGCATCAAGCATTGCTCACAGCATGAATGGAACTTGGCAAAGCTTCATTCATATCGGAGCTACAGCTGGACCTAAATTTAGTGAGACAGGTGGACCCTGATATTCATCTAACCCATATTGAGATATTTCCTTGAATGCAGTGAGAACATTCTCCATTTCCACACTGCTGACATGGTACATACTCTTCAGATTGACCCCTAATGGTTAAACCAGTCAAGGCCAAGGAAATCTGTGTGATGGCCTTGAGCAACCAATAGCTGCAAGATCCCGTGGAAGGATCCATATTTCACTTCCACTTCACATACTTCTATTGTCACAAAGAAAATTACCCCTTGGTAATCTGTCAGTGTGGAGTGGAATGGGGTAATGTTTGGGGCCTTGTGTGGGAAAACCTGCGGGAATGCTTCAGATGAAATAACAGAGAATGCTTATCCTGAATAAGCATCCATAATACATGGCTTCCCATTGATGATAACTTTTGCATTCTGCTTCCTCTGTCAATACAACTGCACTGTATGTGTATGGATATGGTTGCTGATGGATTCATCAGTCTACTGAAGTCTTGGTGTGTCCACAGTATGGGCTGATGAGCTAAGATCAGCCTCACCCTGGAAACTGGATTATTTCGAGTTGGCCTGGCATGCTCTTTCAATATGTACCACTTTCTTACAAAATTGACACTGACGAGCTCTAAAACAGCATGCCCTCTGTTCATGGTTTCCACTACAAGCTCTACATGACAACTGCACAGTTGCTTGGGGCCTCTGATTACCAGCACCACTAGCCCCACCCTCTGGGCTCTTTTGATGTACTGCTTGAATAGATTTGCACTTCTTGCCACACTGGGGTCTGTGGAGGTCTATCTTCCCGCCATGCAAACTTCACATGTTGAATGCTGCAGCCTCAGGAACCAATGCAATTTGAAACGTGAACTGGTTTTTTTTGGTTTTTTGTTCGTTTTTTGCAAACAGATGATTCTGAAAGGCCTCATCATGCAGGCCACACACCAGGTGACGATGCAGCATTTCTTCTAAGTTAGTGCAGTTGCATGCTGTGCTAGCCTATGCAATTCTGCAATGAATGTGAAAATACTTTCCTCAGGGCCCTGCATTCATCTTTAGAAAGCATTACATTGCACAATCTCAGAGGCCTGTGTGGAGAAATGCTCCTTGACCACAGCTAGATTTTCCTCATAAGTCTTTTCTGAAAGGGTACTTGGAGCTAGGAGGGACTATACAGGTGGCTGATCCACAGAAACTGAGCAGTACAGCATGCTTCCGCATGGAGGCTGTGATAGCATGGACTGTTAAATAAAAGTCCAGCTTCGCACCATAAGCACCCCACTTGCCAGGTCAAACTCTTCAATGTGCCCCAGAGTGGCCATATTCAACACTCCTGTTTCACCCACCTGAATCTGCTCCACAGTGATGATCACACTGCCAGGAGAACAATCACTTGGGCCTGTGTTTAGGTCGCTGCCTACTGATTCCTCAGTGTGCCTCAGAGGATCCCAACCTCGTCACCAGGTGGCAGAGGCCACACTAGGAGTGTGCCAAACAATGTTAGATTTATTAAGGAAGAAAAATGCTGTAAGAGATCAACAGAGGCTTAGAGGAAGGGTGAACAGGCAGCAACTCCAGCTTCCAGCACTGCCAGAGAAGAACTAAGACTCGCAGGGAAATAAAAGGCCCTCAGGTCAGTAGAAGGAGAGGTTTCCCCTGTCACATAATACTGGGGGTTAATACAAATGCTACTGGCCTGGTTTGCCCACTCTGACCCCACCCGGGCCAGCACCAAACCCTGAACATCTGTTCTGGGTCTGCCAGGTGCGTAGGGTTCAAACTAGAGCTGAAACTCATTCTCAACAGTTTTCTCTAAACCCGACGAGACAGACAATTCTCGGCGAGAACTGAGAATCGAGAATCATGTGAGTCTTGGCAGCTTCCTCACATGTCTCTCTTGAGTCTGCATTCACTCTCTGGGTGTGTGTGTGTGTCTTTCTCTCTGTAGAGTGTGTGCGGAGAAAAGTTTTCTCCAACTGTTGGAGTCCTGCCGGTTTCCCAGCTCCCAGGGATTCCCTCGGTTTGGGGAAGGGGAGAGCAGCTTGTAAGCGTCTGTGCCAGACAGCCAGAGACTCTCCACTTGTGACTTAAGTTAGGGGAGTTGGAGTCCTGCTGGTTTCCAAGCCTCCAGGGATTCCCCCGATCAGGGGAAGGGGAGTGCAGACAGGCAGCAAGTTTTAAACGTTGTTTTTTTTTTAAAAAAACAACCTCTCGCCTCACAGTCTCTGGATATGGATGACTATTTCAATCTCCAGCCTGCACGGGGAAAGGGTGGCCCCACTGCATTGTGGGGTATGGAGTCCCTGGGCTGCAACCTTTAGGATTCACAGGAGTGGGAGGCAGGTGCAAGGGGACTACAACTCCCAGGGGACCATGTGTTTGGCATCTGCAAATCCTGCCTCTGCAGGGAGTTGGTTGGCTAGAGGGTGCTGTCAGTCACGGTGGAAGGGGGGTGGTGGTTGCTATTTGCCATGCTGGTGGGTGGGACTCCCCTGACACTCAGGACATTCCCCTGCAAATTTTGGACATTCCCCGTGACTGACAGCTCCCTTCAAACCACAGCAGGGTTGGTGGCTGGGCCAGAAACGTAGGCATGGAACAAACTGGGACAGTGGTCCAGGCCCTTGAACTGCCCAGGCAGGCCAGAGTGGGGTGGCTCAGCATGGGGGGGGGTCATCATGGGAGCCATCATGGCGGGTGACAGGCGCAGCATGTGGACGGAATTAACCAGCCATGCATCACCCCCCTCCCAGGTCGGGTCAGGTTGGGGCAATGTTTGATTCCGTCCTCCAACCTGACCTGACCAGGAGTGGCGAGGCAACCATCCCATCCCCAGGCGTGCAGCCACCAGTGCAGCTGTACATAAATTAACAGCCACTGGTCTGCATACAGCAATCATGTGGGGTCAAAATAATATACAACAGTAAGAGAAGAATAGTTTGTAAAATTATATCATAACTAATAATGAAGGGGATGTATATCTTTCTTTCTTTTTTAAATTAAATATTTTATTTGAATTGATGTAGACTACATATCAGTCACACAGTTAGTTCAGTTCTGAAACAAAAGGGGGGGAAAAACCAAATATCCCTAAACTCAGTACACAAAATAATGAGATGAACAAGGTTACTTTGAGATTATACTCAAATAAACTTCAATATGATATGGTAAGTGATAAACATTGTTAAACAATAGAATTAGCATGAACTAACAATAGAACATGTAGTCACTCTTGAGTAGTAAATCGTCCAGTCACCTGCGCCAAAGGCAAAATCCTCTTGATAAGGGAGTACCAGTGCTGGCGAGTGAGGGAACTATCTGATGTCCAATGTGTAAGTATACATTTTTTATCCAGGACCAACAGGAATATTATGTAATTTTTGATGGGATGTGGAATGTGATCCCCTAACTTAATGCCCCAAAAGCAAATTTTAGGGTCATTAGGAATAAGAACATTAAACATGTTTCCCATATAACAGCAGATTTCTTCCCAGAAGGTTTGTATTACTGGGCAATTCCACAATGAGTGGTAAATTTAGACTCTCTCCCTACCCCCGACCAGAAGTCTCCTGGACGCTGTTGCAAACAGCGGCACCAGCAACTCCCACATGTTTTGAGAGGCAGACTTAGTAGGTCCCAGATTTCAGAGGACTTACCAAGTCTGCTTCTCAAAACATGAGGGAATCGTCAGTACTGCTGTTTGCAATGGCACCCGTGCAACTTCTTGTGGTGGTGGTGGTGGGTATCAAAACTCCCCATGTGGGAGTTTGAAGTCGGGTAAAAAAAATGTGTGTGTCTAAAAATGCCCCTAGCATGGTTAGGAAGCTTTACCAGCAAGTAGCTCAACCAAAAGATTACTTTCGAACAGGGGAAATTGCTGAAAATAGGGGAGAAAGGAGAGCTTCAGAAGCTTGCTGCTCATTCCTCTATGTTGGCCATGCCCCCCCCCCCTCCATGTTTACCTTTCTATCTAATATAAAGTTCTTGTTGCCAGGACATTGATGCCCCATGGCATCAATAGGCTTCCAGTATCTGCTCCTACAGAATTCTGTAGAATGGATAAAAAAATCAATTAAATAGAAAAGAACACATTCTCTGTTAAATTGTATGGGTTGGTGTTTTTTTTATATAAAGCATTTTCACCATTGCTTTAATCCTTGTCAATTTCTATAGTATTTTATCTTTACAGGTACACTTAGGCCAATATGGATACCAAAATTTAGCCACTGAGGATTCTGTAGGATTTCCCAAAATGTTTACGTGAAACACAAGTCATATCTTTCCTAAATCATATAGAGCCTTCTATGTAAAAGTAATCTGTCTTTCGGATGTTCCCCTGAAATTAAGGGATTGATAGTTTAACAATTAACTGTCAGGCTCATTGCTGGTGCTATATAAATAGATAAATAAATAAATAATAATACTAATACCAAAACGACAATCAAGAGTAATTTTGTCTTCAATAAATAACTGCATATCAGGCCAATTCTACTCGTATGCATAAATATTCATTTAAGCACCATGATAGAAATGTTGATGCTGGTGATCTCTACTTTAAACCCCTGGAGTCCTGGAGCCACAGGTTCAAATCCTGGTTGACTCAATCCATCATTACCCCCCCACCCCCATGAATAAATTCAGTATGTTGCAAGAAGGGTGGGTGAAAACACAAGGTGTGCCACCATCACAAACTGCTTCAGACTGGGAAGTCCCTGGCAACCCGGTCAAGCTCAGGTTCATCCACATGATAAATGTTCATGCGGTCGGGTGGGGACAGGGCAAGGCAGAGGGAGCCACAACCAAAGTGGCTTGAAGTGGGCCTAAGCGGACCACTGTCATATTTTTTAACACCCGGTGTCTGCCTGCCTTTAAAATGGAAGCATGGGAACCAAGCTTCTGTCATCCCACAGTGGATATGAAAGCTTCCATAGTAAGAGCAGAAGTCCACCCTGACACCTTTAGCCAAAATCTCCAGTGGTACCATGCCTCCATTGTTCAGGTGAGATGGAATTTGCTTAAAGTTGACTCTCATCCAAGAGGTGGGTGCACTCCCTCCCTCCCTGTTATTGGTTAACACCATTTTGGGATTCAGGGCAATGTCCATAAATAAATTTCTAATCTTATTTTTTTTTATCACTGTCATAAGAATTTCTCCTGACACCATACTACACATGTTGAAAATCCTAAAATTATTATCGATCCATAGCTGGTCATCTATTCCACATCCCTGTCTCTTTGGGCCTTTTCACATGGGTGCCCCCCCCCCCATGTGTGGTGAGGGGGCGCCCATGTGAACATTGCAACAGGTGCGGGGGGGGAGGGGAGCGCCCATAGGAACGGCACCCACAACGTGTGCTCCCATGCTCCACACACCTCTACCCATGCACAGAGCAACGGGCTCCAGTGCCAGTTGCTCCATGCATGGAGATGGGTGTGCACCCGTGGGAATGGGCGCACACACACCCTCCAACCACCGTGGGCGCACACCCATCCCCCCACCGCACCCACTGAGGCCTGTTTGAAAAGGACCTTTCTTTCACCTACAGATTTGTATTAATCTCAGAATGAGAAAGTGGGGGCATGAATGATATTTGGGGTTTAATTCCTCCCTCTTTTACATCTTTGCAATTTTGTTGGGTGCAGATTTATGTTCCAAGTGCTTGAAGTTATATAAAGACGTGTGTATCTATTTGCAGATAATTGGCAAGAATTCCTTTTTTAGCCTGTAATTGTGCTAAATAGGATTGCAGAGGCCACAGCATACCTGTTATTTCAGAATTCATTTGCAGGCTTTAAAAAAAAAGAAGTATGCTAAAGAAAAGAGGAAATTTAGAGAGAAAAGACGGCCTTGTACATATGGGGGTGATCTGGGTTTATTTCCCAGCTCTCTCTCTCTCTCTCTCTTTGTCACACTCGCTCACACACACACACACACACACACACACATGAACGTAGGCACATATGCACATCAAAGATGAACTTGAACAAATAGATTAAATAGACCTGATCAAAATTTTATTTTTGTCAATTTTTAAAAATATGATGTCATTTTCATTGATATTATTTAAAATAGAAATGTATATGTATAAGAGACAGTGTAGCATAGTGGCTAAGGACTTGGACCTGGGAGACCAGGGTTCAAATCCATCTTAGTCATGGGCCTTTTTTAAACAGACCCCCCCACCCCCCCAGCAGCGGTCCATGGTCACAACGTTGCGGGTGTGGTGCAGGTGCAGACAGGCTCACACACAGTAGGACTCCTCTCATTCCCTTTGATGTGCTGATGTCCTGAGGATGGCCAGGACAGCTGCCCATGGGCCCCTGTACATTAAAGGTACAGGGAAGGGCTGGAGGAGGGGCCAGGGCACAAAGGTGTGAGTTCCTGTGAAGGAACCCAGCCAAACACCATGGTTTTAGAGCACCTTTTCCTACACCCTAAAACAAATCAGCCCCCTGAGGAAATCTCTCTCCCCTCCTCTCTTTAAGAGAGGTGGCAGGGTGGCCTTTGGTCCTGTTTTATACAGGGTCACAGTCCTGTTTTTAAAGGGTTTGTCCACTGTCCTTTATTTACACATTTTTGTCCTGTATTTTCCACATGATGCTGGTACTGCCATTTTCTCTCTCTCTCTCATGACTTCTGGGTGGGAAAAGAGGTGTCAGAAGATGTGGCCTTGGAGGAGAACCAGCGGTCCCAGCACTGGGAGGGTGGAGGGGAGTGCTAGTGTTACCACAGTGTTCAGATTTTGGAGGACATGACCACTTTTTTGACCCACACAACCCCACAAATATGCAGCCATGACCGGAATATTGCCAGTACCATTGCATCCCCTTCCCCACCCCTTGCCCAGCATTTGTTGCTCCGCCCTGGCTGGGGGAGTCCTGAGCCAGCTGTACTCTTCCTCCTCACATGTTCTGTATTCTGGGGATGTGTCAGTGGCCACCCTAGGAGGGAGGGAGGAGCAGAAGACACAAAAGCAGCCTGAAGCCGATCTGGGCCACTTCAGAGGTTGCTACAGCAGACAGTGAACTGAAATTCTCTGCTTTGGTGAGTCATTTCTTTTATTTTTTAATTATTTATTTTTATTTATTATTTATTTCACTCCGGCTCTTGTTGCTCTTCAGTATGGTACAACCCCTTTTAATTGTCTCACTGCTCCTCCAAGTGATGTATTTTTATTATATGTGGGATTTATTTTTAGTTGTTTTTTTCTGGAAGTTTGGTTGCTTCAATATTTTAAATAAGTATTTGGATGTTTTTTAATATATATTTGTTTGGTTTGGATGTTTTATGTGTTGACTGAATTATATATATAATATTTGATTTTTTAAATATAATTTGTGCTGTTTGTATTTCATTTGGATATTGGATATTTGGCTTGGATATTTTGTGCATAGCCTGAGTGCAGCAGGGGGGGAAATGAAAACAGAATTTAAAGGTTTTTCCAAAAAGTTTTACTTGCAGACTTCTTAAATTTAATATTTTTTCTACAGTGTGTGAACACTGCAAAAATACTTGCTTTTCATGTGGCCATATGTTGTCTTATAGTTTTTCTGACAGGAGAAAATTGGGTGTTTTCAGACGTGACGGGGTGGCTTCACCCCGTCCCGAAAACAACCCAGAGATTTCCCGCTGGGATCACCCATGCACGGTAAACAGACGTGCCGGGGATCCCGGCAGGGAATCAGGGAGGGGGCAGGGCCACATGGTGCAATGTGTGGCCGCACGGCCCTGCCCCCTCCACGCTCCCTTGCCGCCTTCCCTCTAGGGAGACGGGCGAGTGGCGAGGCCAATGCCGCCGCAGCGTCTGGCCAAGTTTACCATGGCCCGGAATCCTGCCGGGGATTCCGGGCTGTGATAGCCAACCAGACGTTACTTTTTATTGATGCCCGCCAGGAATCACTTTCACCATGCTTCTGCGGATTTTCCTGCCGGGAGTCCGGGAAGCGGGGTTGAAATTGACCCCATGTGGGTATTCAGTGTGGCGAACATCTGGCGGCCGCCAAACAGATGTGCAGGGCACAGTGACCACAGGTGGGTATTCACTGTGGTTCACTGTGATCTCGTCACATCTGAAAATACCCATAGTTGTGCTCTTTCTTGTGATAGCCCCTTTGAATTTCATTCCTCTTCTTGAGTGGTCTGATGCTTAAGAAACCTTTTGTTGAACTTTGAATGTTTAAAATGGCTGGGATATTTCTGTGGACTAATGTAGTGAAAAAAATCACAGACAGAATATAGAAACTTTTCCAAAGGATATATTTGGTGATTTGTTATAGTCAGTCTTTCCACTGCAGTGTGAACACTTCAGAAATGCGTGTTGTGTTTGTATGCAGTCGTGTGTGGTTTTAGTGTTTAAGGGCAAAATAGTGTTAGGTTAGTCCCTTTGAATTTTGTCTGAAGCTACTGGGAATTGGGTATCTTAATGATTTTTCCATGTATTTTTTCCCTCTTGTTCACTAGTCTCGGAGCTTGTACAAAGGATACTGAAAGTGCTATATTAGAAGTGGGAAACCTTTTCCCTCTCAGCGACCAATTGAAAAATTAGTACAAGCTCTTAGAGTCATATAAAAGTTGGAGGTGGAGTTGCCACTGGACTGAAGTCATGGCCGGAATTCAGAAAGAGGAGGGTCCAGTTCATGGATCTGTCCCCTGGATCTTTCCTCTATCCTTGTGAGCATACCCTCATCTTTGCCCCGAGTGCAGTCTTTTAGTGCTTGGGGGTAGGAAATGGATCCAGAGGCCAAATTCAGGAACTGCAAAGGGCCAAATAAAAACTAGTTGTGGGCCGCATTTGGCCCCTGAACTTGAGGTTCCCTGCCCCTGCACGAAACACTTCCTTGGTTGTGCAAACAGGACTTAGCTGTGGTTATCTGACAGGAGTAGACATTCCATCTTGGGTCCTGACCCATTCACTAGATTGTCTGTGCGATGGGCAGTTGTGGAATTTGTTGCCAGAGGATGTGGTCAAAACCAGTAGTATAGCTGGGTTTACAAAAGGATTGGACAAGTTTCTGGAGGATAGGTCCGTTAGCAGCTATTAACCAGAGGTAAGTTTGGGAAATGTAACCTCTTACTGTTGAGAGCTGGGTGTGAACAACAGGAAATGGATCACCCCATTCAGTACTTCTTCCAAGCGACTGAGATTGGCCACTGTCAGAGACAGGTGCTGGGGTCGATGGACCATTGGTCTGATCCAGTATAGCACTATTTATGTTCTTAGGCATTGGAAAGAATCTTTTCCTTGGCTTCCCTAGTGATTCACTTATTACAGTCTGAAACTCAAAATCTAATATTCCTTACACACAGCTAGCCTCTTGCTTGTAAAATGTATATGAACAGTCTACCTGCATGATCTGTGATCTCCTGTTCTGGTGAATTCCAAAGTCTGCCTGCATGGTTTGGTGGGGAGAGCTTCCCCTTCTGCTTGATCTAAATTTAACAGTCATTAATTTCTCCAAGAGGAGTCTGTTGGCTCTGCCTAATCCAGGGACATAAAGAAGGAAAGTCAAACATTGCTACATCCTCCAAGTCAGCACTTTGAGGGAATTTATTTATTTACATTTAATATTCTGCCCCTCTTGCCTCTGGCGACCCCAAGCGGCTTACATCAATACAATAAAATACAATAAAACAGATATAAAAATACAACACACTAAAAAAATATCAAAACATCAAAACAATATAGGTCTGCAATAAAAATCCACCCTATCCCCTCCCCCACAGAATGCCTGGCAAAAGAGCCGTATCTTACAATTGCGTCAAAAGGCCAGGCGATCTGGGCTGAGGCGGATCTCTCCTGGGGAGCATTCCAAAGTGACAATGTAGCCACCGAGAACACCCTCCTTTCTGTATAGACCTGCTGATAATGCAAGACCTCCAGGAGGGCATCTCCAGATTACCACAAGGGCCTCCCTGGAATCCGGGGATGTGTGAGGTAATCTTTTAGATAAACGAGGCCTAGACCGTGTAGGGCTTTAATGGTCAAAACCAGCAACTTGAACTGAGCCCAGAAAACAATCGTCAGCCAGTGCAGTACACTGAGCACAGTGTTATGTGCTCCCTGCAACCCGTCCCAGTAAGGAGATGAGCCGCAGCATTCTGCAGTAGCTGCAGTTTTCAAGACATCACCAGGAACAGCCCCACATAGAGCGCATTACAGTAGCCTAGCCTGTAGTCTAGGTGACAAATGCATGAATGATGGTGGTGAGTTCGGAGTCCAAGACATAAGGGCAGCTGCATATCCAGGAGTACCCCCAGACTCTACACAGGTATTCCCCTTCTTCAGATCACTGGCCCTACCCACCAGCATCACCTGTAGCTTATCGGGATTGAGCTTCAGCCAACTCTGCCTCATCCAGTCCCCCACAGTCACCAGACATCGGGACAACAAGGAGACAACAGGGCCTGGGTATGATGAAAAAGACAAATACAGCTGGGTGTCATTCATGTACTGATGACACCGGACCCCACATTCCGGACAACCTCCTCCAGCGACTTCATATACATGTTGAACAAGAGAGGGGACAAGATGGAACCCTGCGGGACCCCACACAAGAGGCCTCCTGAGGAAGATGTATAATCCCCGAGGACCACCCGCTGGGATATATCCATAAGGTATGAATGGAACCATTGCAAAATGGTCCCGTCCACCCAGGCCAAATCCCGCAGGTGTGTCACCAACATCTCGTGGTTCACGGTATCAAAAGCTGCTGACAGATCTAACAGAAATAGCAGGGTCATATGGCCACTGCCCAGTTGTATGAAGAGATAATCAATCAAGGTCACCAACGCTGTCTCCATACCATAACCCAGATGAAAGCACAGGGTTCAGGAAACTTAGGGGTGTGCATGTCATTTTTGTTATTACAATAACAATAATTAAAATTGTCATTTTTCTTATTGATATTACAATAATGAAAATGACAAATAATAATAACAAAAATAGAAATGAAAATGACTTTAAAAAATAAAATAAAGGGAAAAACTGAAAAATGTATTTCTGGCTAAATCTCTTTTGTTTCTTATTCAATTCTGACGAAACTTGGGGATATTGTGCTCCCAGTGAAGTGCATTATGTGTACCACTTCTAGAAATGATTAGATAAAGGAAACCTATTTTATAAGCAATTGAATGTTGTGATTTTAAGAAACACTCCATACACATTCATGGCTACAACGTCTCTATCTTCCATCCAATTTTCATGCAACCTGTAAATATTATGTCCCTACACAGGCTTACCATTTCTGCAACTTTTCAGAAAGATTGGATAAAGGGTCCTGATGGTATAAGACATTAACTTTAAAATACATTTCCAGCTGTAACATGCTTATATTCCATCCTGTTTACAGGTCATTTGGCAGGAATGTATCATTTGATACCTTCCCTGAGATATATGCCAAACTACAGGACAATTTGATAAAGGGACCCAGTTTTATAAGCAATTGAAGTTGTCCCCTTGAAGATCATTATTCAGATAAATAGCAGCACATATAGTGCCAGTCAGAGGCAGACACCTGGCATGGCAGGAGGAGGGAGGCTGTAGGAGGGAGGATGTGGAGCAACCCAAAAGACTGACAGACACATTCACTGGTCAATTGCTCCATGCTTCCAGCTTTACAGGACCAATCAGTAGTAGCTTTGAGGTGGGCGTAGGGGGCAGTTCTGAGGTGGGCATAGAAGGGACATAACTGAGACTTCTGGGATAGCATCTCAGCAATCAGGAGACATAGTTTACACATCCAGGCTGGCCAATTATCATCACAATCACATCCTGAAGCGCTGCAACAGAGGACATAAGAGAATCTCTATTGGCTCTTTCCTAAACAGATGCTTCTGACTTCCCAGTAACAAATGGGGGAAAGATGTTGGGATGGTCACAGCACAGAATGAGGATATTTAGTTGACATTTATGCTGTCCAATTGGCATCACAAACCGATCTTATACCACAGTGACATGTAAGAAATTCCCTGGCATAGGCTTCTTCTCTGCATATGTTGTGCAGGCATATAAAATTGGTACCCTTTATCAAATATTTCTGATATTTGGCCGAGATGATTGTGAAATTGTAATATACAGCCCTGCCAAACTGCATGTATACTGGTTGAACTACAAAGTTGTTACAGTCAGACATACATTTATATGTTAATTGCTTACACCACCAGTACCCTTTAGCCAATCCTTCTGAACTCTGGCAGAGATAGTAAATATAGGAAGGGGTGTAAACTTGCCAAGTTTCATCTACATTAAATGTGAGACAAAGTTTTTACAGCTAAGAATGTATATGAAGATTTTTGTAAAATAATATAATTTAACTACTTATAAAATTGGATTCCTTTATCCAATCTTTTTGGAATTTGGTACACATAATGCCTTCCATTGGAGGTACAATCTAATGTACAATGTAAAGCCACATATAATGAAAAACAGAAACGTTACAGCCAAAAATGTGTTTTCCATTGAAACCAATGAAAAACAAAAGCAAAAATGAAAACGACAATTTGATGTTTATGAAAATGAAAATGAAAATGACAGATTTAAATAACAAAAACAAAAAACAAAAACAAAAATGACATGGGTCCTTGGTGCACACCTCTAGTCAAGATGCACCTGCAGCACCTGTGCATGAGGGAAGTGTGTAACCAGTGTGTGTACACAGACCCGGTGTACAAGGTGGCCAGTTCCAAATGTTCCAGGATCATGACTTGGGCCCACAAAATCATGAGATAATTTTTTTTAAAGTATTAAAAATTAATTTCTTTTCCCCAGGACATTTGGTGTTGGAGCCTGAAATCACATCAATCTGTGCCCTGTCCTTGTGTGCATGCCCTCGTCTCTGCAACCTTACCTTGAACTCAGATTTTCAGTTCTTGAGGGCAGAAATTAGGGCTGGGAATTTCGGTTTTGGATAAAACTGAAAGTACCTGAAAATTGCTATTTCGGATTAATCAGAAATTTCGGTTCTTTTTCGGTTTCAGTACTATCGGATCTTTTGCATTTATTTTTGTACCGTATTTTTAACATTGCGGTTTGTCCCCCATTGAAAAAACACAATGTTAAAAATCCAGGACAAAAATCAGTGCCAAAGATCCAATAATACCGAAGCTGAAAAAGAACCGAAATACATGAGAACTGAAACCGAAATTGACCAAAACTGAAATTTTGTCCAGAGTCCCATCCCTAGTAGAAACTATATAGGGGCCAGATCCATGAACTGGAAAAGGGGCCAAATAAAAACTTGCCATGGGCCACATTAGTTCCAGGGCCTGAGGTTTCCCACCCCTGGTGTAAGGGAAGGGGAGGAGGAATGGAAGGGGCTGGCTTGAGCTGAGGGATTCGAAATGCAGCACCGTAAGTGTGGTTCAGTATCTAAGCTTTAAGTCTACTATCTGTTTCCTAAAGCATTCTCCCCATGTTGCCTTTTCTAGTCATGCTGTCCTCTATCCCAACTGCAACTGCAACTGCAACTGCAACTGAGGTGGGGATGGGAATGAGGGTACCATTTGAGTTCTGTCATGCATACTAAGACTGGGGTTCACACTAAAGCTTTCCCCACAGTTAGGAATTTATTTATTTATTTTATTTATTTTAACATTTGGTATCTTGCAACCCATCCCGCCTCAGGCTGCTCCAAAAACATATGAATATACATAAATTAGACAAATATAAATCAGACAGCTCTCCCCCATTCAGTCCCCCACAGCTGCCAGACACTGAGTAAGCACAAAGACTGCTGGGCCTGGCTCAGATGAAAAGGAGAGGTACAGTTGGGTGTCATCAGCGTATTGATGACACTGAACATCAAACCCCCTCACAACCTTGCCCAGCGGCTGCATAGACACATTGAACAAGGGGGGGGGGGGGGGGGGGA
>QEPC01012829.1:2165633-2214982 GCA_003113815.1 Sphenodon punctatus
GTGTCCCGCCCCTGCCCGGTGCCTTGTGGGGGTTTAGCGCCCGCCGGGGGTTCGGCTGCACGTCTGTTGTGCTGCCACGGGCCGTGATGGTGCGGCCCGGTTCCGGGCCGTGGTCCCGTTCCCGGCACGTCTGTTTGGGTCGTTTTCCAACCCCCGGCCGTGGTTGCGCTGTTCGCCCCCCCTGGTGGTTCGCTGTGGTGAACCGGCCGCCCGTAACGTCTGAAAGTACCCCTTGTTACAAGTGATACCCCACTTTACTATATAGAGAAAATATTTGAGGAAAAAAATAATCTGGAGGGCATTTGAATAAGATTTTCAAGTGACTAAGGGGTCAGAGTTCTATTTACAAAAGACATCTATGGGGCTAATGGAAAATCAATGGGATTTAGTTACCTAGTTGACTACTTAAAATAGGAATTGGACTCCTAACTCACTTAAAGTGTGTTTGAAAATTTTCAATTGTCTAGTGATTTTCACTCTTTCCCTCACAAAGTCAGTTTCCTTTACTGTTTGTGTGGGTCTTTTACCCAACAACAGGAAGAAAGTATCTTTTAAAATAGGAACATGTGATCAACAGTGTATGTAAAGATACAGAGCCAAACTTCATTCCTGAAGTAGCTTCACTGACTTTCATTTTTATCTCTGGGATGAAGTGGACCACATTGTCTCGTTTCTTAACATTCAAATCAATGTTATATTTTGTTTGTAACATCCCAATGCATACCAAGTAAATTTGCCATCACTTGCACTGTGCTGTGGCATCTGCCCTTTCATCCTCAAGAAAGTGATTATGGTGTTACCAAAAGATGCATCTTGCTGGGCAGGGACACATTCAGCACCCACTGACTACAATGGCAGCTTGCACTCAGTGTCTCTCCCAGCACCCATCTCTAAGGGAGGCCAACAGATAAGAGGAGAGCCGGCTTTTATTGGAACATCTTGGCAAAAAAACAAAGACAAGAGAGAAAACTGTCTCCATGCTAGGGATTGGCATCTGGGGGAAATTACAGATCTGGATCCGTATTACCATTCAGCTCTTTAATTACAGATTAAATTACTGATCCGTATTACAGATCCATATTTAAATCCATTAAAAATAGAAACAAATTTTTTTAAAAAGACAAACAAAATTTTTTGTTCATATGCAAAATGGCTGCCGGACCGTTCTGCGCATGCAGGCCTTTTGCAACATGGCATCGTCGTCATCATTGCCATTTTGGAAAAGGGCAGCCGGTCTGCACATGTGCGAAATTACCACTGCACTTGCACAGACCAGCTGCCCTTTTCCAAAATGGCAGTGACACTACTGTTGTCATTTTGCAAAAGGCCGCACATGCACAAATGACTGTGCATGCACATTTATTTATTTTTATTTGAACAAAGCTGCAACGGGGGTGTTACAGTTTGGTATGGCTTAATCCACAGGTGCTCGTTATGAGCAGTTATGGATTTAATCCAATTCCGAATGCTCACCCCCTACTGTACGGATTCCCTCTCCCCTTCTGCATCCAGCACAAACTCCTTGTCCTTACCTTCAAGGTTCTTTATGGCCTTACTTCTCCCTATCTTTCTGCTGACATTCCCGCTATGCTCCCACACAGCAACTTTGCTCCTCTGCTGCCCAGAGTCTCCGGCTTCCTGTCTTCACCTCTTCTCCCATGCTACTGCTACACATAGGACTCCTGCACTGAACACATTTGCTCTGTTCCCTCCATCCTGATTTTCAAATCCCTCCCTCTTCCTTTAGACTTTTCCTAGCTCCCACAGACTGCTCTCTAATGCTGACTCATTCTGCTATCCCATCCTGCGGGGTCCCTACAGGGTCTCTCCCTCTAACTAAGCGAAGCACATTTGCCTGTGATTTCTCAACTTCCTGAATGTATCCCTCTATGTTCCTTTCTTCCTCATCTCCCTCCACATCATCGGGTGAAAACAGACATGATGTTAACCACCCTTTAACCACCCTTGGAGGTCATTTATGCATGTTTCAGGGCTGCATAGGACACCAATACAGTCCTGCAACATGCATAAATAACCACCAAGGGTGGTTAAAGGGTGGTTAGCGTCATGTCTGTTTTCACCCATCTTGTCCATCCGGGGTTGTAAGCCACCTGTCTCCGATTCATGATTGCTCCCTGCCAGGCACATTGCTGGAGCTACATAAATAAATAAATTTTAAAAAAATAAAAATAAATTAAAAAAGCGAATGAGGCAGGACAGTGAAATGGGATTCGGACAACATATCCAGTCCAGGAATTTCAAAAGTGACTTTTGATTTTGGGTATTCCCCCCCTTTTAAATTCCTAACTTAATACAGTTCCAAAGGCCTGACTTTCAGAAAGTGCTAAGAGACCAGCGTCTGAAAACCAGTCTTTTGAAGGGAACAGTAGCGTACTAGATATGAAAATTAATGATCCCTTTCACTGTGAGGAAAATGACTTTTGGACTTCTCCACCTATGTATTTTTTTATTATTCATCTTCACATCCAAACCTTTTACAAACCCACTGATGAATCAGGATGAAGGGGCTGAAAACGGGAAAACACTGGGTATTTTCAGAAGTGACGCTATCACAGGTGGCCATACTTACTTCAGCTTGGCCACCCATGTTGGTGTCACGTCTGTTCCTGCCCACCAGATGTTTGCTGTGGGCAGGAGTAGAGTATTAATAATAATTATTATTATTATTATTATTATTATTATTATTATTATTATTATTAATAATAATAATAATAATAATAATAATAATAATAATAAGCATTTATATAGTGACAGCAATGTACCTGGTGCTTTACAAAGTAATGGAATAGACACAGTCCCTGCCTTAGGGCTTACAATCTGAGAGATTGGGGAGGGGTGGGGGGGAGACAAAGGAAGGGGAACAGAGACAAGGATTGTAACAGTCACGAAGATGCGAGGTCCCAGGTGCACATGCTTGGCTTGGTTACATTGAGAATGATGTCTGGCTGGTCCATGTGGTGAGGATATGAGTATACAGACCTCAAGCAACATATTGTACTGGATGGAGGGTATCAGCAGGAGTTAGGTGAGGGGAACAAGGAGTCGGGGAGGGCAGAGTGGAAGAGGTGGGTCTTGAGGAAGGACTTGAAGGTACGAAGGGAGGGGGCGAGGTGGATGTGGGCAGGGAGGGAGTTCCAGGCATGGGGGGCAGCTAGGGAGCAAGGACGAAGGCAGTTAGGGGAGCAGGGTAGGCGTGGAAGGGCAAGAGAAGGGACAGAGGAGGAATGGAATTCGTGGACTGGAGTACGGAGGAAAATTAGCACAGAGAGGTAGAGGGGAACAAGGTTGCGAAGAGCTTTATAGGTGAACACTAGGGCCGCTTTTAGATGAGACAAATTTGCACATGATTGGTGAAGAATGCGCGTGTTTTAATGCTCGTTTAAACACCTAAATCGTTTTAACTGCGCATTTGCCATGATCGTGTAAAAGCCAAAACCATTTTGAATGTGGCTTTTAAATAATGCGCATTTTTAAAAAAAGCGGTTTTGGCATCCCCCAATCATCAAAGGGGCTCAAAACCGGTTTTAAAAAATGCGCATTATTTAAAAAATACATTCAAAATGGTTTTGGTTTTTACACGATCATGACAAGTGCGCATTTAAAACGGTTTAAGTGTTTAAACGAGCATTAAAACACGTGCATTTTTCACCAATCATGCGCAAATTTGTCTCGTCTAAAAGTGGCCTAGGAGCTTGTGCAGGATTCTTTCAGGAAGGGGAAGCCAGTGAAGAAAGGAGAGGAGGGGCTGCACATGGTCAAAACGACGGACCAGGTGGATGACCCTGGCAGCAGAGTTTTGGATGGAGATAAGGGGAGAAAGGTGAGATCAGGGGACGCCAGTGAGAAGGAGGTTACAGTAATCGAGGCGAGAGATGACCAGGGCATGAACAAGGATTTTGGCAGAGGAGACAGAGAGAAAAGGGCAAATCTTAGCAATGTTATGGAGGGGGAAGTGACAGGATTTAACAACAGAGTCAATGTAGGGTTTAAAAGAAAGGGTTGAGTCAAAGATGAAGCCTAAGCTACGGGCTTGGGGGATGGGAAATATGGTGACCCTGTCGATGCGGATCGACAGGGAAGAGAGAGAGGAAGAATGAGGGGGGAAGATAAGGAGTTCAGTTTTAGCCATGTTGAGCTTGAGTTGACATTGAGACATCCAGGTAGAGATGTTAGAGAGACAGCTGGTGAAGTGAGCTTGAAAAGATGGAGAGAGAGAGAGAGCGGGACAGAGAGTTGAGTGTCATCAGCGTAGAGGTGATATGGAAGCCATGGGGGGGGGGGGCATGAGTTTACCCCGGACCATGGCAGGGTAATTCCTGGTTGTGCACTGGGCTCCCTGCCAGCGCACAACCCAGAGTTAGCCCAGCCATATTCTGGGAAAGGCAACCCCGAACCATGGTAGAGTAGGCCATCACGTCTGATGGCCCGTTCTACCTAACTCTGGCCAGTGGCTGGAGCGTTCCTAGGTGGGTGTGGTGGTCCATCAGGAGGGGTCTGTACTGCACTGAGAAGCACGGGGGGGGGGGGATGCAGATCATATTTGCACATCCCCCCACTCTCTTCCTGTCCCTTCCCCAAGTCCCGGCCACCGGCACATTTGTTCAGTGGTGCGGCATGATCTGACCCAGGGTGAGGGCTGAGGATCTTCAGGATGCTTTCTATTTTTAAAATGTGTGTTCCAGGACCCATATTCACTGTGTTTTCCCCATTTCCACAAATGGGGAAAAGTCAGTGAACATGGATCCCTGCTTATGTTTATGCAGATGTTTTAGGTGAGGAATTAAAAAGAAAAGCTTTTCATCATCTAATCTGGAAAACATCAAAATGGCAGGCGAGGCTGGGAGTATAAGTGATGTAATACAGTGTACTAACATTGCCTGTGCAAGTTAGTACAACATGTCCTCCTAAGACAGTCAAACTCACTTCTGCACCTCACTCCCTTACAGTCTGACATCCTCTTTCTAGATGCAGAGACATTTAGGACCTAGTTCCGGTCTAGTTTACACTGGTAATTCCACTGAAACTGTTTTGCTATTGTAAACCTGGTGCGTAATCAGAATCAACCTCAAGGAGGTCAAGTCCACAGTAATTTTGCTTCCCAAGCGGAAAAAGTAAGAGGCAGTGTTGTGTGGTGGTTGTAACAAGGACACTGTGTGTCAGAGCTTCCAGACTCCATCTTTGCCTTAGGCAAGTCATTAGAAGGTAACATTTTCAGAAACAATCCCTCATTTTGTCCTTACTTTAGTGAACTGTAAAATTTAAGCACCCAAAATTAGCAGGTTTTTATTTATTTATTTATTTATTTTATTATTTTATTTTATTTTATAAATGTGTCAACTTGTCACCCGCCTATAAAACAAGGAGGATGGTAATTCTCTGTCTGACAGGAATTATGTTCCCACTGCGCCAGGGAGGAGGTTGTGCTTGCAAGGCCTAGCCCGGTTCCAGGATCAGGGCTCGTCTTGGCCTGTGGCCTTACACCAGGGCCCAGGACCCATACAGGGTACCCCGAGTGGGGAGCCCCTTCCTCCTCTCTTGTTCAGGCCACCTCAGGAGGAGGGACCACCCCCAGTGGCGCAAAGGTGGGTCGAAGCATAAGAAGCCCGTGAGGAGGGAGGCAATGCAGCGATTTGGAGGAGGATCCTCACCATCAAGGAAGAGTTGCGGGGACATGCGAGGAGTGGACCAGCAGGAGTGCGCAGTGGGCCCCTTGGACCTGGGATGCCTTACATGAGGATGGAGCAAGGCAAGCAGCCCATGCAATATGGGGCTGAAGGGAACCGGGGATCAGCCATCGGGTTACGAGGGGCCGCACCTGGCACAGTGGGTACCCCACCCACTGTGCCAGGTGCGGCCCCTCGTAGCCCCCCTCCCAAGGGGGCCCAACAGCAACCGACAATCAAGACCGGGCAAGCGACTCATTGAGGGGACTGGTGGCAACGGGAGTGCAGCCAGGCCCCTCGTGCGGGACTCCACAATTGGTTTGTTTGAATGGAAGGTGAGTATGGGTGTCCCCGGCCCCAGCCCCAGCCCCACCAGATGGTTCAATGGGACACGTACAAATATGTGCGACCACCACAGGGGGGACCCAGAGACCCGAGTCGGTAGGAACAACAGGGCAGAACGTAGGCACTAATCTGGGAGGGAACCAAGGAATGCCGGGAGCAGCTCCTACAGAGCTTATACAAGGAAAGGGCGTGGTTGAGGTAGCTGCTACACTGGGTGTGGGCACGAGCAAGCAAACCATTGCCCCCCCACCCGGAGGAGCTATACCGTGCATGGCTGCACCATTTGGGGCGCACTTATTGCCTGCAGTGAAGGAAAAAATCCTAAAGGGGGAATATGTAGACATTTACGCCCTTTTGTTCAGTAATTCAATCATGGATCACTCGGAACCTGAAGACGGAAAAGATAAGGAGAAGTTCAAGCGTCCCAAAGCCGATCGGAATTAGGCCAATTGGACTTCAGCATTCTCGGTATACATGGGTGTCATACTTCAAGCCGATCCTAGCCGGGGCCTCGAACTCCACAAGTACGCAGACATCATCCGGCGTGCGTATGGAACAGGACCAGTAGACGCATGGTTGTGCTACGATGAGGCATTTCGCCACAGGGCTGCCACCACACCCAGGCTCCGATGGGACGTACATGCACCTGACCTATGGTTAGAGTGCATGGTAGATGTTACCAAGGCCCCCAGGGCTGACCATGGGCATCCATTGGTCCGGGGAGGGGTGGCATGGGGACACGATTCCTTTTGAGGTGACAATAGAGGGGGTACCCAGGCAAGCACAGGCTCTTGCTGGGATTTCAATAAAAGGGGCCGTTGCAACCGGCAGTCCTGCAGGTTCCGCCATATATGCTCCAACTGTGGAGGCGGACACCCAGCAATTCAGTGTACTAGGCCAAGGCAAAAGGGAGGAAAAGGAGGTTATGCCCAAGGGGGAGGCACTCCAAAAGGGGGCTCTAGCTCCACTACCGGGTCGTGGAACCCAAAAGGGTCCAACCCCAATTAAAATTGAAGAGTTAGAAAGAGCTTTACAGCGGCACCCAGACAGGACTGAAGTTAGATACATAATTCAAGGTTTTAAGAAGGGTTTTGTTATACCGGCGGGTTTTGTTAAACAGCAGACAGAAGTTAAGAATCTTAAGTCAACATTAGGGATGGAGGACATAGTGATGGGCAAGTTCAAGAAGGAGTTACAAGAAGGAAGAGTAGTAGTCCCCTTTGAGCGCCCACCCATGGGGAACTTCGTGGCATCCCCGCTGGGTATTGTCCCTAAGAAGGCAAAAGGTGAATTCCGGTTAATTCACCACCTGTCTCACCCTCGGGGTAGTTCGGTCAATGATGCCATTCCTAAGAAGCTCTCAACCATTAAATACGCATCGTTCGATGAGGCAGTCGCAAAGGTGAGAGTTGCAGGAAGGGGTGCACTCTTGGTAAAATGCGATGTAAAATCAGCATTTCGTTTGTTGCCAGTGCACCCCAGAAGTTTCCACCTCCTTGGTTTTCAATTTCAGGGCAGGTATTATTACGACCGGGCTATGCCGATGGGCTGCTCAATTTCCTGTTCAGTTTTTGAACGATTCAGTACCTTAATGGAATGGGTTGTGCAAAGGCTTAGCCGGGGAGCAGTCACAAAATACCTCAATGATTTCCTTATAATTGGTGCTCCAAATATGGGAGATTGGGCCCTGTGGTTGTTCCAGGAGGTAGCAGAGGAGCTTGAGGTTCCCCTGGCTCCAGAGAAGACCGAGGGGCCAGTGACAAGACTCACCTATTTGGGTATTGAATTGGATACTGAAGCCATGTCTTCTAGATTGCCCGCAGAAAAGTTGGCAGGTATTCGGAACAAGATTAACGAATCCCTATCAGCCCGCAAGATCACCGTGCGGGCTCTCCAGTCCTTGGTAGGGAGTCTGAATTTCGCTTGCCAGGTGGTGGCCCCTGGTAGAGCATTTTTATCCCATCTGTACGGAAAATTAAAAGGGGACCTACCTCCCCATTTCCATATACGGGTTACTAGCGAAATGTGCCAGGACTTGAGAGTATGGATGACATTCCTCCAGGGGTTTAATGGAGTGAGCTTCTGGAGGGAATTATGGCTCCTCCAAGCCAACTTACAGGTGCAATCAGACACATCAGGAAGGGCAGGATTTGGCATATACTTTGGAGGGCATTGATGCACTGCCCCATGGCCCAGTGGGTGGCATTTGGCCGGTGTCACGAGGGATCTCACTTTTCTGGAGCTATTTCCCATTGTAGTAGCAGTATTAATTTGGGCTAGGTTCTTTGCCAACCGGACGGTGGTTTTCTGGTGTGACAACCTTGCTGTTGTCCACATAGTTAACACACTTTCCTCCTGGCCCCCAAGGGTTATGACACTGGTCCGGGCCCTAGTGCTAGCATGTTTAAAGGACAACATTCTTTTCATCGCAAAGCATGTCCCTGGAATTGACAATGGCATAGCGGATGCCCTTTCTTGATTCCAGATGGACCGTTTTTGGGAGCTGGCACCGGAAGCCCATGCAGTACCAGACTCTTTGCCGCTGGATATCTGGAACCTTGGGAGATAGAGGTGCAGTCCACCGTCCAAGGGGCACTAGCCCCTTGAACACAGGCTGCATACGGTAGGGCCGTTTGGGATTTCCAGGGTTTTAGGGCAAAACAGGGGTGGGGAAGTTCTCCAATTCGTGTTGGCCTTACATAAACGGGGATTGGCGGTTGGGACCATTGCTGGGAAAATCGCTGGCATCACTTTTGTCAGTAGGCTGAAAGGGTTTCTGCCTCCCGACAATGGTTTCTACCTAAAGCACATGTTGGAGTCATGGGAATGAAAACAGATAACAAGGTGCAGAATGCGAGCTCCTATAACATCTCCCATACTCACACGAGTGGTTGGATCCTTGGTGGACATTTGCTATAGCACGTATGAAGCACAACTATTTCAAACGGTGTTTGCCACCATGTACTTTGGGGGGTTTAGGGTAAGTGAAGTGGTATGCAGTTCCGCCAAGGATTTCACTTGTACCGCCCTGTGGCTGGAGGACCTGGAGGCACTGCAATCCAGAGTAATATTACGGCTTTGCCATTCTAAAACCGACCAGAAAGGCCGTGGGCAAAGGGTAGAACTTTATCAAGGGGGCCTGCAAGCGATTTGCCCCATTACCCAGATGCAAAAATACATGGCACTACGGCCAAGCACTCCGGGCGCATTATTTATTCACTTAACAGGAGCACCAGCCACAACTTACCAAGTAACAGCCATACTCCGGACAGCGTTAAAAAAGATTGGCCTACCAGCACAGGAATTTGGGTTGCATTCCTTTCGGATTGGGGCAGCAACAACAGCGGCAGCCGCCGGTTTGCAGGAGTCAGCTATTCAAGCCGTGGGAAGATGGCGGTCGGGAGCATATAAGAAATATGTCCGACCATATCACCATTAACACTTTGCCATTTATTTCTACCAGGACCCAGGACTGACAGTGTTGCTCGAGAGGAGGTGTGGATCATCGACCACAGCCTTGTCTGGTGGGCAGGTGCAGCTGCGGCAACGTCCAAATGCCCCATTTGTTCTGGGCAAAAAGGTGCACGTTAGATGGATGGGCAGGAGCGGGTTACGTTGGAGACAGCTCCTACCTATGTTGAGAGGTTTAACACACCTGCCATCACCAAGAATATTAGTTATTCATTTGGGTGAGAACGATTTGCCCGACAGGAGTGGGGTTAGTTTAATCATAAATATAAAAGAGGACCTATTAACAATTAAGCAGTGGTTTAAGGGGGTTCGTTTAGTCTGGACAGATTGGGTGCCCAGGATTAACTGGAATAGAGCTATCAAACCTGGAAAAGTGGATAAGACTAGGAGAAACATAAACTGGGAGGTTGGTAAATGGTTGAGAAGCTTAGGGGGGTCAACCATTAAGCACGTTGGAATCCTCCACACAAGAACCGGTGAGGTTGCAGCTCGTCTGCATACGCTCCCAGCATCCTTGGCTGTCATCGCTTGAGGACACCACGTCTCTCCTGGGGTTTGGTCTTCCTGCCACCCCAAGCTCCACCGACCAGCGGGCCAAGAACTGGTGAGGTTGCAGCTCGTCTGCATATGCTCCCAGCATCCTTGGCTGTCATCGCTTGAGGACACCACGTCTCTCCTGGGGTTTGGCCTTCTTGCCACCCCAACCTCCACCGACCAGCAGGCTGAGAACTGGTGAGGTTGCAGCTTGTCTGCATACGCTCCCAGCATCCTTGGCTGTCATCGCTTGAGGACACCATGACTCTCCTGGGGTTTGGCCTTCCTGCAACCTCCACTGACCAGCAGGCTGAGAACTGGTGAGATTGCAGCTCGTTTGCATATGCTCCCAGCATCCTCGGCTGTCATTGCTTGAGGACACCACGACTCTCCTGGAGTTTGGCCTTTCTGCCGTCCCAAGCTCCACTGACCAGCGGGCTGAAAGGCACGCGCCTGACAGCTACTTTTCTCCATTTCTTTTCTACTGTATTTCCTCCTCCTATCTTACTCACTAACATGTCTGCCCTATTTCCTCGTCTTTTCTTTCCCTTCTCCTCTTCCTGTCCATCTTTTTCTCCCTCTACTTTTCTCCTTCCAGCTTCTTCCTCCCCACAACCGGTCACCACTCTCTAACCTCCCCAATACATCATTTTCTCCCTTGGCTAATTTCTCTCCTTGCTCCCCTTCCACTCCTCCTGTCTCTAGTCTTCCCCGGCGCTCCCCTTCTCCCAATCTTATCCCTATTCCTTGCCTCCACCTCATCAACTACCATTTTTCTGCTCCCTCTGGAACTGTCGCTCATCTGTCAGTAAAGCTCCCTATATCCATGATCTTTTCCTCTCTCGCGCCCTCCAGCTCCTTGCCCTTACTGAAACTTGGATCACTCCCTCGGACTCTGTCACGCCTGCTACCCTCTCCTGTGGGGGTCTCTCCTTCTCTCACCAACCCCGCCCTGAAGGACGGGGTGGTGGGGTGGGCCTCCTTCTTGCTAAATCCTGTCAGTTCCAACCAATTTCTCCTCCCCCCTCTCTCTCCTTCCATACCTTTGAGGCTCACTCCGTGCGCCTCTACTCCCCCCTCCATCTACGT
Source organism: Sphenodon punctatus (assembly GCA_003113815.1). Taxonomy (NCBI): domain Eukaryota; kingdom Metazoa; phylum Chordata; class Lepidosauria; order Sphenodontia; family Sphenodontidae; genus Sphenodon; species Sphenodon punctatus. The sequence goes on from QEPC01012829.1 coordinate 2,176,757, forward strand.
GTTGCTGTCATCTACCGTCCCCCTGGTCCTCTCTCTTCCTTTCTTTCTGACTTTGAGTCCTGGCTCACTTTCTTCCTCTCTGTTGATATCCCCACTCTCATCCTTGGTGACTTCAACATTCATGTTGATGACCCATCTCAGCCCTCAGTCTCTCGCTTCCTCTCCCTAGCCTCCTCCTTCAACCTCCACCTTTGGACCAACTCCCCCACCCATACTAATGGCCATTCTCTTGATCTTGTCCTCTCTAGAAACTGCTCTGTCGCTGATCTCTCCTTCGATCCTCATCCTATATCAGACCACTTCCTTGCCTCTTTCAACATTTCCCACTGTCCCCCCTCCTCTTCCCCTTCTCTACGCCCCTTCCGTGACCTTCAAGCTATTGATCCCCTGGACTTTGCCTCCTCTCTCTCTCCCCTTCTTCCTACAGTCTTCTCTTCCTCCTCCCCTGACTCCGCTGTCTCTGCTCTCAACGCCTCTCTCTCCTCCACACTTGACTCCCATGCCCCTCTCTCTTCCCGCCCTGCCTTCTCCCACAACCCCCGTCCTTGGCTCACCCCTAGTATCCGCCACCTCCGTTCTTGCACTCGTGCTGCTGAACGACTCTGGCGCAAATCCCATTCTCACGCTGACTTCCTTCACTTCAAATTCTGTCTCTCCACCCTTACTTCTGCTATCTCCCTTGCTAGACAACACTACTATGCCTCCCGCATTGAGTCCTGTTCTCGGGACCCTCGCCGCCTGTTCTCTACCTTTGACTCCCTCCTCAAGCCTCCCTGTCCTCCCCCTCCTTCTTCCCTTTCTGCTCAGGATCTTGCCTCCTTCTTCACCTCCAAGATAGACAAGATCCGCCTCGACATCGCTTCCCACTCCTCTCTTCCCACTCCCACCCCTCTCCCTCCTCCCCCTCCTTCTCTCATGTCCTCCTTCTCCCCTGCCTCCCTTAAGGAAATCTCCTCTCTGCTCTCCTCCTCCAACCCTTCCACTTGCCCCCTTGATCCCATTCCTTCCCGCCTCCTCACCTCCATTACTCCCACTGTCGCCCCTTCCTTCCTGCACATCATCAACCTCTCCCTCTCTACTGGCTCTTTCCCTTCTGCCTTCAAACATGCCACAGTCTCTCCTATTCTCAAAAAGTCCACTCTTGACCCCTCTGACCCTTCTAGCTATCGTCCTGTCTCACTCCTTCCTTTTGCTTCCAAGCTGCTTGAACGTGTTGTCTACTCCCGCTGCCTTGACTTCCTATCCTCCAACTCCTCCCTTGACCCCCTCCAATCTGGCTTCCGCCCCCTTCATTCTACTGAAACTGCTCTCGCTAAGATCACCAACGATCTTCTGGTGGCTAAATCTAAACGTCTCTATTCCATTCTTGTCCTCCTTGATCTCTCTGCTGCCTTCGATACTGTTGACCACTCACTCTTGCTGGATTCCCTTCACTCCCTTGGCTTTTGTGGCTCTGTCCATAACTGGTTCTCCTCCTACCTCTCTGACCGCTCCTTTAATGTGTCTCTCTCCAACTCCGCCTCCTCCTCCTTCCCCCTCTCAGTTGGTGTTCCTCAAGGCTCTGTTCTTGGCCCTCTCCTCTTCTCGATCTATACCTCATCCTTAGGCAAACTCATTGCCTCCCATGGCTTCCAATACCACCTCTATGCTGATGACACTCAACTCTATCTCTCTACTCCCTCTCTCTCTCCCTCTGTTCAAGCTCGTCTCATCAACTGTCTCTCTGACATCTCTACCTGGATGTCTCAACGTCAACTCAAACTCAACATGGCTAAAACTGAACTCCTTATCTTCCCCCCTCATCCTTCCTCTCCTTCCTCACTGTCAATAACTATTGATGGAGTCACCATCCTGCCTGTCCCCCAAGCCCGTAGCCTAGGCTTCATCTTTGACTCACCCCTTTCTTTTAAACCCTACATTGACTCTGTTGCTAAATCCTGTCGCTTCTCCCTCCATAACATTGCTAAGATTCGCCCTTTTCTCTCTGTCTCGTCTGCCAAAACTCTTGTTCATGCTCTGGTCATCTCTCGCCTCGATTACTGTAACCTCCTTCTCACTGGCCTTCCCCGGTCTCACCTTTCTCCCCTCATCTCTGTCCAAAACTCTGCTGCCAGGGTCATCTACCTCGCCAGTCGCTTCGACCATGTGCAGCCCCTCCTCTCTTCGCTTCACTGGCTTCCCCTTCCTGAACGAATCCTGCACAAGCTCCTAGTCTTCACCTATAAAGCTCTTCACAACCTTGCTCCCCCCTACCTCTCTGCACTTATCGCCCTCCATACTCCAGCCCGTGCACTTCGCTCCTCCTCTGTCCCTTCTCTCACCCTTCCACGCCTTCCCTGCTCCCCTAAGCGCCTTCGTCCCTTCTCACTTGCTGCCCCCCATGCCTGGAACTCCCTCCCTGTCCACATCCGCCTTGCCCCCTCCCTTCATACCTTCAAATCTCTCCTTAAAACTCACCTCTTTCGCTCTGCTCTGTCTGACTCTTTATCCTGCTGAGCCACTATTCCTATACCTACGATCGGTTTACCCTTATCCTTGCAACATGGACCTGCCTGCTGTCATTCTCATCGTAACCAAGCCAAGTACGTGCACTTGAGACCTCGCATCTTCATGAATGTTAGACCCCTTGTCTTTCCCTCTTTTCTTCTTCCTAAGTCTCTCCCCCAGCTCCTGTCCCTCAGATTGTAAGCCATAGGGGCAGGGACCGTGTCTATTTTATCACCTTGTAAAGTGCCAGGTACACTGCTGGCGCTATATAAATGTTTGTTAATAATAATAATAATAATAATAATAATAATAACTGAGCTCTATAGGGAAGACGGCGTTCACCTATCTGAGCTGGGGAACGACATGTACCTGGCAGCTTTGGCCGGTCATTTGGAGAATTTAATGGCGGTCTAGGAGGTGGAGGTCGGGGTGGTTCAGTTTTGACTGTCCCTTAGTGGCAGGGGTCCAGTATGCCAGTAAAAGTTTAATAGGTAAGTTATGAAGCTAGTAAGGGTCATCTCATTAAGAGATGGGGAGATGATACCCAGTGTAATGCAGGGCACAGCATGCACTGGGATCATGCTCCCTGGAAGTGGTGTCTTAACAGGGACCACAGGGACATGCGCTGTCTTCGGACCTGGTGGACGCTTCACTTCTTACTCGCACCCACAGTGGGTTGTCCCCCCCCCCTTCGGCATTGCCCTGTCGAAGGAGGGGATGAGTTTTTCGATAGGATACTGTCAACGGAGGGCACATCCGGGCAGTACCTGAGTTAATAAGTTCGTATTTAGTTAAATGGCATACTGGACCCAAATTGCACTGAGCAATTCCCCACCTTCCTATAATTGGATGATTGAATAAAGAGTGTGGCCAGTTTTACACCAATACAAGTCTCTGTGTCTCATTGGGTGCGTCGACAAGCTCTCTCAAAGCAGGAGGGTTGCTCCAACTGGCCTTCAAATAGCTGTTCAAAATTCTGTCCGGCTCCAAGGAAGAAAGAGTTATGTCTGGAATATTTCACTCCAACTTTCAGAGAGCAACTCTGTGTATTCCTTGGTGAGCAAGGCCTGGATGAATGGCAACAGCAGTTCAAACTGTTTATTCCTTTCTTAGCAATAATGTTTAGGTTGGGGAAAGCCTTCCAAGATATATAGAATTCCTCATGCTGAGTAAGGGGCTCCTTCACTTATTGCCACTGCTGCACACTATGCACATTATTATTAGACCTCCCCTTCCATACCACAATAGTTAGGGAACACTCAATGTTGTAATTATAAGACCCTTATATTTCAGGGTATATAATTCAGCTGTAAAAATCTGCCCTGGGCTTAAACTTGGCACATGAATGCAAGAAAGGTATCCCCACCCCCCACCCCCCCGCATCTCTCTCTCTCTCTCTCTGTGTGTGTGTGTGTGTGTGTGTTTAAAGCAAGTTTTAAAAATAATTTTTAAAAAATATCTTCAGCCGCATTATGTTGTAAAAGTAGAGGGGGAAAAATAGAAGTTTGTGGTTTCAGATGCTTTTTTCAGGCGTCTCTTGTGTAACTCAAAGCCAACTTTGTTTTTTAAGCTGAAATTTTCCAGGCTATTAGTTCATAATGTGGACCTTTGCCTTTTGGTGTTCTGTTTAAACACACACACGAAAAGAAGAAGCAAGGTATTTCAGTTAGAAAAGTGGGTTTCTGTAATTTATTTTTTGCAAATAAAATGTATGAATTGTTTGAAAACCATGGAAGTAGCACAATAAGCAGGGCTGCTTATAGAATAAGTGTAGGGTTGGAAATTACTATTTATAATTATATAGTATTACTATTCTCAATGTTCAAAATACTTTACAATCCTAATCTAGTTCACCCTCGCAACAACCCCGTGAGACAGGTCATTATTATTCCCCTTTCACAGATGAATTCACAGAACAAAGGCCCTTTTCAATTGGGCTGGCAGCGTGGGGGGATGGGTGGAGGCCACGGCAGGTGGGTGGTGAATGGGCACCCCATCGTATGATTGCCCACCCACCTTCACCCATCTCCACACATGGAGGCACCTCCGTTTTCTCCAGTGCCTCCGTGCTTGGGCAATGGGTGGAGGTAGATGGACCACAGGAGCATGCATGCACCCCCACCCGCCTGCTGTGGCAGTTCCATGGACACCCACCCACCCGGGCAAGGGGGGAGGTGGGCATTTGTGCCAAAAGGACCTAAGGCTAAGAGTTTGTCATTTGCCCAACACAAGCTGGTAATTTCATGGTTAAGATAGATTTGCACCTTAGACTCCTGGGTCTAAGTTGAACACCTTATCTACTAGGCTATCCAACTCAGAGTTCCCTTCAATACTGTTGATGTGATCTGCTCAGATGAACCTGCTGGGTGGTACCACCACCTTATCAAAATGTGTCCTTTAGGCCCCCTGTGTTCCCACATGGAATAAAGGCCAAGTAGGAGTTTGAAGTTCATGGCTCAAGGGCAGAATTTCCCAAAGGATTCTCAAGGCAAGAGGCAAAACTCACTTTATTAAATAAACAGTTACAGCCTATAAATATGAACATAAATCTCCAAACATTAAGAAGTGGTGGCATCTGCTCCTTAGCTGAGGCCAGCACACAGTCTCCATTATAAAGCATGAAGATTATTAATGATTTATTATTATTATTATTATTAGTATTAGTATTAGTATTTATATAGCACCAGCGATGTACATGGCGCTTTACAGAGAATAAGATAGACACGGTCCCTGCCCGAGAGCTTACAATCTACTATTGCTTATAAAATTGGCACCATTTATTCTATTTTTCTGAACTTTGACAGGGAGGGCCACTTAGGTGTGGGGTACAAGCTATCCAACTTTCATGCAAATTGGACAAAGAAAAGTTGGAGAAAAAAAATACGTTTATGTCCGGTTTCAGATGCTTTTTTTCTTTTTCTTTTTCTTTTTTAGTGTCAGTACCATATTGATACAAGCCAACATCTATAAATCAATGTCTATGAATTTATAAACTGTTTGGGAATAGAAGTGCTTTTTGGAGAACTGTTTGTTATTATGTGAAGGATGAGGGAAGGGGATGCTTCCACTTGCTCACTGTCTTCCACTTCCATTATTACTTTATTCAAGTGAGCAATAAAGTACTGAAAAGATGAATCAGTAGAATCTCAAGCAAAACATCAGCTGGGGGATCTGATTCTCTGCTCTTTTCAAGAAATGTCTGGTGAGAGACCTAGCGGGGGATAGGACAAAGTACCCTTAAGCCACCTTTGTACTTTCCATAGTCTGAGCTTATCTCAGCCTTATAAAAAAGGAAGGATGCGAGATCAGTGGTTAGATGCTTCACCTGAGACTCAGGAGTCTGAATATGAGTCTCTCCTGAGACTCAGGGTGATTTCAGACATTACGAGATCACGCTCAACCACAGTGAACCACAATCAATTCCGCGGCGGGACCAAAGCGGCCTGCATGTCTATTTGGCGACCGCCAGATGTTCACCACAGTCAATACCCACATGGGGTCAAAATCAACCACACTTCCGGAGCTCCGACCCGGACCATTTCCGAAAGCGTGGTCAAAGAGATTCCCAATGGGAAAGTAATGTCTGAACGGCAACCAACGGCTGGAACCAAAGAAAATGATTCCCAGCTGGGGAAAAAGCAAGCAGAATAACTGCCAGGCAACCAGCAACAACACAGACCAGGGAGGAAGATTTAAAGGGCACACGACAGCAGCCGGGACAAGCTGCCCCGGTGCCTTACGAGTGCTTTGACCACGACCCGGCCTGGGATCGGCATAATGTATTTTGCGCTGCCCCGGGCCATGGTCCAGTGGTCTGATTTCCTGCCGTGGTCCCAGTCCCATCATGTCTGTTCAGGGCTTTCCTTGACCACGGGGGTGGTTAATCTGTTCACCCCTGCCGGGAATCCACTGTGGTGAATCGGGACCGCGTAATGTCTGAAATCATCCTCAGGAGCCCTGGATAATGGTTCGGTGGGAGTATGGGATTTGGAAGTGGGTGGTCAGGAGTGCCATGTCCCCCTCAATCAGAGGGAGGATGAGTATGGGGTTGGGGGGAGAGGCATTAGGATGAGGGTGGGTGGGAATGCTCCCCTCATTGAAAGAGGAGGATCTGAGCATGGGAAGTGGGGAAGAGAACTCCCCACTCCCACCCCAGTGAAAGAAAGGTGGAAGGATCTGTTGGAATGGGATGAGATATGAATGGGTATTTTCAGACATTACGAGATCACAGTGAACCACGGTGAACCACGGTCAATTCCGCAACGGGGCCAAAGTGCCCTGAATGTCTGTTATGCGGGCGCCAGATGTTCACCACAGTCAATACCCACCTGGGGTCAATATCAACCACGCTTCCGGACCTCCGGCCCGGACCATCGCCGAAAGCATGGTCAAAGCGATTCCCGATGGGAAACAAAAAAAAGTAATGTCTGAATGGCAACCATCAGCTGGAATCAACCAAAATGATTCCCAGCTGGGGACAAAGCATGCAGCATTGCTGCCAGGCAACCAGCAACAACATAGGCCATGGAGGAAGATTTAAAGGGCACACAGCAGCAGGCAAACACGGCGGGATGGAGCGAGGTGGAAGGGAGAGGAGAGTGGTGGGAGAGAGAGCAAGGCAGGAGGAGGAGGAGGTGCAGGAGGAGGAGGTGGTCATGTTGCACATGGAGGGGGTGGAGGGACAGCAGCAGCAACAGGAGCAGTCGGGACAGGCCGACCCGGGGCCAATGACCGGGCTAGGGGAGGAGGCACCCTGGAAACAGGTACGGGGACCGAAGGGGAGTGGACCCGGTGGCACAGGGGCACCATGGGGGGCGGGCAGCCACCTGGGCGGCAAGAGGGGGGGAAGGGAGAGGGCTGCGGGACAGGAGCAGACCAGCAACTGACCCCCCCACCCTGTCCTGCAGACACAGAAGCAGCCCCGGGAATCCGAGTCACCGGAGGAGACGGACGCACACCAGATGGAGGAGGAGGAAGGGGAGCAGGAGGAGGAGGAAGAGGCACCAGAGGGTCCACGGGGAGAAGGCCCTACCACAGAGGGGGGCAATGGGGGCACAGGGAGACCCAGGAATTCATCCGCATCTGGGGGACCCTGGAGCATCAACTGGAGCTCGCGCTCAATCAGCACAATGAGCATGTGTTCCGGGAGATCGTGCGGGAAATGGAGGTGATGGGGCATCACAGGACCGTGGCACAGTGCCGGTCGAAGGCCAAGGAACTCATGAGGGGGTACAAGGCCATATGGGACAACAACCGGTGGTCTGGGAACGGAGCCCAGACCGCCCCCTACTATGATGCCCTGGACTCAATACTCCACATGAAGGGCTCCATAGTTGCCCTGCACCTCGTGGGGAGTACTGTGGTCCAGGACAGGGAATGGACCGATGTACCCCCACCCCTCGCCGGCCCCGAAGAAGGCACTGGCTCCAGGGCCCCAGATTCCCAGGAGGAGCACCCCGGGACCTCGGGGACCAGCAAACCCCGCCCCCGACAGCAGCCCAGAGAGCCCCCACCCCCTGTCTGGACCAGGAGACTCCAAGGCCGGCACACTGGTCACCCTCAGCCAGTGGTCGCAGGGGGACCCCAGCAACACAGAGGGATCAGAGACAGACATCAAGGGTAAGAAGGCAGATGGGAGGGGGGATAGCCCCTTTGGGGAAGGCCCCACCCACCCCCACACTCCGGACCATGGAATGGGGGCCCAGGGAGCCGCGCTGTCAAACCTACATCCCTCTGCCAACTGACCCCACTCCACCCCCACAGGGCGCGGCACGCCCCAGCAGCAGAGACAGGCGGGTGAGGAGGCCGGTATAAACAGATAGATGGCAGTCTGCTCCACTCCAGCCCCGCTTCAAGTGTTCTGGAGTATCCTGGAGCACTGCAAGCAAAGTGGGATGGCCAAACCTGGGGCACTGGCCAGAGGCAGAGCTTCTGACCTTCTGCTTGGTGGACAGCCACTGCAGCTCCACTCTTGGCTGGAGGTTGCCCTTGGCAATGCCTTAGAGTTGCGGGTGGCAGTCTAGAGCATTGGGCGATCTGCTTGCAACTTTATGGTATGGGGACCCAGTGCAGCAGCCTCTGGGTCCATGTAAACCTGACCTATGTGGGGCTGGAGGCAGGGGATGTGGGGCTGGCCACCCCATAGCAGCTCCAGGGGTGGCCAGCCCCAGGTCTGTCTGAAGACATCTGTTATGCCTGAGAAGTGGAGACACCATCCACACCCCTGATGCTGAAATTTCAGGTGGTATTTTGGATTAGGACTGAAAAAGGTGAGTGGGTTTACTGTTTGTGAGCATTATTTGCATTTTGGGGTTGCTCTTTGGCTACTTGAATGCTATCCATGACTGGCTATGGGTACTTGCCTATCAGTTTTTTCAGGTATTCTGTTTCAATTTTGGGATTGTTTTGGTTGTATTATTTCAGTATTTTAATTGCATAATTTCCAGAAATTCCATATATGGCCATTATTACAAGGATTTCCCCCACACTCATGGGGTGTATGAAAATGGCACAGTGGGGGGATGGGTGTTCAATTGGTGTTCATCCATGTGAACACCACGGGTGATAGGTGGAGGTGCGTACGCACTCCCACGTAACACCCACCCATACCCAACACCCACCCATCTCCACACATGGAGCCATCCAACAAAATGGAGGAGACCCCGTGGGTGGAGATAGGTGGAGGTGTGTGGCGGTGTGTGTGTGTCTGTGGGAAAGGACACCCACCCACCTCCACCCGCCGCGGCAGCACACTCATCTCCCCACCCACTGCTGCCCTTGTAAAAAGGTCCTATGTAATAATGCCAGAATGACATAACCAAAATGCCAAAATACCGGCGCCAACAACAACAACAAGAAGAAAAGAAAGAAAAGAAAATGTAAGAATCAAAATGGATATGTGGCAGAGAATAAACCTGCATTGGTTAATACCAGAACAGTTGTTTTTGGTTCAAGTAGTGTCAATTCGATGTGCTTCTCCATTTTTTTCAGGTACCGATTTCAGTTCTATTTTAGGTATCTTGGTTCCAGCCATTGGCTGTTTTCACACAGACGCCCCCCACCTTGCACCTGTGTGGGTGGGGGGGCACCCGTGGGAATGCTGCAGGCAGTGGGTGGGGGTGCGTGCGCTCTCCACCCATCACCCACACCAGGTGCCAATGCCCGATGATCTGTGCATGGAGAAGGGTGAAGGTGGGTGGGGATCCGTGGGAACAGACCCCCAAGCACTGTCCACCCCCCACGCCACCCCACCCCCCATGCACCCGCGCCCATTACAAAAGGGCTATTGAGCGCCTTGAAGATAAGGACTGAAATCTTGACTCAGTTACTTAACCAGTAAGACATGCCAGGGCATGCGTTTCTAAGAGATCACTGCCTAAAGCCTCTTCCAGCTCCGTTTCCACCAGGCAAAGACAATGTGACAGCTATTGGTAACAAGCATTGTCTAATCCCAACAACATCCAGTGAAATGTATCCAGAACAGATTATATGATTAAAACTCCTGGGTTCCAGGTAGGTACACTTCCACACAGTCCCTTTTAACAGGCACAATTGCTGTGGATTAAAAGGTGAATCGAAAGAAAAATGGTGTCCAGAACTTCGAAGCAGCCCAGACAGCACTTAACCACATGACAGACCCAGAGAGAAGTCTAAAGCCACCCACACAGTTGCTTGGAGAGCGTTGCCAAGAAGCCAGATCCTTTGGCAGGGGGAAAATAGCTTGCATCTGGATCCTGTGTTTGAAGCCCATGGTATATAGGAAGAGGAGAATGAGGAGTAGTAGTGGGAAATGTGTTCTCCGCAGACCAGATTTCATTTTGATTTGAAAGCATAAAGGGAAGGAGTTTATTATTATAATAGTAATAACTCATTTCTCCTTACAAAAGCAGTACAACCATTCTACGAGTGGTGGACCAGCCAAGAACAGAATTAGGGCCATGCTTACTGTCATTTCAGTCCAGTCTGCCTTTTGTTTTTAATATAAGCAAATAGAGTTGCATGTTTATTTGAATTCACAGTGAATAAAAGGAGAAGTTCATTGTCTCCTCATAAAGTAGGAGAGGAGAACAGCATGTGGAGAAGCCTAGACTGGTGTTTGGCAGGATAGGGAGAAAGGGATCAGTGTTCCTCATCCAGCAGAGAGAGGTGCTGTATGGCGTAGAAGTTGGTCCTGGGAGATCAGGATTCAAACCTTGCCTTAGCAAGATTCACTGGGTGACCTTGGGCAAATCACTGTCTCTCAGCCTCAGTTCCCCATTTGTAAAATGGGAATAATAGTGACCTATTTCACAGGGTTATTTTGAGGGTGAACTAGTTAATGACTGTAAAGAATTTTGGATGCTGAGAGCACCATGTAAATGATAAACATAATATAAAGATTACAATGAGGAATAGTGGCTTAGACACAACTGAGTCATCTGCTAAAGCCCTTGGGCCTTTTAAAACTGGGAGCTGTAGATGCAGGTCATGTGATTAGGAGCAAGCATATGACCTACGAGAAAACAGTTTCTTAGGTAGGAAGAGCTAGGACTAAGAATGAGCTTTGCCTCTACCCATCTTGTGGAACAGAGGACAGATCTCTGTGACCAAGTATTACTTTGACCTTTTTGTAACTTATTTATTTATTAATTTAAAAATTTCTATCCCACCCCTCTCACTCAAGGCAACTTGGAGCAGCTCACAGCCAGGTAAAAAGAACAATAATATAAAAATAGATAAATACAAAAAATAAATAGGGCTGCCACCCTATTAGAAATTTTGGCTTATTAATCGATTAAGTCTTTTTGTCGATTAGCTGAGCAATTAGCCGATTAAATTTTGCATTATGTTTGAATATATTTGCATATATTTGCATAAATATGCATAGATCTGCCTAATTTGTGTGTGCTGGGGAACTTGCCTTTCACTGGAACGCATCCCCTTGAGCTACGGACTCAGAACTATGGACTGTCAGAAGGTCCTGGCAGCTAACCGATTAATTGGGGGACAAATTTTAATCAGTTTTACACAAATTGATCGATTAAGCAGTTCGATTAATCGGGTAATGGTTGCAGCCCTAAAAATAAATACATAAACTTATGCTCCTGAAACAAACAGACTGCTTGGAGCTGAGAGTTTGTACTTTATGTGGACTCTCCAGGTGATGAATCTGTCCTGCTTGCACAGCTCTTGGGATGTGTGGCTCAAAAACCATGTACAAACAAGGTCCTGGATCTACCAACTGTTTACTCAAGATGCTACTCTGGAGTAAGTGGTTGGTGAATCCAAGGTTCTCTGTCACACAAGCCATCATCACCAATACAGGCATGTTACCTCTTTCTTATACCACTAGCTTGCTAATGTGCAGACAATTGGTATATGTTTTTTGATCCACACATCCCAAGAGCTGGGTAAGTGCTGTCTTTACATGTACACCTGCTCCACTTCTGCTTCACCCCACCCCCAGGTGACCTATCCGTGTAAAGGCGGGCCACCCTGAGTGAGGTGGAGCAGGAATGGAGCAGACATTGCCTGCTCCAGGTCAGCTCCACTTGTGGTGCTCCGGAATGTCCTGGAGCACCGCAAGCGGACCAGGCCGCCCAGACCCAGAGTACTGGCTGGGGGTGGAACAGCGGTCCATTACTCACAGATGGGCTGCTTCAGCTCTGCTTCTGGCTGGGGGTTGCCGCAGCAACAGTCATAGAGCTGCAGGTGGCTGCCTGGAGTGGCTGGCGATCTGCCCACATCTCTGTGGTGCAGGAGAGGGGGCGCCGCGAAGGTGGACTGCAGGGTGAAATGGCCACCTCCGTGTAACCCCACGGTTACTGTAGCAGCCCCAGGAGTGACCCTCCTGGAGCAGATCCAGGGGTGACCACCCCCGGGCCCATCTTAAAACACCCAATGTCAACAAATGTTCATGCAGTTTTGTGTTTATGTTGCCCCCTTATGGACTCTGACCAAAAGGGGAGCCTATTGGGTGGCAGGATAGATAGGTGAAACTCAAAAGCCCTGTTAATGAAATTGACAATGCAAAGCTCCCAGCTGCAAGGCAGATTTCCCTGCTGGTGAAATAAACCAGGCAAATCTGCCCACTGCAAGGCAAAGCTCCCTGGTGGTGAAATTGACACGGGTGAACAAATCTCCACAAGGCCATGTTTATCCATGGGTTGCTCCAGGGTTTGTGTGACTAAGTGTTACCCTTGCCCTCTGTATTAGGTGACTGGAACAGAGGCAAGCATTATTTGTAGAGATGTCCTGTGTGGCTTTAGGCAAATTCTTGAAACTTTGTACTCTACTTTTCCCATCTGCAATAAGAGGTTAATTATTCCTCATAGGACTGATGTGGGGATTTGCACAATAATGACTAGGGGTTATTAAAGAGGGGGGACACAATAAGAGTTGTTGAAAAGAAAGCAAATCAGAATGCTTTGAGTCTGCATTAAACCTCACCAGGTTGGGGCTTGTGTGCTTGCTGCCTGTTGCCTCTACCACACTATGTAATTCCTCGGTAAATTGCCATGGGGTTGAATTTATCATTGGAAACCACAACTCTGAAAGGCAGCCAGGAGAGTAGAGCATCACTGCTGTGACTCACTCTCCTTCCTTAAGAAAAGACCTCAGTGCAGTTGCAGTTGGGCTCTGCATTACCATTGGCATTGTAAAGCTCCTCGACTCATTCACCCTTAAATGGCTGATCATTCTGACACCTCTTCTGTTCATTTATTTATTTTATATGAGACCTTCTTAAGGGAATCCTGCCATTGAAAAGTTCTTGGAAAGGACTAAACATAAGTATAACATATGTGCAATGTGGTGGAGCATGTTCATAGGAGGTCTTACAGTTTCCAGTGGCTTTGCATGTGATCAGTTAGGATACTATCCAGAAAACACTATGAATATGAACAACCTTACACACTTGATTAGTCACACTGAGTCAAAGAAGTGGTGTTTGGATACAATTTTGCAGAGGTGTAAACAAGTACACAGTGAATGAAACACAACTATCAACAAGCACAAATTCCAGCAGCTTCATCATCTTGTAAGCTCTTTGGATGAGAACAGTAAGGTCTGTGAAATTTTGTAGCAAGCTCTGCCTACTTTTCCATCACAGTTTGAAAGCAGCAATATCTGCTGATTAGAATCTTGGCAAGGAGAGCGAGGCTCCTTTCACACGAGACGCTAATTGTGGGATTGTAATTTGCTCTCACAAGTTAACTGCAATGTGAGTGCACTATTCCACATTCATCCCACAAGTTATAGCTTGAGTGCTTGCACATTACCGGGCTCAGAAATCCTACTATTAACAGTGATGGGTGTTATGGTTGAGCATAACTGGGAACTTGGGAATACCTATCAGTAGGGGTGGGACACCGGGGAGAATACTGGATACCGGATTTACCGATATTGGATCTCCCCAGTATCGGATTTATTAGTATCGGCATACCATTTTTAAAAACATTGGCCGCTTTACCGGTTTTACATTTATTTCAATGACCGCGATGGCCAATATTTTAAAAACGGTATGCCGATACTGGTGATTATTGGATTAATCCGATACACCCAACTTTCAGGTGTATTGGATTAATCCGATACCAATATTCCCACCCCTACCTGTCAGTATTACCATTGTGGGATAGCAGGTGTGGAAACCAGTAAGCCAGCAGGACTGAGCTGTGGTTCATTCCTGGCTAGTTAATTTCAGCCACCGTGATAATTTCACCCTCCTCTGCTGCCTGATTGTTAATTTCACCAAGCTTGAATACCAGCTTGTAAATTTCAATCCACTTCCAGCTTGTGGATTTCAGTCATGCTCTGATGTCAGTCAGGCAGCAGGTGCAGACCAGAAGAGGGAGGATGAAAATTATGCAAAATTTGCGCATGTGAGAATGGTAGATTCTGCAATTACTAATGTCAATGTAAACTCTGTAAAGAAAAGAAAATTGCGAGAGACCTGTTTTTTGAGATAGGTGTCAGAAATAAATCACACAATTTTAAGATCGTGGGAAGGTCGCGGGAGACACCATCTTGTGTGAAAGTAGCCTGAGTCTTCAAAGTTTATTAAAGTTTATTAAGCTGCACGGAGCTCATGCAATGCATCCTACTAGGACTATGCATGAGGTCAAATATTTGTATCTGTATTTGTATTTGCATTTTTAGTATTTGCATTTCTTTGTATTTGTATCTTAACCTGTGTTCACTGCATTTCCCCCATCATTAGCAATGAGGAAAATGCAATGAACCCTGCATATGGGTTATTTTGGCACAGAAGTGTAGTGTGGCTCTGCCAGTTTGGCAGGCTTATAAGAAAAGGAAAATGCAGTAAAAAAAAAACTACTGCTAAGTCTACTACCAATTTAAAAAGCAGAGCACTGGTTTGGGGGAGGGTGGAGAATATGGCTAGCTTGGTGGGGAGGTTGTTTGCTTGGAGAGAGTGGAATGGGGCATGGGTCTGGCTTGGGGATTGTTTGCTTGAGGGAGAGTGAGACATGTGGCTGGCTTGAGAGAGGGAAGAATGGAATATGGGGCTGGTTTTTGTTGGGGAAATGCTGGCTTGGGGGTTTGGGAATGGATCATGGATCTGGAGGGTATTACTGGCTTGTGTGGAATAGGACTTGGCTTAAGAGAGGTTTCTGGCTTGGGGAGGGGGAATGGGGGGCTAGCTTAGGGGTGGGGGAATGAGACATGATTCTGACTTTGGGGAAAGTGATTTCTATCACAGAGAGGAGCCATTAGCTTGTGGAAAGTGGGATCCCTAGGTGGGAATGGGGCGTGGGGTTGGTTCAAAGGGTCACTTGCTTGCAGGGGGGGTTGCTGACTTGGGGAGGGGGGAATGAGGCTGCCAAGGACTCATGGTTTCTCCTTGGGTAGGCTGGGCCTGGCTGCAGTGCTGGAGACTCAAGTTCTGAGGTGGGGAGGGCTCAGTCCCAGCTCCCCAAGCAGGGCAGGCAGCTACGCCGAGAGTCAGAGAACAGTTTATCTCCAAGCTGGATATGTGCGGCAGGTTTGGGGTGTCCAGTTCAAGATCCTGGATATTATGTTTTTGAGAAACTGTTGTGTTCACTTGAAACCAAGCACTGACCTAGGTGGCATTCAGACCTTCAGTTTGTGTCTGAATTTTACAAAATTTGAATGTATCTTGCATGTCTGAAGTCCCTAATTCGAAGTATTGTCGTCAATATCGCAGCTAAGTAATCTGCAGTTCAAAGCTAGTTAAACCTACCTTTATGCTGTCCGATTGAAATAAATCCGCTCTTTACAGCAGTGTGAAAGAGACATTGTATTCAGTATTAACTGGTGCGAACTTGTCCTGCATGTGAAGACAACTGTGCTTTCAAGTGCACTGTTTTACTCCTGCCCCTACTGGATGCAGCAGCAGCAGCAGCAGCAGCAGCACAGCGGGGACACCAATCCATCGGACTGGGAGATAATGCTGTGTGTTTACAAACAAAGCCTCCCCATGTGCGTGATCACATGTAAACAAACAGCTTATCTCTGATCGCTCGGTGTCCCTGCTGCTGCCACTGCTGCTGAATCACTACTAGGAGGCAGAGGCAGGTGAGGGATGGGGTCCAGAGCCAGGGAGGGGAGGTAGAAGAACTTATTGGGGGAGAAGCTGGCTGCAGCCTGCTGCCCAGCCATGCTGTAATTTCCTGTAACTGAACCGCACTGAACAGGCGGGTAAGCGTGCGCTCCAAGAAGGTCTGAATGTGTTATTTCGCTGTTGGGAACAACGGTGTGGCACTCATGTGAATGCAACTGGCATTGTTAACAAAGAACTAGAGGGAAACACATTTTTTTAAATCCAGATAATTGCTGCACGTGTGAATGAGCCCCTAGTATTTGTGTTTCGAATATGGACGCTGAAAGGCCCAAAGGGCTTTTGGGTTTATTTGTGTTTTTTCTAAACCCAAATGCACAGCCCTACATCTTAGCCTGCATTTACTCTTTATCATTTGATTATTAGTTTCCTTAGTAATGTTTACTAAATCATTAGTATTTAAAATGTTTTAAATGCTAATGGGTTTTTCCCTAACAGCTGCCACCCAAATGATTTCCCCCCCATCTCTCCCCCCCCCCTCCATTAGTTTTTTGCTCAGTCTATAGTTCTGACTTCTCACATGCCCGAGGAAGGGCCCTGTGTGACCTGAAAGCTTGTACACACTCATCGACAGAAGTTGATCCAATAAAAGAGATCCTCTGTATCATGTCTGTCTCTTCCATTTGGGACCAACACAAACACCCACACTGTATTAAGGTCTCTTTCTAAAGACCTTAATACAGAGGAGCTGGTCCTATTCTCTTTTTAGAGAATGTGAGTCACCTCAGCGTGGGTGAGTCCCGCAACGTATTTCCTGCCTTTCTAAGATGAAAATGTGCACTGTCACTTTTCAGCGCTAAGACTATCTGGGATACTTATTCAGTAAAACGGGCTGCAATCCAGAAACTCAGGCCTGTAGCCAGAACTTGTCAGAAAGAGGTGGGGGTGGAGGGGACCAAAAGGGGATTCTGGAAAAGCAAGTGTCATATGAGTATCACATTACAAATCATTCATTTCATCTCCATCATACCCCACATATCAGACCAATCATAACCATTTGCGGGCAGAAATCCTTGCATGGTCAGTAATGTTATAAGCATTTAGAAGATGAAAAGTGCATGATAACGACTATCATTATCCCCAATCATCAGCAGGGATAATGATGGCAGCGTGCTACTGTCATGACCTGGCCTGGGGTGGAAATCCATGCTGAAAACGCTTCAGGGCATGTCAGGGCACCAAACGTACGTACCCATGGCCAGGCAGCTGTCCCGCTGCTCATGTGGCCCGGGGAGGGGCAGTGAGGACAGCAAGCAGCCTGTCCCCAGTCCCAGTCTGGCCACAGAACATGAGCGGGGGTGGAGAGGGGTCCCCGTTGGGAGAGACAGTAACGGACTTCGTGGAGAGCTGCTGGGCACGGGGCTTACCTTGGACAGGGGGATTGACTATGGCCAGCCCCTCCCTCCCCTTGAGACCTTGTGTGAGGGTATGTGGTCTGTTGCCCCTGAGCCGGAGTGTCAGCGAGTTCGGGAAGGCGGCTGAAGTGAGATGTTGCCGCCGCCGCATTTGACCTAGGACAGATGGCTTCCAGGTGTCCTTACAAGAGCTGGGAATGGCCGATGGCTGTGTCAGTGGCATGTGCCAAAGGGGCACGTGCAAAGGGGCGTGCCCTTTGGCTGGGCCCCATGACTGGGGCCAGGTAATAAGATTGATATTGTGATTATCTGGTGGGAAGGGGAGTTGGTACGTAGAGGAATCTGCCCCCGAGTGAGAGCGGGGGGAGGAGGAGGGCCCCACACCTGGCAGAAGCAGGGTGTGGGGTGAGAAGTAATGATAGTGGGTAGCTGGCTACTGAAATTGGTATTGAGAAATGTGGGGAGGGTGATATTTTTGCTGAATGCTGGGATTTCCTTTGTATTGTAAGGGGTTTGTTTTGTTTTATTAAGAATTTATGATATACTGTTTGTATTATGTCGTGTAAGAAGGGACCCCTCCTCCTGGTGAGAGCAGGAGGATGTGGGGAGGAGGGGGATCCTGGTGGCAGCAGGGAAGGGGGGGGAGGTAAATGATGGCAGGTGTTATATAGTATGTATAAAAATGAATTTATTTGAATATATTATTTAAATTGTGAGGGGTTATTTAAATGGTGCGGGGTTGTTTGTTTATTGTGGATTGTATTGGTGTTTGTGGACCTTATTTTTGTATTATTGTATATTGCAAGCCTCCTCGAGCCGCCTGGCGGGAGAGTGCGGGGTATAAATTAAAATGGTATGGTATGGTAACAAATGTGTGGGTGGCCAGCCCTGCCCCCATGCTGCTCCCAGTGCTACGCCCCCCACCATGACAAGCAGCCATGGCGTCCAATGATGGAAAGCCATGGCAGGCTCCGATCTGAGCGGCTGGTCATGGTGGGCCAAAACATACGCGACCGCCCACTGTGGCCTGGTCAGGCAGGCTTTAAGCTGGGCTGTGACTTCAGAGGTTTTCCAAAATCAGAGCCCAGACTAGCCACCAACATGGTCTGGGACAATCCTGGGCCAACATCTGGCAGCGCCGGCACATATGGGCCCCAGAGTGGGCCACAGCAGTCTGTTGTCCTGTCTGTGTTTACCCAATGGTGCATGGCTCTTCCAATAGGTGACGCTGGAGCTGATGGG
This sequence comes from Sphenodon punctatus, assembly GCA_003113815.1. NCBI lineage: Eukaryota > Metazoa > Chordata > Lepidosauria > Sphenodontia > Sphenodontidae > Sphenodon > Sphenodon punctatus. Next base: position 2,195,417 of record QEPC01012829.1, read on the forward strand.
ATATCATCTGCACTTCATCATAGACACAGGCTGTATACTGGGCCTGGTTGAGAGAACTCCATTTATGGATATTTCTTTTGCAGCAGCCAACACCTGTGCAAAGGCAGTTTGAGCATCACCAAATCTTCTGTACTTCTTCTGATCCTGGTGCAAGCATTTCCGCTGCTTGTAGTCCCCTCTTGGCAGCTGTTGGTATTGTACATAACACAATACATTACACACATTGCAATGATGCAACCGTACTTTGGTATTTTATATGCCAAAAATATTAATGTATTTAAACAAGTTAGAAGAGAGGGGAGATGGTTGGTGCCTCAGTTTGTGCTGCCTCTCTGCCCTGCTTCAGGTAGAGGCATATGCAGCAAACTGGGACTTGAACTGCTTTACTGCAGTTGGATACAGGCAGCCAATAAAGCTGCGCTCAGCTGTTTCGACACTAAAGCACAGTCTGTGCAGTTGAGGAGCAGGTTCACTCACAGGCCTATTAGAGTCCTTGTTTCCAACTCTTGTGTTTTTTATAACTTATGGTCTGAGAGGCTGGGACGGAGGCAAGGGGAATAAACTTTCCTGACCCTTCCTTTGCTATAGGCCTGATGAAACTACTTAGGATTTCAGTGGGACTTTGAGATCATAAGTGGTTTCAGGATTGTGGTCATAGTTATTATTAGTTATTATTAGTTACTATTATAGCTCTGGGGTCTTGAACCTGCAATCAGACCCTTGTGCCCACACAAAACCCCCCACTGAAGTCTGTGCAGTTCAGAGCAGGCAGCAGTGGTTGATTGCACATATAGGGTTGCAAAATGAAGCCAGTTATTTTTCTACGTGCACCAAAGTCTAATTACAAGATGCTTATAGCACAGATTATTGTTAAATGGCTTTGTCAAGCTAACAGAGGACCTGGTCCCTGCTTCAGTCCCCTAGAAAACAGTTGCAGTACTCCGGGCACAGGAACAAACGTTCCTGTCCCGGCCAGAGGGGGGCAAGGAGCGACGTGCAGCTGCTCAGCCACATCCCAGTGCTCCCGGTGTCACCCTCCCACTGCCATGAGGGGCAGCCATAGCAACCCCGCAGGCCAGAACGAGCCGGGGCTGGGAATACACATTCCCACCTCATTTGTCTGCTCTCGCTCAGCTGGGTCATGGCTGGGCATGGACTGTGGGCCCGCTTTTTTCCGAGACCACATTTCCGGCCCACCAACCACCCCAGGTGGGGTTTGTTCCAGGCCCTCTTCTGGCAGGCCCACAACAAACGTTCAGGCATCACACTGGCCTGGTCAGGCCAAAGTGGGCTGAACTGGGCCAGCGTGATGTCTGTTAACACCCTTCGTGTGTGCTTGTATGTGAAGTCCATAGAGGAGCCTCCAAGCGTCGCCCAAGTTTCTCAGTTTCAAAAGTATGCATTGTTATATGCCTAGCTCCTTCTGATGCAAAACCACAAAACTAGGACCCAAGAGATCTGGATTCAGTTCTTGATTCCGGTAAGTATCCATGTTCACTGCATTTTCCCCATTGCTGCCAATATGGAAACCCCCTCCCTATCCACAGATTACCATTGACCATATCACTTAAGCCATGATCCACAAGATACCTATGGGCTTCAGTGGGGTTACTTACTCTAGACTTGTGGCTTGCAAGTCTCTGCCAGAACCAGTGCACTTGGCATTACAACCTTTATCTCTCTGCATCTCTGTTTCCAACTGGTAGCATGGATTCAATGATACCTCCTTTGCCTGTCCTGTTGATTTAGATTGCAAGAGCTCTACGGTACGGCAGGAATTGTTACCATGTGTTTATGCAACACCTAGCACAATGGTACCATGATATTGGTCGGAACCACTCAGTGCTACTGTAATGTAATCACTCCCCAGTGAAAAACATCTCACTCTGTGGTAAAATGTGGCTGCTGTTTTAATAGCACAGAGCCACATTATTCAACTCTTCAAGGCAAAAAAAGTATAGTTTAAAAATGTAATGATGAAACAGAATGCAAAGGATCTCTGGTGAGGAAGGCAGTTTGGCTTCTGTAAAAATCCTTAAAAGTAAAGTTGGATCTTAGCCACCCACTGTGAACCCAAACCTTCATTTTGATTACCTCAAAGTTCACGGGTTTTGGTTTGGTCTCACCTCTACTTAGATAATCCATTTTTGGCTATGATCAAGAGAAGGAGCTGAAAAACACTGCGCTATTTAGTAAGCGAGTCATAATGTATGTTAAAATACTTTGGAAAAGCTACAGTAAATGGGATCATGTACGGAATATAGATGGCAAAATATGCAAAAGGCAGGCAATTTAAAAAAAAAAATCACATTTGTAGAAATCATAACAGAATGAAAATGAGATTTTAGAACAATGGCTTTTTTGGTTTTGTTTTCATCTCAAACAGCATGTCTGAAGCAGACTGAAGGGTATCAAGTTTGTAACTAACTGGCTAGGTTCCTTGCAACGTGGAATGAGTTCTAAAGCTATGTTGCCACCTAGTGGCACTGGGGTTGATGAGAACTTTAGCTTGTAATATTCATCCTTTCCAACAATCTAGACTGAGAAACAGCTGTGTGAGGGTCCGACAATACAAAGTACGCCCCGCTATGGGGAGATAAACCTTTGTATCTTAATAAATGCATCACTTCTTAAAGGGATAAATTCTTTGTTTTTGCATTTTTATTCTCCTCCCCTTATGCCCCCAGGTTATTTTATCTTTCCTCCTCTTAGAGTAATTGGAAAGATGCCTTTTATAGTGCAGGTAAAGTCAGCCTATTCCTACCACACTTATATATATGTGTAAGAGGCAAGAAAGGCTCATTGACATAGAGTGCACTTGGGTCATGCATTCCTTACACAGGCAAAGCTTTCACTAAAGTGCAGATTTCTTTTTTCTTTGCTTTTCATGAGCTGTGCTGTGGATTCTGTGTGAGATCCCCAAAAGAAAAACCATCAAAGCCCTGTGGGCATATGCCCAATATGTGTGGCCAGACTTGAGGAGAGTATACCTTACATTAACACTTAGGAAATCAAAGCTGGACAGAGGGAAATGATCACTTTGGCTTTTCAAAAGAGACTGGATGCTTGACCTGGAACTTGCAGTATTTAATTTCAACTCCGTCCTAGATGACGGCGTGGTTTGACAGCAGGAACAAAATGGTAGCATAAAACAGAAAGGCTATATCATGCAAACCCTCTTCCTATCTCCCAGGTGAAAACCCACATGCCTTTTTCCTTTCTTACACCGTTGGAGTTATACACAGGCAGGCGAGAATGCCTGGGCAGGTGCTAAACATCACAAATGGAAAGGGCTGACTCTTCCACAATTACTTTTATATCCTTGCTGAGTGACACACACACTCATGATCAAACCCTCTGGGCTGCCATGGCCTGTATAATCTGATGTCACTCTGAGTGGTTTGACACTGGTAGACTATCTTTGGCTTGAGTGCAGCTGCTCCTGGTGTAAATGAGAACGGAGTTAGACCTTGAGCCTATGGCCTACACACAGGAAGCCAGTGCCACATTTACTATCACAATTTTTAAAAAAATCAATCTTCAGATTAAATCGTAGACACCCTTACGCACCTAGTGAAACCCCCAAATGTGAGATGTCCACATTTTAATTTCATTTGTTTTCAGTAGCAAAATGGAAAGAGTGAAAAAAGGTAGTTGGGTGAGGGGAAGCATTTTCAATAAGAATTAAGAACATAAGGAAATTCTCAGAGAAAAATTAAAATAACGAATGTTATAAACTATCCCTTCTTGTAAACCACAGAATAGCTATGGGGGAAGCTAACTGCCTTAAATAAAACTAAACTAAACCACAGAATGAAATTTTAGGCTTTCTTTTTTTAGGGAAAACACTTTTTAATTTTTTTACTAGCCTTATCAAGAATAGCGTTGTTAGCATGGCACAACTACAAAATCGGACACTACTTAGATGGCTACACCCATAGTAAAATAAAATGAATACCCAACACTTTCATTTAAAAACCCTATGAAACTGTGTGCTTGGGGCTAGGAATACCACCTTCTTGTTCTTCTTTTGCTGATTCTAACTCTCTCCTGTATAGGTGCTTCTTCCCCCATCTCCAATATTTGACTGTGAGGTATCAGTTTAAATAATTACAAGAATGACATGTGCACACACTTTATCTTAAAAGAAGTGCCAGGATCTGTGTGTTCTCCAATCCATCCTCTCCTAGCATAACTATCAACGGTACCATTTTGCTCAGTACAGTACGAAGTTTTGTTATCTTGTACCAGGCAGCACTACTATCAAAGAACAATGATAGCTAACACCCAAGCAGGAGGGACCTGTGTACCTAAGGTCAAGTTAAAAACTAAAAAAAAAAAAAAAAAGTAGATGGGGGGTGTGTGTTTGTGAGGAATTATTCTTTAGCGTAATGAAAGGGACTGTCACTGCTTCCACCTGGGATCCTCTGAGCGTCTTTAATACTAAAATGTTCAAGCCAACGTCTCCTTACGCACTACTGCACGCGCCCTCTGCTCATCCTCTGTCCCCTCCCTCAGTCTCCCCCGTCTCCTATGATCCCCTAACTGCATTCGTCCCTTCTCCCTCACTGCCCCCCATGCCGGAACTCCCTCCCTACCCACATCCACCTCGCCCCCTCCCTCCGCACCTTCAAATCCCTCCTCAAGACCCACTTCTTCCATGCCGCCTTTCCCAATGCCTGCTAGTTGTTTTCCCCCTAATACTTACGGTCTGCCCTCCTCTGCAGACTCCTGCTTAACTGTAACCAAGCCAAGCACGCACACCCGAGACTTCGCAGCCGCTTGCATGTTTGTTTGCTTCTCCCTTGTCGTCCCTTTGTCCCCTCTCCTTGTCGCCCCCTCCTTGTCTTTTTAGATTGTAAGCCGTAGGCAGGGACCGCGTCTTTATCTTTGTTCTGTAAAGCACCAGGTACACGGCTGGTGCTATACAAATGTTTATAATAATAATAATAATAATAATAATAATAATAATAATAGGCTGAGTTTCAGCTTAAACCATCAGTCCTGCACATACAAACGTGTGCACAGAACCTCTCACAAAGCCGTCCTTTTTTCCAGCTCAACCCCAAAGTTAGTCAGTGGACTATTACAGTTTTTCACAAACACATGCAAATGTATGCAAATGAGGGGTGGCATGAAGTGTGCCTATTTCTCTCTGTCAAATGTCGGAGGGTACACCTTAGGTGTTTGTAGAAACCGAATATGGCTTTTGAGGAACTTGGCCACAAGCAATGCAAATGACAGGTGTTATGGTATTAACAACATTGCCCAAGACTAAGTAGTATACTATCCCCCAAATATCAAAATGAGGACTGGTAGAGTTTTGAGTTTTGTCTTTTTTTAAAAATTATTGTTAGACAGAACCTCTGGGAGATACATTCCTTCATCAAACATTGGTTCTGGTGCCAGCTGAGACAGTCCGGTGTGCTAGAACAGGCTAACCTTGCAGACTACCAAAAAATTCCCATTTCTAGACTCTTGGTTGGGTGTTGGGTGTCCAACGCCTTACTTTCTTTCTGAAGTTTACAGGACTGCACTCTGAGGAAGAGTACCGAAGCAGAGTGCAAGAACAAAACGAATATACATTCCCAAGATACCACTGAGAGGCCGAGAGGATAATGACAATACTCTAGAATTGGAAACTAGTCCATTTCTGTTTACTGTGTGAATTAAGTAAGTTGTCATTCCCTAAGAAGGGAAATTTGCTTTCTTCTATACATTTAATGTACAATATGATTGTTATAGGATATTTTTTTACCTTTATATTCCAGAACCATGATGAATCAAATTCCTATCAGATGCAACTGTTCCTATCAGATTCAAGGGGAGTGCTTTAAAAATTGTTTTTAAAGAAACTTGCAACTGAGTGATGCAAAACTCCAAATTTCACAAGTAACCAGTATGTGAGCAATAGCATCCAGTTCCCATAAATAGGAATTGAAGAGACCCTGAAAAAGAAGCTCATGGTAACTTGTTTGTGATTCCCCAGCACGTGCAATAACCTTCCCTCCCTCCCCCCCAATATGGCTGCAATTCACAAATCACTTACTCCTAATGGCCTCAATGAGACTACTCCAGAGTAAGGGTAAAAACACACGTGACGGTGGTGCAGCAGTGGCTTGACCCAGCCTGGGGAGGAAACCGTGGTGAAAATGGTCTGATCTGGACCGCAGAACAAACGTGACGGGGTCTGTGGGGAAGGCAGGGAGAAGCACAAATGTGCGGCCAGCTGCCCCTGCCCCCATGCTGCACCCCCCCCCCGCCATGATGGGGAACCATGGCAGCCAATGACAGTCAGTCATGATGGCCCAGACACAAACTGGGTTGGCAGCCCGGGAACAAACGTGATAGCCCACGAATGGCCCACTTCAGCCCGGTCAGGCAGAACCGATGTGCAGGTGACGTCCGGTCGCAGCGGGCCACTGTTATGTCTGTTTTTTACCCTAAGTGGTTTTGGGGTTGCAGGCTTGTGGCCTGTGAATGTGGCAGGGGAGCCACTATTGAAAACAGAACAGGAAAACAGCCCAACTCCTGCTTTATAGGAATCTTGCTGGTTGCATTTTAACACCACAGCTGTGTGTTACTCACTCTGGCTTTGAACTGCCTTCCGTAGCATTTGTTCTCCACAGCCCCCATTACACCCTCCATTAAAACAGAACTGTCCCCATGTGACCAAACTGCCAGCTCTCTGAAAATGCTTCAAGTCTGCACTATTGTCCTATCTTTTGCATTGCTAAAGTGTAAGAAAAAAAGAAAAATATCATCCACTGCATTACAAGGAAAATTTCAATCACTGGAATGAACTAAAACAGAAGCAAAACGGAGCTGGTTTTAATGAAGATCATTTCAGAGAGAGATGGCTTCTCTGTACCCCTCCCGCCTTCCTTTTGTGTGTGCATGCAGCCTTGCACATGCATGCACCGAACCCCTTCCATCCGGCCACAATCAGGGGAGCTGAAAAATCTGCATTTAATTGCATACGTTGTAAAAATAATCACATAGAAGACTAAACTATCACTGAAAAAATGTGGATTATTTTTTTTTTACTCCTTTCCCGGGCTGGGTGTGGGACATCTTTCTATTGAAATGCTTATAAAGCAGTAAACTATGAGTCAAGATTTCTTCAAGAAGATGTCTTTTCTTGTTATGGTTATTTTACTTCTGAGGGTGTTTGCAGTCTGTGCCAGGAAAAGGAGATGATGGGGAGCGTTGAGCTGCCTTAAAAGACGGCTTTGTTTTTAATTATCCTTGCTGTAGAATACACTGAGATCTTTCTGCTTTGGGGATTTTTTTTCAGCACAGATAAAATTCTCTGCATTTCAGCATTTTTCCCTGTTGGCAGCTTTTACTAATTTGAAATGTTATTTATTGCTCTTTTTACTACCTTTCACACAGTTAAACGAATCTCCGTGCTTAATGTCGAAAGCACCCCGGGAGGAATTTCATTTTATTTTTTAAGTGTAATGTTTTTGTGAACAATCTTAAGTTTCAACAATGAGAAACTGTTTTCCCTCCTTTTTCTTCCTCAGCTATTTTCCTGACAGTGTTTCAGTCCCATCAGGGGAAAGGGATATTTTGTTGGTATGAAAGCAGCTTGCCTTTGCCTTTTTAGTAACTTTATAAATCCAGAAACATTAGCCGAAATGAAGTCGAGTGCAGAATGTTTCCTTTCTGTGGGATTGGACACACGGGAAGGTGCCAGTAGGTGGTCATCGTTCATAGACTTTAAAATGCAGATTAAGCCCAGTTGAACTGTTCCAAACCTTTTTCAACCTTGTCGAAGTCCAAAATAAATTCACACCTCCTCATTTCTGTCCTATTAATCAATCAATTCAAGAAACTGCAGTCTGTGGTGGGTATCAGTCAGAGGCTTGTCTGTTCGCTTGGGCTGATGCACAGAATAAATGTTTTCATATATTTTAAAATTAATTTTACTTCCTGTGTCTGTATTTTTAATTTTGTTTTCTTTTGCAAGAATGCAACTGTGACTACCTGTTGTCAGGAAGGACATAAATTTTAAAGTTAAAATAACGCTATAGTCCACTGTTTGTTGGTATTTTTAATTATTATTATTTTTTTAAAAAAAATCAAAATAGCAATCTAAAACAAATAAAGAGGAAACTGTGAACCCAGCTTAGTATAAATGTACAGTAATAAGATTTATTTTTCATTTGGCTGTTTGGAACGCTTCTACGTTTAAGCCAATAAACATAACTGGAGTCCTAAAACGATCATAGCAATTTTCCTAGCACAAAGAAGGGTTTCTATTTATGGTGTTATTACTCTCCAAAAGTTTAAATTGTCTTGTGGGATGAGTTGGAGGGTGTGTGTGTGTGTGTGTGGGGGGGGGGGCAGTAGCATTTGATAATAAAGATAGAACCATAATTCTTTGTGCCTTCTTCTGCAGATTTCCCTGTGATTTTACAATCATTAAATGCTTAAGCTTCCCAAAACCCCTTGCGCAAGAGGTAGCAATTATTACCCCCATTTTACAGATGGAGAAACAGAAAGGTTAGGTATTCTGGTCAAAAATCATACCGTAAATCAAAGGCAGAGCAAGGAAGAAAATTAAGAAACTCTGACTCTGCAGCCCTTGCACTAACCACTAGACTGCACTCCCTCTCACTGTGGGACTCTTATGTGGAATTTCTGGAGCCTAGTGAGAGAATGTGGTTTCTTTGTTGGCCCCAATATTAATAGATGGAGACAAAGGGTATTTTCAGACTTGACGGGGCCAATTGGTCCTGGCACAGAAACAACCCATTGATTCCCTGCCGAGGCCACCGCGTCACGGGCTAACAGATGCGGTGGCCAATCCCGGCGGGGAATCCGGGGAGGGGGCGGGGCTGCGTGGCCACAACGTGCAGCCGTACAGCCCTGCCCCCCCCCCATGCTGCCCCAGTCGCCCGCCCACCAGAAGATGGGTGGGCGGCCCTCCCCCCGGCATTGACCAAGGACCGGCATCCCGCTGCAGATTCTGGCCCGTGATCAGGGGACAGACGTTACTGTCCCCTTCATAACGGGGTGGGGGGGAATCTCATTCACCATGCGATTGGGGATGATCCGGGCAGGACCTCTGATCGCGCGGTGAATCTGATTCCCGCCCGTGATTCACGGGGGTGAACATCTGGGGGGAACTTCCGTTCCCCCCATCAGACGTTACAGAATCACTTTCACCCTGTGCAGATTCACTGTGGTTGACTGTGATCTCGTAACGTCTGAAAATACCCAAAGTAGTCCAGATGCTATCTTTCATTGGACCAAAGTCTTCTGGTGAGAATATGCAAGTTTTGGGGCCGCACAGGGTTCTTCCTCAAGCTGGTAACAAATCTGAACAATGCAAGGCAGGTACATGAAAACAATACTTGGGAGGGTGCTGTAATTACAAATCTGAACTGCTAGCAAAAATCAAAGAGGGGTATTAGGACCCAGTTCCGTTTTGGAACTGAATAGTAGCTGGAGTAAAGATCTGATAGCACTGGAATCTCATCAGCTTTATCTCCATGGGGTTTGAAGGATATGGGAGACACCTTCTGAGGTGAGCTGTTTGCCTGAGATTTCAACTGTAGCCCTTTTCAAATGGGCTGCAGTGAGTGGGGGGATGGGTGTGCACCTGTGGGAATGGGCTCTGTGCATGGGTGATGGGTGGCGTGTGGGAGGGCACACGCACCCCCAGTCATCGTGGGCACCGTTCCTACAGATGCCCCCCATACCCCCCCCCACTGTGGGTGGTGTTCACACAGCCGCCCGCCACCGCACATGCGTGTGGTGGTGGGAGGTGGGGGCACCCGTGTGAAAAGGCCCTGTATCTAAGGCCATTTTTAAATGGACCATAGTGGGTGGGGGGATGGGTGTGCAACATAGGTGGGTGGAGATGGGTGTGCGTGGGAACGGGCACACACCCATCTCCACCCACCTCCATCCATGGAGCAACCAGCATTGGAGCCCATTGCTAGTGATGGGTGGGGGTGTGGGAGCGCACATGCACCTCCACCCATCCCCCACGGCCTTCACACGGGTGCCTCCATGCCGCAAAAATGTGTGGAGATGGGTGGAGGCGTCTCCTGTGAAAAGGGCCTAAATGGGATCAGGTAATAAACCCTTCTCTGTTTCACAACTGGCCTAGTGCCAAAGAATGGACTGTGCTAGGTTATTTCATCATTTCTATATCATTTGCACTGTTCACAGTGCTGTACAATTCTCATCTAGTTCATCCTTACAACAACCCATTGCTATTTCCATTTTATAGATGAGGAAGTGAGGCTGAGAAATAGTGACTTGCCTCAGGCCAACAGACTTAGACAGGATTTCACAAATGCTCTCCCAGATCTAAGGCCCTTTTCAAATGGGCTGCAGTGCAGGGGGGATGGGGGGGATGCTGTGGTGAGGGGGGGCAGCCATTACGCGGATGCACACCCATTTCCATTCATGGAGCAACCGCCATTGTTCTTGGTTGCTCCGTACGTGGGCGATGGGTGGAGAGGGTGGAGCATGGGAGCGCGCATGCAGCCCCAACTACCAGCTGAAGTGGTCACGTGGGCGGTCCCCCATGCCCACTCAGCAGATCTGCATGGGCATGGAGGGGGGTTGGGTGACGTCTCGTGTGAAAAGGGCCTAAGACAAACACTCCACTCCACTGGTTCTCTTCTTGGCTATATCACTTCTAAAGCAGCCATCCCTGGGCTGGTGCGCATAGGTATTAGAGTAGAATTATAGTACTTTCTTCACCCTCCACTTTCCCAATTGTTTCAAACAAAGATTTCATGTTAAAGAACTTGGTCATTGATAATCACTTCACATTTTTATTCAACAGACAGTGAAGGACTCTGTAACAGGCCCATAAAGACACAGCCTGTGCTCAATTTCAGTTCAGAACAGGGGGTGGGATACCAAGAGATGCGGAGAAGCACCTTTTCAACTCTAGGAGAAATACCAGGGAGTAGGCAAGGTCTGCAGTGAGGCATTCTGGTGAAAAACCTGGGAAGCTGTTTCTGGCTTGGAGAACCTTGCTAACGGGGGGCCATTGACTAGATGGCTCTGAGACGTCCGCTTCTTCAGTTTCAGCACTGCAGGTTACCTTGGTTTGCTGAGGGACTGCAGTGTTTGAAGCAGGAATACAAGGGTTAGAGCAACAGTAGCGCTGTTCTCGGGCTGAATCCAATAGGTTGCGGCATAGAGTCCCTTCCTTTTTAGGGAAGTTTATTGAGCAGGTAGTGGCCCAGCAGCTCCAGGTGCACCTAGATAGCTGCAGCTTTCTAGATCCCTCCCAGTCTGGCTTTTGCTCAGGGTATAGTATGGAGACTGTGCTTGTGGTCTTGGTTGATGACCTGCGCCGGGAGATGGACCAGGGATGTTCAACTCTACTGGTCCTATTAGATTTCTCAGCAGCTTTTGACACAGTTGGTCACAAGTTGATGGTGACTCGCTTGCGGGACCGGGCAGGATTAGGTGGAACGGTTCTACAATGATTCCGTTCCTACTTAGCCGGTAGGACCCAATGGGTAGTGTTAGGAGATGAGTCATCTTCTCCTCATGACCTCTTGTGTGGTGTCTGGCAAGGTTCTATTCTGTTCCCGCTCCTATTTAATGCGTACATGAAGCCATTGGGTAAGGTTGTGAGATGGTGTGGAGTGAGTTGCCATCAATATGCTGATGACACTCAGCTGTACCTCTCATTTTCTTCAGACTCAGGCCCGGCAGTCTCTGTGCTTGCCCAGTGTTTGGCGGCTGTGAGGGACTGGATGAGGCAGAGCCGACTGAAGCTGAATCCTGACAAGACAGAGGTAATGGTGGTGGGGAGAGCGGCAGGTGTGACATCTCCCATCATTGACAGGGTTTTCCTCTGCTGGTCTCCCAGGTGCAGAGTCTGGGGTGCTCCTTGATTCCCAGCTCTGCTTGGATGTCCAGGTGGAGGTAGTGGAGAGGGGGGGCCTTCCAACAGTTACATCTGGTTCGGCGTCTTTGGCCTTACAGACTCTGACCTGGCCACCATCATTCCTGCTTTTGTTACCTCGAGGCTGGACTACTGCAACCTGCTCTATGTGGGGCTACCCTTGGTGATGCTCCGGAGGTTACAGCTGGTGCAGAATGCGGCAGCCCGGCTCCTTACAGGGTCGGGTCACTGGGAGTACATTAGACTGGTGCTCTGTCTTCTGCACTGACTGTCTATTTTTTTCCGGGCTTGATTCAAGGTGTTGGTTCTTGCCTTTAAAACCCTACACGGCCTCAACCCAACCTATCTGCAGGATTGCCTCACTCCCTGGGTTCTGGATCAACCCCTGCAGTCTGCTGGGGGTGCCTTTCTGGAGGCCCCCTGAGTCAGTTGGGGGACCACTATGGAGAGGGTGTTTTTGGTAGTGACACCTCGGCTGTGGAACTCCCTCCTGGAGGAGGCTCGCCTGGCCCTGGCCCTGTTGACCTTCTGTCGCTTGTGTAAGACCTGGCCGTTCCACCAGGCATTTGGTGGAGGGGATGGGTGAGAGTCGTTATGTGGTGGAGAGTAGGGGTAGGAGTTATAGGAAGGTTTGTGTTTTTTAGACTTTTAAGTTGGGTGGGACTGGTGTTTGATATTTATATAATTTTATTGTAAATCATGATGTTGTTTGATATTTATGTGATTTTATTGTAAGCTGCCCCGAGCTGCCTGAGGTGGAGTTGGGCGGGGTATTAAATTGTTAATATATAAATATAAAAATAAATAAATAAAAGACTGGCATGAGACAGAGACCTGATGAAGCAGCAAACCTGGGAAGGGGGTAAGTCATTTATTGGAGTAAAATCTGGTGGTGAATTAAGTGAAGCTGGGTAAGTGTTGGGAAGGCAAGGGAAGGAAATACCCTGGGCTGGGAGAAGTTGCATGCATCCATTTTTAATTAATTGTATCAAAGGACTCGAGAGAGAATGTGAGAACGTTCTGCCTGTTGCTCCTCTGCATCAAGGGGAAAGAGGATGGAGATTGGCCAAATGACTCTGCAGCTCAAAGGAGGCTGAAGGACTGTGTTTTCTTTGTGGCTTGGATTTTTGTTATCCTGGGAGGACCTTGTGGTTTGGCTGGAGGGCTTAACCAAATCATATTGGCCACCCAGCCAGAGGGGAAACCAAGGCACAAACTACATTTCCAGGAGAGGGAGACTGGGAACAAAAGGGGAAACTGGAAGAAGTAAGAACAGCTCCATTCTGATACCAGAAAAGTAAGTGACCTTTGACACAATGGTATACAAATAAAAACAAAAACAACCCCCAAACATTCTAGATTGAATTCCTTCTCATTCCATTGTAGTAATTGTTTTAGAATGGGGAATGAAGCATTGTTGTCAAGGCAAACTGAGGCACAAAAAGGTTAGGTATCTTGATGAAGGGGACATTGGGAGTCAGTGCCAGACCAGAATTTAATTTCTTTCTTTTATTCCTCCTTCAACTCGTCCAGCATCTCTCCAGCAGCCAAAGAGGAACACGCTCACTCTGTCCACTCAACCAATGAGCTCATCCCCCTCACACACTTGTGAGAAAACACAGAACCTCCCCTGCTTATCATTTCACTTAGGCCATATTTATACCGCAAGGTATTTAATTTGTGGCCATCAAGGAATGTGCAAGCAGCAATAAGGTACATGCTGTCTTGTCTAACCATGCCCCTGGCACTTTTACCAGGCATGTGATTTTTTGGCGTGAATGTGCACTGCTCATATAAAAACAGCCTTAGTTTCTTGTAATTCCATCATCTCCTTCAGCCGTACTTGTGCTGCAGCCAATCGATTGCAGCATAGAGTTAGTTTAAGAGCCTATGCTGTGGCTGTGTGGGCAGCAAAGAAGGTGTTCTTTGCTACCATCACAGCATCCACGAAGTCGAGTCCAGCTGAGCTTTTCTGGGTGGTGCAGAGGCTGGTCAGTCCAGCCTCTCTCTGCCTGGAATTGGAATCGTCCAGTGCTTGCTGTGACATGTTTGTCGACTTTTTCGTGGATAAAATCGTCCAGATTCACCATGACTTTGATGCCACATTTGTAGCAGTGGGAAAACCTGAGGTAAACCGACCTTGTCCGGTTTAATGGGATCAGTTTCAGTGGGGGTATCACCCACTGATGTGGTGGATGCCTTTGGGGTAGTTAGAGCCACTTGTTGCAAATTAGATCCATGCCCGTCCTGGCTGGTTAAGGCCTACTGTGAGACGCTAGGACCATTGCTGGCTGGGGCTGTCAATGCCTCCTTGGAGGACAGAGTACTGGGCCATCTTAAAGAGGCAGTGGTGCAGCCTCTGCTCAAGAAACTATTGCTTGACATTGAGTCCCTTGTCAGCTACCGACCAGTCTCTAACCTGCCCTTTTTAGGGAAAGTTACTGAACGGGTGATGGCTCGGCAGCTTTGGGAGCATCTGGATCAGATCAGTTTTCTTGATCCTTCGCAGTCCGGCTTTCGCCCTGGGTTTGACACGGAGACTGCACTTGTGTCTTTGGTTGATGACCTGCACCACAAATTGGATCAGGGCAGATCGTCTCTTTTGATTTTATTAGATCTGTTGGCAGCGTTTGATACCGTTGACCATGAGATGTTGGTGGCCCATCAGCGGGACTCGGCTGAGGTGAATGGAACTGTTCTTGAATGGTTCCGCTCTTTCCTGTCTGAACGAACTCAACGGGTGGTGCTTGGGGAGTGTTCATCATCTCCCTGGAACCTCATGTGTGGAGTCCCACAGGGTTCTAGTCTGTCCCCTCTCCTGTTCAATGTGTATATGCAGCCTTTGGGTGAGGTTGTAAGAGGGTTCGGTGTACGTTGCCATCAGTACGCTGATGATACACAGCTTTACCTCTCCTTTTCTGCAGACCCAGACCTGGCAGTTTCTGTGCTTACCCGGTGTCTGACAGCTGTGGGGGATTGAATGAGGGTGAGTCGTCTGAAACTGAATCCCGACAAGACGGAGGTGATGTTGGTCAGCAGGGCTGAAGGGGTGGTGGACCTTGTCATTGATGGGGTTTGTCTCCCTTTAGCTACTCAGGTAGTCTGGGTGTGCTTCTCGAGTCACAGCTCCGCCTGGATTCCCAGGTGGCAGCAGTGGTGAGGAGTGCCTTTTACCAGTTACATTTGGTGCGACAACTGCACCTGTGTGTTTTGGTCTCTGACTTGTCCACCATCATCCATGCCTTCATCACCTCTAGACTGGACTACTGCAATGCACTCTACATGGGGTTACCCTTGGTGATGGTCCAGAGGCTGCAGTTGGTGCAGAATGCAGCAGCCCGCCTCCTTACGGGGACAGGTCATCATCACGAGCACATTACACCAGTGCTCTGTTCTCTGCACTGGCTGTCTATTGTCTTCTGGGCCTGATTCAAGGTGTTGGCATTGACCTATAAAGCCCTAAACGGCCTGGGCCCCACTTACCTGTGGGAATGCCTCACGGCCCGGGCTGTGGTGCGGCCCCTGAGGTCAGCCAGGGACGCCTGACCCTAAGTCCCCCGGGTTTCCTCAGTAGCAATGATGGGGAGGATGTTCTTGGTGGCTGCCCCTAGGCTGTGGAATTCCCTCCCGACAGAGGCCCGCCTGACCCCAGACCTCCCCTCTTTCTGGAGACAGTGCAAGACCTGGCTGTTCCAGCAGACTTTTGGGGAGGGAGATGGGGAGGGCGGGATGGGGATGGGTGTGGGTGGGGAGTTGGGGATGGGTTTTGGTTCCGCTCTTTTAGTAATTTTAATGAGTTTAAAATTTTAAGCGGTGATTTTAATTGTTGATTTTATTGTTTGGTTTGTTGTGAGCTGCCCTGAGCTGCTATCTGAGCAGAAGGGTGAGGGATAAAATACTCTGAAACAAAATTAAAATCTCCCCATTGTCCTCTCAAGAGCTTTTCCTGGGATGCAACCAGGGAAGAGGTTCCTGAGGGTAGAGTGCCAGTCTTTTTGTCTGTCTCCCCCCTGCTGCAAGAGGGACTTTGGCCTCTGAAAGCGAGAGAGTCGGATTCAGCACTCACGGTGAGACTGACCCTTGTAAATAGACTGTTGGGAGGTATGGTTTAGAGGTGAGAAAGTTCCCAAACTCAAGAGCTGCGTACACCAAACTCTTCACATGGCTGAGAGGCACAAGGCACACACGTACGTGCACACACGCACAAAACTCTCCTGATTTATGATTGGCTGGTGGAGCCAGTGTTCTATGGTCCTAGCCACTGAGAATGCAAGGAGTAGCTGCGATTCAGCTGCTGAGTCTCGGGTGCAATGAAGCAAGACACAGAACCATTAAAGCAGCTGAGTGCCCAAGGACCAGCCTTGGCCAAGAACTGTCCAAAAGCCACATGTGGCTCCCAAGCTACAGTTTGTCTACTCCATCCAAGTCCATGAGTTCATATTTCATTGCATGTTGTTAAAACTGCTGCCTCTTGGAGCCAGAA
The DNA here is from genome assembly GCA_003113815.1 of Sphenodon punctatus. Lineage (NCBI taxonomy): Eukaryota > Metazoa > Chordata > Lepidosauria > Sphenodontia > Sphenodontidae > Sphenodon > Sphenodon punctatus. The sequence goes on from QEPC01012829.1 coordinate 2,211,793, forward strand.
TGTGTTCTGGCAGGTGCTCTGCCCTCATGAGGTTACAGCTGAATATTACTGTACCAGGGACTAAGCCTGGGATTTTTGGCACTAAAAGTGTTAGCCCCTCCCTCTTGAGCTACGGAAGATCTAGTAGACTCTTGTCCTCTAGAGGGGGAGCAATGACCCATATTCACCTTTTAGGCATGGAGAATTCTTTTCCTCTTTCACAAAAACAAAAACAAACAAATCAACAACAACAAAATAGCTGCAGCTCATATAGAAACAGTATTGGACTTCTCTCCCCTGCCCCCAAAATATTTACAAAAGGTGCCTAATCTCCTTTGGGATCTAACTGCTGGTGTTGGCTTGAATGGTCTGACAGAACAGTATTGCTAAACTGTCCCATGACTGTTTATGTTGTTAATCTCAACCTAAACAGGAAGCCACTTCCACTTTACCTTCCAATTAAAATGTTTTTAAAATTAAGTTTAGCTATAATTTACTTATGAACACAATGGGTGTTTTCAGACAAGATGCAACCCTGCATGGCCACCGAGGTTCCACAGGTCCGGAGTGCGCCATGTGGGGCAAGCCAAAAAAGAGCATTGCATGGGCGCCCATGCATCCCCAGCCCATATGAACTGGGGCAGCCAGCCTCACCAGGAGACAGGGCCACGGTCTGGCCACCTCCCGGTCCCAATCACAGCAGTTACAGTCTAGTCCACAGATTGCAAGACCTGTGTCTATTCACCTCTATGTTCTGTATAAGGCCAGGCATACTGACATGGATTAATAATTAATCCTGGAAATAATGTGGTTTGATTTGATGCTCGGATTTAATGAGAGGCAGTCAAGGGCAACTTTGGCTGCGTTCCCACCTGCGGTGGCAGTGGCAGCAGCGGGAGGCGCGAAGGGAAGAAGCGGTAGCGTGGAAGAGCCGGCTGACGGGAAAAGAGCCGGTGCAAATGGGGATCTGCTGCGGCTTCTCTCACACGTCAGGGCAGGATTCTGTGCCTTGACATGCGCAAGAGAAGCCGCGGCAGATCCCCATTTGCACCGCCTTTTTTCCCATCAGCCGGCTCCTCCGTGCTGCCGCGTCTTCCCTCGCCCCTCCCGCTGCTGCCACCACTGCCGCAGGTGGGAACGCAGCCTTTGTTTGTCTTCTTTTCCTGGAAGTGATTATCCTGAACCACACACATAACTCTGCCACATTCTCTTATAGGATTATGAGAGGGAGCCTAGTTATCTAGTTCTTTGAAATCAGATGGCTATTGCATCCAGAATGTTTTGACCTCTTTATTCAGTATGGTTTTAAATATATCTAAAATATCTTTCAAAGAAAGATGCCACAAAAAAGATGGTGGAGGTTTGTTCTCTGCTGACACCGAAGAAAGAGGAAATGGGCTTAAATTGCAGCAATGGAGATTTTGGTTAAATATTAGGGTGGGTGGGGGGAATGTCCTAATTGTGAGAACTGTTGGGCAAGTTGGATAAGTTGCTCAGGGAGGTTGGATGTTTCCAAAACCTGGCTGGAGAAGCATCTGTCTGTGATGCTGTAGGCAGGGGATATCTTGCCTTGAAGCAAGACTGGATGATTCTTGAGATCCCCTCCAGCTCTGCAGTTCTATGGTTCAATGACTCTAAATTAGGGCTTAGAGTAGTAATCGCAGATTAAAGTGGACAAACATTGAGAAAAACAGAGAAATAATAAATAAATAGGTTATAATTAACGTAAAATGAATTTAGCAGCAAAAATCAGTCAGTTGTGTCGTATAATGCTATGTTGATGTTGTGGCGAATTTGAGTATTCAGTCAATTAATTGGTTCACTAATCAGTTAAAATCAACACACTTGGCATTTTTAGACGAGTGGGAGAATCTAGCAGATTGACAAATCCCCTCTTTAAAAAGTCACGCGGGAGTGTTTACACGCATCGGAAATCGCTGGCCGCCGTTGAAAACAGTGGCGCCCAGTAGTTCATGCATTATTTTAAGAAATGTTTTTAAAATAATGAGCAAGCTGTCGGGTGCCACTGTTTTCAATGTAACCAGCGACTTCTGGTGCGTGTAAACGCTCCCTGCGTGACTTTTTAAAGAGGGACTTTGTCAATTCGCTAGATTCCCCCACTCGTCTAAAAACACCCGCTGTAGTTAATCAACTAAAATTAGTTGACATTCCTACACTACTTATAATTCCTATATTAAATTGACAGGAGAAGGAAACATAAACTGTCACCTGCAAGCAAATAAATAGCCTGCATTAGAGAAGCAAATGCAAGTTCTAAGCCACTTTCTCTCAAAAGGGCCGTTGGCTGCTGCTTGCAAGCATGAAATGGATGGGCATGCTTCAGGTTAGAAATGACAAAGCACCATTCCAGCAGTGCAGGCCTCTTGAATTAACCTCCTTTATGAATATGCAATAGGTCTCCAAAAATTCTCTGCAGTCTGCTCCATTCAAAGCTCCAGGATTAGCTGTAAGTGGTTAATTAATAACCCCCTAGAGCCTTGATTAATTGTTTAATAGGCCTTGCTCTTGCTGGGTTGAGTGAGTTTACCACAATCCCTCTTAATTACCCTACCCATATAACCACAAACGGCTTAATGTGGTGACCTAATTACTGCATTCAGAACTCAGCTCATTGTGGCATCCTGACACGCACAAAACCCTCCTGCAGACTGTAAGAGAGCCAGTGTTATTCGTAATAGGCCTTCTGGCAGGGTCACATTTCACCCCCCTTTTATAATAGCTTGGAGAGAGAGAGAGACACTTCGGAGAGCACATTCCCACATACAGCAAATCAGCACTTTTTTCTTTTCCCCGCATATTTCCTTGTAGTGTGAAAGGCTGTAGGCGCTTCTTTGACCGTGCTTGCGCTTGTTTTTTAAGCACATTGGCAAGCGACAAAAACCTACCTTTACAAGAGCGCGTTTCTAAACACCCACATAAATCCTCCTGTCAGAATGTCCTCCACTCTTCAGTATCATGAGCGCTCCGCTTCGGCTTGGCTCCTCTCCCCTCTCCGGACCCGAGAGCTGGGAAGCAGAGCACTGTGTGTCTGACATGATACTGACTAGCCTCATCAATATCATGTTACAGAGTGCCCTGCTTCCTGGCTGGGGAAGCAAAGCGCTGTGTATCTGACATGATACTGACTAGCCTCGTCAATATCATGTTACAGAGCGCCCTGCTTCCTGCCTGGGGAAGCAGAGCGCTGTGT
>QEPC01012829.1:2220138-2245595 GCA_003113815.1 Sphenodon punctatus
ATATTTTTCAAACTTTGTGGATATGATGGTCCTCACAATTTACAGCCATGATGAAATTTTCAGAAACGTAGGTCAAGCGGTTTTTGCAAAATTGGGGCTTCAGCAGTCGCCTGTTTATAATGAAGAGTGGCTGTACATTTAAGTATTCAGGCAGCTGCCGCTGCCTGAAAATAAGACTGCAAACCTATCAGCAGGGCAAGAGAATGCCACATATCAACAACTCTTTCAAAGACATTGCTTACATGGGGCCTATTGGTAGCACATTTAAAACTCAAGAGGGCCAGATCTTCAGCTGATGTAATGATTAGAACTCTATCGCTTTCCAGGGGGCACCAATTTTTGCCAGTCGGGGCCTTGGCCCATGGAATCTTTTAAAAACTCTCTGTGCCACACTTTCAAATATTCTGGCAAAATTATTGGAAGGCACTGGAAAGGCTATTTGGGGTAAAGACGTCAGCAGAACCAGTATCTTCTTGAAGCTCTCTATTCGGCGATACTCACCAGGATTAGCTCTTCTTGTGAATATATGAAGCATGATGCATATGAGGCTTACACAGGAATGCCATTGTAGTTAAACATTGCTCAATCAGTTATCAGAAGCAGCTGATAGATGTGAATAATTAAAGTTATCCCTGTTTAACCTTTGCAGTGCATAGTGCATGCCTTAGCAGCTAGCACTGGGGTGAGCACTGTCAAAGTGAATGGGACTTGTTGGGGCCAAATGTTTGGCAGGCAGGAATAGGGGTTGGGTAAGGATTTTTGGGAAGGGTTGGGGGTGAGGGTTTTAGGGGACTTTTATATTTTTATGTATGTTTATGTACAGAGGTATGCTTATTTTGTAAGCTGCCCTAAGCCTTATTTAGGGAGAAGGCGGGGGATATATTTAAATAAATAAATAAATAATTGCGAATGTGTGTACTATTCCACTGAAGGATCATGCTGGATAGAGTTCTGCAGGAATCATTCTAAAACCCCATTGGTTTCAATTCACCCTGATTCAATTTTTGGGGCAGTTCCATAAATTGAGGTATAATGGATTGGTGAGCCTCTTGAGGGACTGGGCAAGGCTCAAGGGCAGAGGAACGTAACAGGCCTACTAACTGACCAGGCTGGCTGACCAGGCTGGGAAATGTAGTTGCTGGAAAGCAGCCTGAGGAAGTGAGGAGCTGAAGAGGGATACCGGGAATAGGTAGGGAGATGCCAGAGTAAACCCTGTGCTAGCAGAAGGGTCCGAAGCTCATCAGACAGTGTTAGAGCAGGGAGCAGAGGCCTGGCAAGAGAGTGTAGTCAAAGAGCTGAATTTGTAAAAACTCAGCAGAGGCAGCTGGACAAGAGTGGATTTATTTGCAGTGGGATGAAGTACTTTGAGAAGAAGCTACACTGTATATGATAAAGCACTGGAGGTGAACTTGGTGTGCTTTACTCCTGGGGAGAATGCTGGGGGGGCTAGAATCAGAGGGGTTGTGCCAGTAGTGTGAGACTGACTCACAGACTGATCAGTGAGAGATGATGGTCTTGCTCTAGTGTAGCAAGAATGAGCTTATTTCCAAGCAAAACATTGCTATGAAAGGTTAACTCTTCTATTATTAATTTTTAATTTGTTTCTATAGCACTCTCAGTATTCAAAGTACTTTAAAATCCTTATCTAGTTCACCCTAAAAACAGCTCTATGAGATAGGTCATTATTATTCCCATTTTGTAGGTGGGGAACTGAGGCTGAAGTTTAGTGACTTGCCCAAAGCTAGCCAGTAAGTTCATAGCTAAGACAGGATTTGAACCCTGGTCTCCCAGGCCCAAGTGCAACATTTTAGTCACTAGACTTCTTATTGACTGTGCCCAAATCACACCACAACCTTACAATTCCTAGACCGAGGGCGTTTTTAGATGAGCACCAAATATCGTGGATTAGTACTTATTGCGCATTGAAACTGTTTTAATTTTAATCCGGATTTAATGTTTAGATGTGTGTGTTATCACAGATTTAGAATTAATCTGCATTTAAAGTAAACCGCTTTTAATGTTTTCACGAGCAGAAATGCAGATTAAAGCACTATTTAAATCCGCATTAACTGTTTAAACATTAAAAACACATTTTAATCTGCGAATTTGTGAAACTGGTTTCATAAAACCCGTATGTTGGGGGTTTATGAAACTGATTTTACAACTTGAAAAATTCACTTTAAATGTGCATTAGGGTGATTTCAGATGTTATGGGCGCCCAAATCACCACAGTGGATTCCCAGTGGTGGCGACCCATCTAACCACCCCCCGCGGTCAAGAAAGGCCCCAAACAGACGTGATGGGACCGGGACCACAGCAGGGAATCGGGCCACCAGACCACAGCCCGGGGCAGCTCAACAGACATGACGCCGATCCCGGGCCGTGGTCAAAACACCCAGAAGGTCCCAGGGAGGGGCGGGACACAGACATGGCCGGCTGAGGGCAAAGGAAGCCAAAAGTGGCTACAGGAAACATCCACACAAGGAAAACGGGAAGGGAGGGGGAAGAGGGAGAAGAGCCGCCGAGGCAGCACACACAAAGGGCACAGGGAATACGAACGAGGTCACAGTGGAACACACAGCACAGACACACGCCTGGGCGCTCACACACTCGCACCGGAAAGGAAGTTCCGCACGGGAAAGGAAGGGGGGACACAGCAGGACAGGTAACACACACAGCACAATGGGCACGGGAGGAAGGGGGGGTGGGGACAGAGGGGTGGGGGAGAATTGGCCCAGGGGCCAGGGCAGGCAATGGGGAATGGCAACCAGTCCCCCACAACAGCACGCCCGCACGGGCACCCCCACAGCCACACTGTCAGTCCCAGAATGCGGGGGACCCCGCAGGGGCAAAGCACCAGTCACAGGGGGAGGCCACACGGTCCAGGGAGCAGCCCGGGAACAGTCTAGGAGGCCATCAGGGAGCCCATCCACCGGCCAGTGGGCGATAGATGGGACGGAGGTGAGCCGGGACCAAAGAGTGGAGCAGCCCTTCCACAAGCTTCCCCCCCCTGGGAGGATGCTGGGAGGTGCAGTCTGGGGGCCCCAGCACCCATCAGTCGCAGAGGCACCCAAGGGGGCTGGGGTGGGGGGCACGGGCACAGGAGGGAGCGAGGCCGGACCAAGAAGGACAGCAGCACCCAGGGTGCCAGAAGCCACCTCAGCGTGCAGGAAACAGCCACAGGAGATGACAGCCATGGAGGGGAACACCAGTCACAGACAGGGGGGACCCATGGAGGGGGCACAGGCAGGGGCAGCGGGACCCCAGGAGGGAGCAGGTAGAGACTCGCGGCAGCGGGGCAGAGCCGGGAGCCCACAGCTGGACCAGCATCCGGGACCCGGAAGAATAGGGGGGCCTCACAGCCAGCTGCAGGGGGTCACAGAGTGGAGAGCCCCACCTGCATATCGGATCGGAACCACACACCGGCCAGCGCTGCCACCTCCGCTTCAGAGGGCTCCGACAAGCCATAGTCATCAGGTGGGGGCCACGGAAGGTGACCCAGCTCTAACAGGCAGTGATAGATCGCCCCNGTGGCAAGCCCCACCTGCACATTGGATCGGGACCACACACCAGCCAGCACTAACACCTCTGCTTCAGAGGGCTCCGACAAGCCATAGTCATCAGGTGGGGGCCACGGAAGATGACCCAGCTCCAACAGGCAGTGATAGATCGCCCCGCGGGACCGCTGGAAACCCCATGCCCCGTGAACACAGCCAAAGGACACAGCCAAGGCAGGGCCCACCTCCTCCAGCTAGGCTGTGTAGCCAGCCAGGCTGTGTAGCCAGCCAGGCTGCACACAGAGAGGGTGGACATGGTCTCCGCCGCCGACCACCCCACATGCGAGCACCTGATCTCCGGGATGCGCCCGTCAGGAAAGGGACACAGGCCTAGCATCTCAGCATGTAGTCGGCAGTTGCGGGTGCTCACCACATAGCTATAGTACCACAGTCCAGAGCTCATTCTTTCGTAGGCACCTGTGAGGCTGTCCAGGCAGCTCAAAAGCAATTGCATGGCTGGGGAATGCCACAGGTCACACAGGGCCATGGTCTCACGGAAGGTCCAGCTATGGGGGTCCCGGGGGGGGTGGCCCGGGAGCCCTGGGAAAGAGTGGCCAGCCATGGTCCAGCAAGTGGCGGATACGATGTGCAAGGAAAGGAGGGCCCCACAATCCCTGGAGGGACGGGAAGGGAAGCAGGGGAGCTCCAAGGCCACGCGATAAGGGCATAGGCCACAACACTGTATGGCTACAGAGTGAGGAGTGGGGTGCGGACCCAGCACAGCTGCTGGAACAGAGCACACAGAGTGAACAGCCTACACACTACTCAGGGTCCCGAGGACAACAGGCAGATGACACCGGGAGGTGGGGGGTGATGACAGCAGATATGCAGCTGCTGCCCGCATATGCCCGGCCGAGGGCAGGACCAAGCGCAATGCCCCATCAGAGGGAAGGCATGTGCATGCATTGGGCCACCCATGGCCTCCCCGCCCCGCTTGCCCCACAGGAGCTGGGCCTGCCGGTCTGGGGGCTGGCCAGGGCGACCCGGGGCCCTGAGCCTGGTTGGCAGGGCATGACTAGGGGGTGGGACAACACAGATCCCAACATACAACAGGTGCGGCCCCAACCCACCTGGAGCACCGGTCACCATGGAGCCCAGCCAGTTGGGTGCCTGCGGGATGCACCTAGCCGTGTGCGTGGAGTGGGACCACTCTCACACAGACCTCCTGTGCAGAGGTGCACCTGGCCACCCAGCTGCGTGTGTGCATGGCTAGGAGTGCTGCCAGATCCTGGAGAGCCCACCATGGGCGCAGGCGCTCCCTGGCCTGCCTCAGGGCCCAGCAGGTGTTGGGGGCAGCCCAAAAGGCCCTCCTCCGTGCCCGGGGCTGGGCTGCTGCCCTCCGTGAGTTGGCCACCCGGCTCCAGTGGCAGAGGGAGACCATGGGGCACGCTGCCCTGCTCGCAATGCCCATTGGCCGGCGGGTATGGGTCACAGCAGGAACAGGAGTGGTGGGCCAGGGCACTATCCCAATGGGATGACGCTGCCTGGAGAGCGCACTTTCAGATGGACATGTGCATCCTCCTGTGACTTGTGGAGCTGTTAAGGCCCTGGCTGGAGTGGCAGGCCACCCCCATCATATGGGCCCCTATACCCATGGTCCAGCGGGTGGCCATCGGGGTCTGGACCCTTGCAACACCCAACTCCTGCTGCTCCGTCATGCAGCACTTCAGCATTGAGGTGAGCACCATCGCCGGGATCCTGCGGGATGTCTGCGAGGCTGTGGAGGGCGTGCTCCTGGACTGAGTGATCCAGCTGGTGGACCAGGAGGCTGTGATGGCTGACTTCGTGGCTGGGGGATTCCCCAACTGCATGGGCACCATGGACGGCACCCACATAGAGATCTTGTGCCCATCCACTGGGGAGACCTCGGAATATGTCAACCGACACGGGTACCACTCCCTGCAGCTGCAGGCAGTTGTGGACCACTGGGGTCGGTCCATAGACATTTACATGGACCACTCTGGTCTCAGCCATGATACCCGGACCATGACCATCTCCCCCTTCTATGCCCGGATGTACCACGGAGACTTCGCAGACATGGGGATGACCTGGATCGAGGGGGTGATGATGCCCCCCTGCATCCTGGGGGACCTAGCCTACCCACTTACCCGCTGGCTGATGAAGGGGTACCCAGTCGCCAGGAACCCTGCGGAGGCGCTCTTCAATACTCGCCTGTGTGCAAGCAGGACCGTGGTCAAGAGGGCCTTTGTGACCCTCAAGCAGTGCTGGAGGAGCCTCGCGGGCCACCTGGACTACACGATGGAGACCTCCTCCCTCGTGATCAGAGCCTGCTGTGTCCTGCACAATGTGAGACCGAGGGGGCTGACCTCAACTACCCCGTGCCCCAGCGCCCTCCTGGCCCTTTGCCTCTCTATGTGAATGCAGAGAACCCGCAGGAGTACTGATACACAAAGTGCATCCGTGCTGCCCTGGCCAGGCGGATCAGCCAGGAGGCTGAGGGCTGAGGCCATGCATCCCCCCCACTACTCCAGGACCCCCAGCAGCACCCTGGCTGCACCCCTAGACACCTATGCGCTCCTGACCCCGGGTCCACGAACAGACACACGGAGGTGACTGTGGTGCCCGTGCATTTATTGTTTCATCCTTCTACATGTGCTCTCGCCACCTCACCCACTCCCCACCTCCCAGTGATAACCCCCTCAGGTCGCCCTCCCCCTTCCCTCCTGTCCCCCCTTCCCCCCGTCTCCTGGGCCTCCCTCGCAGCCGCCCGATGGGCACTGTGGAGCTCTGGGAGCTCCCCTCCCCTCCACTGTCTGTGTCCCAAACAGTGTCCTGGGAGGCCTTGATGTCCTGAGGGTCTGGCAGTGGTGGGAGGATGGGCGGGCCTGGGGCTGGAGGGGCCCCCCTGGCCGGCAGCTCCCTCTGGAAGCCTACAGGGACCAGTAGGTGGAGGTACAGTCCCAGAGAGCACGCTGGAGGCTGGTGCGGTGGGGGTGCCAAGGGGTCCGGCATCGGGGCTGGGGCAGGCAGGCTGCCTGGCGGGGCAGCTGCCCATGAAATAGGCACCCATAGTACCCGCGTGTAGGAGCAGTGAGGTGCCTGTGTCATGTGACCGGTCCATCTTTACTGAGTGCTCCTTGACCATCCAGTCTATAGCCTGTTCCAGCTGCCCAAACGCCTCCACCTGCATGGTGTGCTCCCGGCGCTCCTGCCACTGTTCAAGGCGCACTTCCGCCTGTAGCCTCTGATCCCTGGCCTCCGCCTGCTGCACAGCCCTTTCGGTGACTGCCTCCATGCGGTGGATGACCTCAATCATCTGCTCCTCCTGCTCTGTGGTGGAGCAGACTATGTCCTATGCCTGCGGCTCCCTTCGGTGCCGTACCTGTGCCTGGTGCTCCCTCACCCATTGGGCCGGGGCATGGGTCCACCTTGCTGGTCCCTGGTGGGTCGCCCTGTTGGGGTGCATGATAGGAGATGTTTAGCCACCCCAGCTGCCCTCACACCCTTCTCTGCCGTGGGTGGGGGGCCCTGCCCCCCCTTCGTGGTGTGTGGCAGGTGTCCTCCCCCGGCTGCCCCTTACGGCCGGCCCCAACCCAGGATCTGGCTTCCACGCCCTGGCTCCCTGCCCCCCTTGTTGTGTTGCTTCACCTGGGGCCTCTGGTTGCTCCTGGAGCTGTTTGCCTCCATCCCCCTCGCCAGGCTGTCGCAGGTGTCGGAGTGTGCCATGACCTGTGTGGGAATGGGGAGGGGTGGGTGGGTGTCAGAAGTCCGTGTCCCCTGTCAGTCCCCAGGCCCCTTCTTCAGGGTCTGAGGCATAGGGGGGTTGATGAGGGTGGGCCTGTGGCCTGTGTGCCCCCTTCTCCCACCTCGGGCCTCCCCCACGGTGTGTGTCCCATCCCACCCGCCTGCTTACCCTCTATGTCGGTCACTGAGCCCTCCGAGGCCGGCCCTTCAGTGTGGCTGAGGTCCCCCTGTGTCCACTGGCTGATGGTGACCAGGGTGCCGGCCTCAGATCCTCCCGCTACGGACATTGGCTGGAGGCTCCCAGGGCTGGCGTGCGAGGGGGGCCTGCTGGTCCCTGAAGTCCTGAAGCGTTCCTCTTGGGGGGCAGGGCTCCTGGAGCTGGTGTCTTTGATGGAGGCAATGAGGGGAGGGGGGTACCTCAGCCCGTTCCCTGCCCTGGACCACTGCGCTCCCCACAAGGCGCGGGGTGACTATGGATCCCTTCATGTATAGAATGTAATCCAGAGCATCATAGTAGGGGGCGGTCTGGGCTCCATGACCAGACTTCCGGTTGTTGTCTTTGATGGCCTTGTACCCCCTCTTCAGCTCCTTGGCCTTTGACCAGCACTGTGCCACTGTCCTGTGATGCCCTGCCACCTCCATTTCCCGCACAATCTCCTTGAAGATGTGCTCGTTCTTCTGGTTGACGGCCAGCTTGAGCTGGTGCTTGAGGGTCCCCCAGATCCATATAAAGTCCTGGGTTTCCCTGTGCCCCCATTGCCCCCCTCAATGGTACAGCCGTATCCCACGGGCGGCCTCTGGGTCGCGGTCTTTCCCCTCCTCCTCCTCCTGCTCTTCCACCTGCCCTCCGTCCCTCTCCTCCAGGGGCTCGGGCTCCCAGGCCCATTTCCGTGTCTGCGGGTCATAAGGGGGGGATGGTTACCGGTTGCCACAGCTCCGGGTCCCTTTCCCTTTCCCCCCCCCGCGCCAGCCACCCACCCGCCTTGGTGCCCCTGTGCCCTTGCAACCCCCCCTTCAGTCCCCTTACCTGTTTCTGGGGTGCCTCATCTCCCGGGCTGGCAGCGGGCGCCGGGTGTCGGGTCAGGCTGTCCCAGCTGCTGCTGCTGCTGTCCCTTCACCGCCTTGAGGTGCAGCACAACCACCTCCTCCTCCACCTGTGCCTCCACCACCTCCTCCTCCTCTTCCTCCCTTGCTCTTTCTCCCACCGCTCTCCTCTCCCGTCTGCCTCGCTCCATCCCGCCACATTTCCCTGATGCTGTGTGCCCTTTAAATCTCCCTCCCCGGCCTGTGTTATTTCTAGTTGCCTGGCAGCGACACTGCGTGCTTTGTCCCTGGCTGGGAATCATTTTTCTTGATTCCGGCTGGTGGTTGCCATTCAGATGTTACTTTTTGTTGTTTCCCGGTGGGAATCGCTTTGACCACACTTTCAGAGAGGGTCCGGGCCGGAGCTCTGGAAGCATGGTTGATTTTGAGACTGTGGTGAACATCTGGCGCCCGCATAACAGACGTTCAGGGAGCTTTGGTCCTGCCGTGGGATTGACCGTGGTTCACTGTGATTGACTGTGATCTTGTAATGTCTGAAAATACCCTTAGATTTCTCTAATACGCATCTAAAAATGCCCTGAGGCTGATAATTGGGATGTAGGTTGGCAAACTATGTGAAATGGGGACGTGTGGACCCTCTCCTAACAGGAATGTTTGACAGGCACACAATGACTCATTAGAAAAAGGAAAATATTTTCATAATTAGTTTTTGATGCCCAGGTAATCCCTTCAGGGGCTAGGGCTTTCTGTGCTGCAGGCTCTGCAGGGTGTTACACAATTATTTCTAGTTTACACGTGGGTCACATGTGTTGGGGCCCTCTATATGCCAGACCATGCTGCATTCTGTGGACTTGTATTTTACACCAGTGCATCTCGCACTTAGGTTGTTATTTCAAGTGGATTCATGGCTGTCATGTGTTGGTGGGTCCATATGCCCCACTGCAACCCCCAACACTTGGGACCCTGTACGGTCTAACAGCCTGCACTTCCCTGGGTCTGATCCTGGCTTTAATAATGGAATGACACCTGTGCATAGAAATGAGCTAAATGTCTCTCTTTGCAGAAGACTAGCTATCTGATCATAACTATCTTTGATCACTAGGGGGGGGTCTAGTTTGGCTTAAAAGTTAACCATTAATAATAAAGATAAATTCAGAGGGCTACACATAGGAATTAAAAAATCAAACAAGAAGCACAAGTATAAAATGGGGGAGGGGATAACTGGTTAGGCAGTAGCACTGGAGAGAAGGTTCTGAGAGTTTGGGTGGATCATAAAGTGAACATGAGTCTAAAAAAAATGCCAAATGCCATTTTGGCTGCATTAACAAGTGCACCATTTCAAAGACAGGTGAAATGGTGGTGCCACTTTACTTGGCACTGGAGAGACCTCACCTAGAATATTGGGATTAGTTTTGGGCACCGCATTTCAAAAAGGATGTAGACAAACTGGAGGAGAGCCACTAATATAATAAAGGGGCTGGAAAACAAGCCATATGAGGAAAGGCTAAACTAACTGGGTATGTTTTACATAGAGAAAATAAGATTAAAAGGGGGCATGGTAGCAATTTTCAAATATCTGAAAGGATGCCACAAAAAGCTGGTGAACATTTGTTCTTCTCTGTCACAGAAGATAGAACAAGAGGAAATTGTCTACAGCTGCTGTTTTGACTTCCTCTCCACCAATCTTCCCTTGACCCTCTCCAATCTGGCTTCCACATCCTTTCCACTCTACTGAGACTGCTCTTGCTAAAATAACTAATGCTCTTCTCTTAGCTAAATCCCAATTGCCTCTATTTCATTATTGTCCTACTTGATCTCTCCACTGCCTTTGACCCTGTTGACCATTTGCTCCTTCTTGACTTACTCCGCTCCCCTGGTTTCCAGGACTCAGTCCTTGAATGGCTCTCTTCCTTCCTCTCTAACCACTCCTTCAGTGTATCTTGCTGGTACCTCCTCCACATCACTTCTTGGTTGGAGTTTCCCACGCCTCTGTTCTTGGCCTGCTTTTCTTCTCCCTCTACACTCTGTTCCCGGGCAAACCCATTGAACCCCACAGCTTCCAATATCACCTCCTTCTCGCTCTCTATCTAATCTTGTATCACAAACTGTCTCTCTGACATCTCTGCCTGGATGTCTCGCTGTCAACTCAAAATTAACATGGCCAAAATGCAGCAGTGGCTGGTGGGTTTTAAGGCTGGTGGGGCAAGTGGGTGGGTCTAACCTCTGCCTAGGGGTGGAGCCTGCTCAACCCAAATTTTGAAGTTAATATGGAAGTTTACAGCCTCGGTTCCCCATGTGTAAAAAAATCTCTAAAAATGGGAATGGGTGTGTGTCTCCCTGTGCTCCTCACATCCTTGTTCTTCTTAGATTGTGGTAAGACCACTGGACCAGGGACCTGTCTTCCAACAACAACTGTAAAGCACCAGCCAGGTACACTGCTGGTGCTATATAAATGCTTAATAATAATTTATTTATTTATTTATTTATTTAATTTTTACCCCACCCCTCCTGCAAACAGCTCGGGGTGGCTAATAATAATAATAATAATAATAATAAATAATTAATATGCAATCAATAAAAACCCCCACAATTAATACAGATCTTGGACTCAAGGCAAGGGTTTATTAATCAAACACACAGCATTAATCACAGTCACATCCTCCCCCCAAACCACAACCTAAGCCACAACCAAAGTCACCCACACACAAATTAGCAAAGAATTCAAACAACAATCTCTCCTCTTCCCAGCTCCTATGCCTCACCAGCCAAGCACCTCAAAGGGTTTCCAGTGCACTCCATATACAAACACTCGCACAGGTCTATCGCTTGTACAGCAAAAGCACCCGATGGTCTTTGAGACGTGCAAACAGTTAAATTGTCCTGTGGTTGAAGTCAGGTATTTGTTGGATCAACCTTTTCTCTATTGACAACATTGCCAATGTGTTCAGTCTTTCTGATGTCATTGTGTTCCTCAGGAAAGTTTTTATTCTCTTTAGAGCTAAGAAAGACCATTCAGATTTCACTGTCATTGGTGTTGTGATGACAGTTCTCACCAGATTCAAAGATTCAGCAAAAATGTCCTGCAGATTGTTGTCTAGCAACGTATGAAGTAGCTCTGAGACATCCTTCATACCATACAGGTCTTGCTTCTAATACGATACAGAAAGCTCCGTCCTCAGTATTTGTGTAGCATAGGGTAGGCATCCACTGTTTTGTTCAATGCTCGCGTTGGAAAACGTTGGTTGTGTGCTGCAAAAAGAGCCCCCTATAATAATGTTGCGCTCACTAGGTGCTTTGTGAATGCAAATCATTCCTTCGCATGCAAAATTATGATATCACAAACTTCAACTGCGATTTGATACAGGCTGTCTATAGTGCTACCTTTTGGGAGCGGGGACTGCTCTGGCAATTCAGAGCGCAGATTCTTAATAGAGTCTCTCACTTTATTGATGCTGGTGACAAACTCTGTAGTAAATGTCTGAACACCTACATAGTCAATCTCTCTCTTTTGCAGTTTATCGTAAAGCACCTTAACGTGATGCATTATTTTATGGAATAAAAACAGGAAGTAAAGGAACTCCCTATCTGCTTCCAACCTTCTAACAAATCCCCTTGCCTGCACTGGCATAAAAATTAACACTTCTTATATGCTTGAAGCATTCAGTCAGATCCTCTCGGTGCTCGTAAACTACATTTAGTGTCCTAACGTTAAAGTTCCAGCACGTGGCAGGTGCTCTGGGGAGCCTTCTCTTTACTATCATATCCAGAACCTCTGTCCTTTTTGGAGATGATGAAAAAAAGGTTGTTAATCTACCCAAATCTGCAAAAAATACTTTAACCTTCTTTATTTGGGACACAGCTTGTTGTATTATCAGATTTAGCTGGTGTGCATAGCAGTGTACATAATGAGCATTTGGGTATATATCCTGTATCCTCTTTTGGACCCACCACCCCCCATGGTGCCCATGCATCACGCTTGCACCATCATAGCTCTGAGAAATCACTTTCTGTTTATCAGCTTCCTGTGGGAAAATAGCATTTAACTGCTGCAACAAGACTGTGGCAATGGTTTCTGCACGAGAGTCTTGCAACTGTGTAAAGCTAAAGAAAACGCTCTACAGCTGAGCCTCTGCCATCAAGGTACTGATAAATCAGTACCGACTGGCAGTGAGTTGACACATCTGTTGTGTCATCAGCCTGAATAGCCTGAATAGGGAGGGATGGGAGGGGGGAATCGATGGGTTTATTGTTTTAAGTTGTATGTATTTTTTAATGCTTTTATACTGTATGCTGCCCTGAGCTGCCTTTGGCAGGAGGGGGTGGGATAACAAATCTTTTATAATAATAATAACAATCAGTGCTCTTCAACTTCTTGATAATGTAATCCCTGGCCACTATGAGCATGCAGTCTATGAGTTCATTTTGGATTGTTTTGGAAGTGCCTTTTGAAAACTGTGGCAGTTTTCTATTGCTTCTCCATCACAGAATCGATGCTGACAATCAGATCAACTAAGGCTCTAAACACACCTCGGTTCAAGGTAACCTTCATTCAGTTATGCCACTATGTTGGTCTTACCAAATGTTGCAAGCTTGAAACAGTTGTCAATATGACCTTTGCATTCATCGTGCTTCTTTATCTTCTCAGCTAGATACTTTAAGTCCTTCACCCCAGTCTTGGTTCATGCCGCCTCACCCCCGAACAGCAATCATGGAAAACAAAACAATGCAGTCTTTGAAACGCTGCTGCACACCCACTTCTTCTTCTCATATCACACTGTGCTGAACCAGCATGTGTAGTCCTTCTCTCTGTCATGGGAAGCTTGTGCAAGCTGAAGATCTGGACAGTCAGGTCCCAGTGCTTTCACCTGACATTTTTCAGCGTAAGAGAGCTGTGAGAACGGCTTTGCCAGCAGTGAATCCACAGTGTTAATTTTTAGTTGCTTTCTCTTTGATGCTTCTGTCCTGCAAAATAAGAGATTTTAGGCAATTGTATCACAGTGAGCTTTGAGCCATCATTATGCACTCTACTACAATGGGTGCAAAGACAAGTCCTGAATGAAAGCATAACATGTTCATACACAGCTTTCCCCCTTGCAAATTATATGTAGAGGTGTGGTGCACACAGCATGCCAGGCAAGCAGCAACTGAAGTTGGAGAACATTCTGGAGATAATTCATAAAAATGCATTTTAACTTACAGCAATGTCGCTTGGTACCCTCCTCAATATACTCTCTGTTCTTCAGCCAAGTCCCTTGGAACTAGGTTAGCAATTCCTTGGCAGCAGTGGCTCCTGCTGAAAACAGACAAACAAACAGAAAGGTCAGTTTGTCTCTGAGAAGTCATGACCACCACATGATAGAAGTGGCACAGAGAATCCCCCACTCATGATGGCTGCTTTTTGAAAAACACCACAAACTGTATCAGTAAATATGTAAGCTTTGGGCCCCAATAACACATAGTTATGTAAACCTACACATCTCTTCAGAAGCTGGAAATGATGTAAAACCTCTTAAAATACTTTAAAACTACAGAATTGTGAGAAAAATGCTCCAGGTGTTAAGTTTCCTATGCAGAAAGTACAAGATTTGGGGGAGGGTTTTAAAGAAATGGCCCTGAGTGACTCTGCACATGTTTGCAAACTGCCAGTGCCAAGAAAATACCTAGGAAACTCAGAGAAACCATTGCACAACCCCCCAGGTTCCCCCAACACAACCCCCCCCAGAAATCAGTAGAAATTGGGTGGGGGAATCAGTAGACTGAGACCATTTGAAACAGCAGTAACCATAGCCAGGTCAGTGGAGGGTGGGGGTGGCAGGGAGGCACAAAATGGCCTTGAGTGAGTTTGCACATCCTTGCAAACTGTCAATAGAATGCCAAGGAAACTCATTTAAACCATTGCAAAACCTCTAGGTTCCCCCAGCACCCAAAAACCAGAAAGCGGCAGACAATTAGACAGGTGGGGGAGAGGGAATCAGCAGACAGAGACCATTTGAAACAGCAGTAGTCATGTGGCCAGGCTGGGAAGGGAGGTGGGGGAGGTGGAAGGGAAGAACAAAATGGCCCAAGTGACTCTGCACATGCTTGCAAACTGCCAGTGCCAAGAAAATGCCTATGAAACTCAGAGAAACCATTGTACAACCCTTCAGTTCCCCCCAGCACCCAAAACACCAGAAAGCAGTAGACAATTGGGTGGGTGGGGGAATCAGCAGACAGAGACCATTTGAACAGCAGTAGCCATGTGGCCAGGCGAGTGAGGGTGTGTGGAAGGTAGACACAAAATGACCTTGAGTCTGCACATGCTTGCAAAATAAAAGACTATTTAATTTGAAATGCAGGGGAAGTTCAAGCAGAGAAGCCATTGCACAACACACACACACACACACACACACGGAGAATACTTGATCAGGAGCTGCAGAGAAGTGATTCTGATCTGGTGGCGCAAAGGGTCGCTTGGAACTTCCATTCTATAAAACCCTCTTTGTTTTCTTTGAGTTATCTGCTTCAATGGAAGGATTCTCACCTTAGACAGGCCTTCACTTTATTTAGGTGTGAGGTTAATCCATCTGACTTAGCTGAGGGGGGGTATAAGTATATACCAAGACAGAATAGGGTATGCTTACTGTGTAATGAGAAAGAAATTGAAAATGTTGATCATATTCTGCTGTGTTGTCCAGTTTACAGTGATCTATGGATGTCCCTCCTGGGTGAGTTTCTGAACAATTTGCAAAATCTGCCTAGGGATAAACTACGCTGGAAAATGCTGTGTCCATTGGACACTAGCTATTCAAGACCGGTAGCTCGTTTCTGTTTTGGTGCCATAATTCGCAGGCAAAAACTGTTGGAAGA
The DNA here is from genome assembly GCA_003113815.1 of Sphenodon punctatus. Classification (NCBI taxonomy): domain Eukaryota; kingdom Metazoa; phylum Chordata; class Lepidosauria; order Sphenodontia; family Sphenodontidae; genus Sphenodon; species Sphenodon punctatus. The sequence goes on from QEPC01012829.1 coordinate 2,235,291, forward strand.
ATAATAATTACTGGATAGTAATCATTTAATGTGGATGATATGTGGTTATCCTGGGTTCGGTAATATTTATTCTGAGCTGCTGATTATATGCTTGTTTATATTTCCAATTTTGATGTTAACCTTTCTGCCCTTTCTATTGAAGATTTTCATGCATGGCAACCTGTGACTCCAGCGGAGATTAAGGATTCAATATTACAACTGAGATCTTGGAAAGCTCCAGGATGTGATCACATAACCCCTGATTTACTTAAATTAAATCCAGATTGGTGGGCTAATATATTGGCACCCCTGTTTACATCTATTGACGCTCATGGTTTTCCCCCCTAAAAGTTGGCTAAACAGTTCAGTTATCCCTGTTCACAAAAAAGGTGATCTGGCCCTGCCTTCCAATTACAGGCCAATAAGCCTATTAAGTGTAATTGGGAAGCTTTATTCAACTGTGCCCTTCTCATGGATGGATCATTACCTCCTACAGTCCACCCTTCTAGCACATGTCTGCCCCCGGCAGGGTGCAGGACCTATTAGGATGGTCCGCCCCCAGAGGCTGATGGACCCGGTGTGGTTTCTAGGCGCTCTGGGGGAGTTACCCTCTGACCTTGATGACCACCTTATCGATGACCTCGTCGAGCTATGGAATATCTTGCTAATGGAGGCCATCGATCAGATGGCCCCCAGGCCATTGCCCAGGCGGCGGCCCTGCAGACCTTCTTGGTTCTCTGAGGAACTGCGGGTCCTGAAGCTAGAGGGGTGATGGTTGGAGCGACGGTGGCGTTGATCTCACGCTGAAGCCGACAGATTGCAACATAGAGCTAGTTTATGAACCTATGCCATGGCTAAGTGGATAGCAACGAGGGAGTTCTTTGCTGTCCTCATAGCAGCCACCAAATCCCATCCAGCGGAGCTGTTCTGGGTAGTGCAGGGGGCTGGTCAGTCCAGCCTCCTTCAACCCGAGGGTTGAGTCATCTGCCACCCGCTGTGACCTTTTTGCGGATTATTTTGCAGATAAAATCGCTCGTATTCACCAAGACCTCGATGCTGCATTAAATGCAGATGGTGTAGAAGCCCCAGCTTATCCGATTTTATGGGATCACTTTCAGTCGGTGACGCCCGCTGACGTGGTGGGGGTGCTTGGGGCTGTTCGAGTCACCTCTTGTGAACTAGATCCATGCCCGTATTGGCTGGTTAAGAGCTGCCGGGAGACATTGGGGCCGTTGCTAGCCAGGGTGGTCAGCGCCTCCCTGCGGGAGGGCAGAGTGCCGAGCTGTCTCAAAGAGGCGGTGGTGTGGTCTCTGCTCAAGAAACCATTGCTTGACACTGACTCCCCTGCCAGCTATCAGCCTGTCTCTAACCTTCCCTTTTTAGGGAAGGTTATTGAACGGGTAGTGGCTCAGCAGCTCCAGGAGCATCTTGATTGCGTCAGTTATCTTGATCCTTCGCAGTCTGGCTTTAATCTGGGGCATGGCACTGAGACAGCACTTGTGGCCTTGGTGGATGATCTTTCCCGAGAAAAGGACTGGGGTCAATCGACCCTATTGGTCCTTTTAGATCTGTCGGCAGCCTTTGATACCGTTGAACGAGATGTTGGTGATGCGCATGCAGGACAGTGCAAGTGTGGGCGGGATCGCTTGAATGGTTTTGCTCATTTCTGACCGGAAGAACTCAGCGGGTGGTACTCGGTGATTCTTTTTCATCTTACCGGGACCGCCCGTGTGGGGATGGTTCTGTCCCCTCTCCTGTTCAATGTGTATATGCAGCCACCGGTGAGGTGATCAGAGAGTTCGGGATGAGGTGTCATAAGTATGCGGATGACACCCAACTGTATCTCTCATTTTCGACCAACCCAGAACCGGCTGTCTCGGTGCTTATCCGGTGTTTGGCAGCTGTGGGGGACTGGATGAGGGCTAACCGACTGCGAATGAATCCTGACAAGATGGGGGTGATGCTAGTGGGTAGGTCAGCGGAGTTGACAGCTCCATCGATTAATGGAGTCTGCTCTCCGCTGGCATCCCAGGTGCAGAACCTGGGGGTGCTCCTCAACACGCAGCTCGACCTGGATCTACAGGTGGAGGTTGTGGAGAGGAGTCCCTTCTGCCACTTACATCTGGTGTGGCGGCTTTGGCCGCTGGTTTCGGATCTGGACCTGGCCACGATCATCCATGCTTTTATTTTATTTATTTATTTATTTGTACATATTTATACCCCGCCCCTCCTGAAACAGCTTTATTACCTCTCGGTTAGACTTCTGCAACACGCTCTACGTGGGGCTACCTATAGTGATGGCTCGGAAGCTGCAGCTGGTGCAGAATGAGGCGGCCCGGCTCCTGGTGGGGTTGGGCCGCCAGGAGCACATTACACCAGTGCTCCGATCTCTGCACTGGCTGCTAATAGTCTTCCAGGCCAGATTCAAAGTGTTGGTTTTAACCTATAAAGCCTTACATGGCCTGGGCCCTGCTTATTTGCGAGACCGCCTAACCCCCTAGGTTCTGGATTAACCCCTGTGGTTGTCTGGGCGTGCCTTGCTTGAGGTCCCCCGGGTTTCCCAGGAGGCCACGGAGAATAGGGTGTTCTCGGTGGCTGTGCCGTGCCTCTGGAATTCCCTCCCGGTGGGGGCACATCTGGCTCCAGACGTTCTGGCCTTCCGCAAGATCTGCAAAATCTGACTGTTCCATCAAGCGTTTGGCGAGGGAGAGGGATAGGATTGGATGGGGTTGGGGAGGAGGGAGGTACACAGGTACACAGCTGGTGCTACACAAATGCTTATAATAATAATAATAATGTTACTGTTTTTACTTTTTATTACTATGTTTTACAATGTTTAAAATTGTTTTATATTTTTATATATTGTTGTTAGCCGCTCTGGGCTGCATGTGGAGGAAAGAGCGGAATACAAATCCTGTTAAGAAATAATAATAATAAATAATATAAGTAAAAGGATTTATTGTCACATGGCAGGTCCCAGACCTTGGTCATGCTGTTGTGTGAATCCCGCTCTCACCCGTCCCCCCTTATCTCCATCCAAAGCTCCGCTGCTAGGGTCATTCATTCAGTCCATAGCTTTGACCACGTGCAGCCTCTCCTCTCCTGTCTTCACTGACTCCCCCTTCCCAGACACAGCCATCACAAACTCCTTGTATTCAGTTATAAATGCCTTCACAACCTGGCTCCCCCTTACCTCTCAGCCCTAGTCTCCTTACACACTCCTGCACGCACTCTCCGCTCCTCCTCTGTCCCCTCCCTCGCTCTCCCTCATCTCCCCTACTCCCCTAACCACCTTCACCCCTTCTCCCTTGCTGCCCCCCATGCCTGGAACTCCCTCCCTGCCCACATCTGCCTTGTCCCTCCCTCCGCACCTTCAAATCCCTCCTCAAAACCCACCTCTTCCTCGCTGCCTTTCCCGACACCTGTTAGAACTTTCCTTTCAATTTTTACTGTCTGCCCTCTCTGCAGACTCCTGCCTAACTGCAACCAAACCAAGCACATGCACCTGAGACCTCGCATCCACTTGAATGTTATTTATCCTTTGTCTCTCCCTATGTCCCCTCTCCTTGTCTCCTCCCTCCGTGTCTATTAGATTGTAAGCCGTAGGCAGGGACCGCATCATTCTTATTGTTCTGTAAAGCACCAGATACACATCTGGTGCTACACAAATGCTTATAATAATAATAATAATTAATAACAACAACAACAACTTAAACCTTATAACGAATTACAAACAGGGTGCAATTATTGTTCCACTGAAATCAATGATATTTCAATTTCAATTTATTATTAAACGGCTCTAGCTTTCGCTATGGACAAAAATCAGTGGGAGAGAACGGCATGTGTGTCCTGCACTCTCAGCCATTTGAAGATTTTGGTACATGGCTCTTGGTGTTGGAAAGTTTGGTCACCGCTGGACTAGATGATCAGAATGGTACTTTTTGACTATGACCTTTCAGTGTAAATTCCCCAATAGATCTACATTTTGCAGCTTGGGACCATATTTAGTCTAAGTTTTTAGTTACTAAGCACTCATTTTACAGCCCAACCAAGCCCAAAGGTATTTTAAAAGATGCCAGTGAACTTAAGTTTTGGGGTGTTGGGAAGATTGGAATTATGGGTTGCCATTCACTTTCATTAGATTAGAAAAATGAACTGGATCTTCATATATCTGAATAGTGTCCCTTTGACCCAGTCGGTCCTACTGGATACCTTTGAGAGCCCATGGCAAGCTGTCATTACTAAACAACACTCAACTTGTAGTGGCCTTTCACTGGAGCACTTACAGAGGCAAAGCTTTGCCTCTGCCAAGCGCGAGATAATTTCAAGGGCCAGAGGCATAGGTAGGCAGGAGGAAATGGCGCGGGTGGCTGATTCCCACCATCTTCGAGAGTACAGGCTGCCGATGGCACAAATGGTGCATTACCTTGGCACAAGGGCCACGTTCAGAAAGAAACATCTGTTTCTTTGCACCAGAGTTAACGCCCTGCCCACTAACATACTTGCGGGATGTTTTAATGGCACTCCTTATGAGGACCGTTTATGTCCCTATGATGCACTAACAGCAGAGACCACACAGCATGTTTTGTTTGAGTGCTATCTGTATGACACCATCAGTGGCAAATTCCTGGATGCTCTTACTTTAAGGGCACCAGATACCACAGTGGTACATATGACTCAGTTAGCACTTGCGGTTGCCTCTCCGGAGACAACCAGGCAGGTCCAGAAGTTCTTGGTAGCAGCTATGGAGATTAGGAAGCGTTTCCTTTCTTCAAAGACAATAGGTGATGATCAAAAGTTTTAGAGCTGTTTCATCTCCCTTGAGAAGGCCTGCCGGGGAGTTAATTAGTTTATTTTAACATGTGGTTGCTCCGAATAACTAATATCAAGGGAACTACAACTGTGTAGGATTTTAAGATAGCTGGATTTTATCTTAGTTAAAATTTTTGTGGTGTTCTGTTATTCTTGTTCATGTATTGTCGGCAATGGCTTCCGGTCACGCAATAAACTGATTTGATTTGATTTATAGCTGAATAACGTGGGGCTGCCCGAGAAGCTGATCCGGAGGCTGCAGCTAGTGCAGAATGCCGCAACCCATCTCCTTACGGGGGCGGGCTGCAGGGAGCACATGACACCAGTGCTCCAGGCTCTGCACTGGCTGCCTATAAAGCACCGGTCCAGGTTCAAGGTGCTGGTTCTAACCTTTAAAGCCCTTCACAGCCTAGGTCCTACTTATCTGAGGGACCGTCTCACTCCCCATGTGCCCGTGCGACCCTTGAGATCATTCGTGGGAGCCTTTTTGGAGGTTCCCCTGGCGAGGTTAGATCAGGCCACCGATGTTAGATCTTTTTCGGTGGTCGCCCCTGTGCTGTGGAACTCGCTCCTGGAGGAGGCTCGGTTGTCCCCCACTCTCCTGCTATTTCGGCATTTATGTAAGACCTGGCTGTTCCGTCAGGCCTTTGGCAAAGGGGAGGGTGAGGGTGGGTGGTGTGGTGTGGTGTAGGGTGGGTTTCTTTCCCTGCATTTGTGAATTTTTAATTGATTTATTGTTTGTATTGTTCATCACCCTGGGCTGCCCTATGGGCAGGAGGGGCGGGAGCCATTTTTTTTACATTAAATAAATAAATAAATAAATAATGCAGGGAACAAATTAGGTGCAGGTGTGTTCATAAAGATGGGCAACGGGAGTTGCCTAAACTAAGAACCAGATTGATTCTTTCTTATTTAAATTTATATCCCACCATATCTCAAAGGTTCAGAGTAAGTAACAAATTAGAAAAACAACATGCAAAAATAGGTGTAAATAGATAAAAACACAAATTCCTAAAAAATCCAACTACCCACAAATGCCTACCCAGCCTAAAAATACCTGATCAAATAAAAAAGTCTTATGATGACTCTAGAAAAGTGTCATGTAGTTATTTCATCTTATCCTGTTCATCTGAATGCTACCGAACTAGAGAATTACTTTTGTTTAATTAAATCAAAGTAGATTTAATTAATTTAAATCCAAGCACTTTGGTTTACCTCTCTTTGTCAGAACATGGCTTCGGTTTCACTGTTCATTCTTTCTTACTGATCTTTTTCATCAATCTGAATGCTAAATTTGTTTACACTTACCACATGTAGGCATTATACAATGCATTAAGCATCTGGCAAGAAAAAGACCGCATTCTGGACACACTTGGCAGAGATTGGTTACCCCAGCTCAGAGTCAGAACAAGGACAGCATGCATTGCTTACCTTTGCTAGAAATTTTAAGGAGGACTCGATGACTGGGGATTGGGGATTTAGTTCAAATCCAGTCCAAGTAATTCCGGAATATGAGTGGCAATGTATGAATGATGAAAAACATCTCCTATGCCATTTCTGATGATACGCCATGCAGCACTTTCCTCCTGCTTGACCCATCCTGAATTACCAGTGAAATCTGCTATGAATCACTGGACAAGTCCCTTATTGGCTAAGTTAAGGTGCCTTCTACAATGTACAATGCTTGCCAAACATTATATATCATATGTATCGGTCTACTGTCTGGGAGATTGCGAAATGCCTTTGTGAAATCCAAGGAGATTACTCTCAACATGTCACCCTTTGTCTGCTTTCTTCTTTATGTCCTCGAATATTTCCACCAGATTTGTCAGACAAGATTTTCCCTTCCAGAATCCATGCTGGCTACTTTATATCAGCTCATATTTTTCCAGATGTTTTGTGATCTCATCCCTTACTAATGTGTCCAAGACCTTGCCTACTGTCAAAAGCAAACTTTACTGCAAATCTGTAATTTCTTGACATCACCTTCATCCTCTTCTTATGGAATGAGGTTACATTTGCTTTAATACTTTCCTAGTCCCTTAGTACCTCCTGTCTTTACAATATACCATTAAGTCTTCTCTACTGGACCAGTATTTCTTTCACCATCTCTTTTGTGTGACTAGAGAGTTACTAGCTAAGTCCTAAAGCCATCACTTTTTCAGGTTTTTTTTGTTTTTTTTTTAAAAGAACCTCAACATTTTCTAACTTTCATTATCCTCTGTTTTAATTCCTGGCACTGGATCTGGATTTCTTCTGAAGAATTCCAAGAGAACATAATAATTTGCACCTGTATGAAGACCTGTGTGGCCCCGAAGTAGGGCTGAAATGAGAATCCATTTGTTTTTGACAAAAATCATGCAAGAATCAAAAATTATTACTGAGCTCTTGGGATGATCTTGGTAATGCTTTGAGATATTAGCAAGAAAATCTTGTTAAAATTTTACCATTTACCATTTACGGTGATTTCCTATGTACCGCTTAATGTGCAACCATGTTCCTCCCAGTAATGTGCATGCACAAAATGGCTGCTGTAGCTGTTCTATGCGTGCATGGCCCTCTTCCAAGATGGCCCCAGCAGCATGGCCACCATTTTGGAAAAGGGCAGCCATTTTGTGCGTGCACGTTACTGGGACAAACGTGGTACACGGTAAGAGGTATAATGTAAATCAGTATACAGTACACGGTATATCACAGTAAATGGTAAATCAAGAAAAATTCTCAACTGAGAAAGTGTTGAGAACTGGGGTGGTCATCTTGATTATTGATTCTCATTAAAAATTAGTCAAGAACCATGATTCTCTGTGAGAATCTATTGAAAATGAAAATTGAGTTTCAGCCCTACCCCTAAGATCAGTTGAGAGCACCCTCTTGCAAGTTCCATAATTGACCCAGGTCCATATGACCCAGGCACGTAGAGAAGCATTCTTAGTGACTGCTCGACTGCTCTGGAACTTCCTTCGCTTGGAGGTTTGTCTAAGCCCTGGCCTGGACATCTTCCAGAGGTAGCGCAAGACATAGTTGTTTTTCGAGGCCTTAAACAGGCATGGGTAGATTCTGGAGTGGGATGGGAGTTTTATTAGTGTTTTATGGGGTTTTTTATTTTGTATTTGATGTTTTATGATTTTATTTTTATTTATTTATTTATTTATTTTATTTATTTATTTATTTCAATGGATTTATACCCCGCCCCTCCTGCAAAAGCAGCCCGGTGATGATGTGAACTGTCCTGAGCCTTCAGGGGTAGGGTGGGATAAAAATTAAATTAAAATAAAATATAATAAAAATTAAATAAAAATTAAAATATAATAAAGTAAATATATGGCAGAGACAAAACTGAGGTAATACTGGTAAGTGACAAAAATGACTGTAAAGGTTATAGAATCATTAAATTGTAGGACTGGAAGGGACCAGGTTTTGAAAACGTCCAAGGAGAGAAATTCCACAATCTCCCTAAATAAATAACCTATTCCATTGCCCAGCAGTTCTTACAGTTAGGAAGTTTTTCTTAATATCTAACCAAAACCTACTTTGCTGCAATTTATTATTTATTATTTATTATTGTTATTATTATTTTATTTATGCAGCACCAGCAATGTACTTGATGTTTGACAACTGTTGAAAATAGACAGGGTCCCTGCCCCGGGGGTCTTAGAATTTAAGAAAGACAAGGGAGGGGAGACAAGGGATGTGGGCAACAGAGGGAGAGATGAGGATACATTCATGAAGGCATGAGGTTGCAGGTACACGTGCTTGGCTTAGTTACATAGTTACATCAGGGAAGGAAGGGAGACTAAGGGGATGAGTTGCTAGGGAAGGCCTGATGAAAAAGGTAGGTTTTCTGGAGGGACTTGAAGCTTGGTAGGGAGGGAGAGGAGTGAACGTATTTGGGGAGGGAGTTCCAGGCAGCCATGGGGACAACAAGGGAGAATGGGTGACTACACTTTGAGGAGCAGTGGAGCCATGAGCAAGCGAGGGTGGTGGTAGAGAAGAAGTGGAGCTTTCAGAGGGGAATGTAGGAGGGAGACAAATGTAGAGAGATGGGGGTGGGGGACAAGCCCATGGGTAGCTTTGTAGCAGGTAAAGATGAGAAGCTTGTACTGAATGTGTTCAGGTAGAGGGGGCCAGTGGAGAGAGGAGAGGAGGGGCTGCATACGATCAAAGGGGCAGGCGAGGTGGATGGTCTTGGCAATAGTTGAATAGATGAGGGGGGCAAGGTGAGAGTGGGAAAGGCCAGTGATAAGGAGGTTGCAATAATCAAGGTGAAAGAGAAACAGAGCACGGACAAGGGTTTTAGCAATGGAAACAGTGAGGAAAGGACGGATCTTAGCAATGTTGCGCAAGGAGAGATGATAGGATTTAGCAACAGATTCAATTTGAGGTTTAAAGGAGAGGAAGGAGTCAAAGATGAAGCCCAGGCTACGTGCTCAAGGGACAGGCTGAATGGTGACCCTGTCAATGGAAATTGAGAAGGAAGAGAGAGAGGAAGGCTTTGGTGGGAAAACAAGGAGTTCAGTTTTGGCAGTGGCAGTTTCTATTAAAGGGCGGCTGGGCAGCAGTCCCCCCACAGGACTGGTGATCACTGATCACTCACCAGCGGTGTCGCCACAGCTCCTCCTCCTCCCCCCTCCCTCTCTCAACAACAACGCCAACAGCACTATCTGCACTGCAGCCGGGGCCCTGTGTTGTTGTTGTGAGAGGGAGGCGGGAGAAGGAGGAGGTGAGCCGTGGCTGTTTTTTGTTTATCTAATTTGTGTGTTTTTTAAAAAGTAGATTGAAAAAGTAATTAGTAGGGGTGGGACATCAGGGCAATTACCGGGTACCGGATTTACCGGTTACCGGATTTTTAAAAACCGGATTTCCGGATTTGTGTACTGGTTTACCGGTACCGGATTTGTTCCATTAATTTCAAAGAGGAACTGTCCCCATTGAAATCAATGGAAAAAAACACAAAAAACCCCCTCCCCCTCCCAGGCTGTGCGGGTGGAAGGGGGGACACCCCCCACCCACCCTGCCCAGCCTGGTTTAAAAAAAAAAAAAATTCCCCCCAAGTCCCTGCTAGTGCGGGCTCCGGGCCGCCGCTGCCGACCCAGAGCCCGCACCAGCAGGTACTAGGGTGATCCCTGAGGTGGGAGGTGGTTTAACACCCCCCCACCCCAGGGATCACCCTACCTCCCCACCCAGGGATCACCTACCTTGCGCTCCGGGCGGTGGCGGCGGCGGTCCGACTCCGGCGGCTTCAGCGCTGGCTGTGGCTGCCGGCTTCAGCGCTACTAGGCCTTCCGGTGAACTTCCAGGTGTGTGTTAAACCACCCCCCACCCCAGGGATCACCCTAGTACAACAACCTACCTGCTGGTGCGGGCTCTGGGTCGCCGCTGGCGGCCCGAAGCCCGCACTATCAGGGACTTCGGGGGAAAAAATTTTTTTAAAGCCAGTCTGGGCAGGGTGGGTGGGGGGTGTCCCCCCTTCCATCCGCGCAGCCTGGACTGGGGAGGGAAAGTGGGGGGGGGGGT
>QEPC01012829.1:2248540-2280066 GCA_003113815.1 Sphenodon punctatus
AGTGTAGTATCCCTGGGGGATCTGTGGGCCCTGAGATGGGGCTACTCACAATTCTGGGGAGCCCCTCTATTCTGTTCTCCAGTCAGCACACACAAGACTTGGTGGAAGGAGCAGGAAATATGTTTATTGCTATTGCCTAGTACAGGATCCTAGTAAGAGGGAACTTCTGCATAACACAAAATGGAAACTGCACCCTGCAGCTCCCAAACACCAACTGAACCGGAAACTCCTAGTTCTGGAGGGAAGAAGGAGCTGGCTATTGCCAGCTCTCTTAAAGCTGTACACACATATGCCACACTGAGCCCCCTCCTGTTCCCTCAGCCCTCTTCTGCTCACTCAGCCCCCTCCCCTCACAGATCCCCAGCCCCACCACCTCATCCAGCTCCTCTTCCCTCCTGCTCCCTCAGCAAGCACAAGCACTTTTTAAATGCCAGGGACATCTTGACACCTCATCTAACATGAAATATTGGCCCAAAGCACATACTTAGCATACTCAATATCTGTCCTATGCAGTCATCTGTGACTATAAGTGTATGCTCACAGAGAACACCCCGTCAACTTCAGGGTTGCAAGCCAGAGGAATTTGCCCCAGGGAACTTCATTGAAGTCAATGGAACTCTCAATACAGAACGTTAGCTCCGCCTTAACTAAGGGAGCCACTAGCGTGGCTCCATAATGAGATAGCACATAAACCTGTCCGACTGTGGATTGTCCTTTACGGAAGCCTGCCTATTCTGGCTCCAAAAAGTCCTCGTAATCCAGTCATAGCTGAAGTTTAGATAACAAAAATTTAGCCTACAATTTCCCTACCACACTTAATAGGCTAACTGGCCTATACTTTGCAGGGATTGTAGGGTCACCCTTTAAAAAAATTGGAATGACCACACTCATCAGTCACTTCCTAGGCATCCTTCCTGTGGCATTAATATGTGTGAAAAGGGGGGCCAGTATAGAGGCCCACCAACCCGATTGGCTTTTTATAATCTCTGCCAACAAAAAATCATCTCCTGGAGCTTTCCCTGACTTTAGTTGAGTGATTAGATCACAAATTTCTCTCTCGGTCACTGACTCCCAATGTTGTAACCTATCACAGGGGGGCAGAGAAACACTAACGGGACTGATTGAACTATCCAAAAGTACAGTCAGGAAGTACTTTTCCCATATGTCAGGTGATTGTAAAGGGACAGAATGGAACTTCCTACCTAACCCGACTGTTCTTATCAGGGACCAAAACTCTTTGGAGTCCCTAGAATTAGCTGTTTCAGTCAAAGCCTTCCACTTTTTAGTTTGAAATTCATTCTTTTTTTTTGCCAATAACTCACAATATTGCTTCCTATAGAGCTGAAAAGCACACCTATTAGCCCTGGTGGGGGTTCGCTTCAGCATTCTGGTGATTATCCGTAACCTTTTCCTCCAATACCTACAATCCCTATCAAACCAGATCAAATCCTTTAGAGTTGTACCAGTTGACTTGACTCCCTTGAGCTTACAAGCAATGGCCTCATAGCCTCTATAAGATTTTCATAGGCTGTCTTAGTCTCATCAGAGACCATCATAATTTGGGTAGCTAAAGCCTGCGCCGGTTCCTGTAAAATAAAAATCTGAAAATCTTTTCCCACTTGGGGGGACCATCGAGCTCGAACCATATACTTGGTCTTAACTGAAGGAATGCCCACCTGTTCAATAGTCTTAGCTCTCTGACTCCTATTAAAGGGGTCCTGAATAGTCAAAAACAACATACAATGATTGGACAAAAAGGAAAGGACAATGTTAAGTTCCAATGTGCAAAATAAGAATTTATTGGCTACCATAAAATAATCGATAGTACTAAAGCCTAAGCTTGAGTAATATGTATAATGGCCTTCCAGATCCCCTGGAAGTAAACCATTCATTATAGTTAGATCCAACTCATCCACAAGTGATTCCAATAAAGGGGCCCTTGAGCATCTTACTACATCTCTTGACTCGCGCAAATTGTTAAACGGAGGTACGGGTACATCCAATGTATCCATGATCGCTTGATTGGATTGAGGTTGACCCAACCTAGTATTAAAATCTCCACCCACTATTAAATTAGGATAACTTTCCAATGCTTTCCTCGTAATTTCAACTGTGAGAGGTCATAGCTCCCCCTTTTAGTATGTTGAAGATGTTGGGGGTGTATAGTAATTGGCTATTAACAATTGGAGGCCACTAGGAAGAGTACAATGCCAGATGGCAAAAAAAGCCAAATGGTAGCCAAGTAATTTAATCACAGCTCTTAGGTCATAAGAAATTAACAATGCCAAGCCACCACTTGCTCTACCACAAAGAGGGGAAGGCACTGACGGAACATGATAGACCTCAAAGCCCTGACAAACAAACTCAGCACACATCCAAGTTTCCTGGACCAGAACCACCTCATAAGTCTGTATTGTTTGCAGAAAATCAGCATCACATAACTTTTTCTTTAATCCCGAAATATTTCAGCATACAACTTTAAGCAAAGCACAATTTGAGGTAGCCAGTCAGTCTTTAGTTAGCAAATGGGAGTTAGAGGCATTCCAATCCTGCTCCCTCTCTTTTGCTGCTCTTTGAATGAGAAGACCCCAGGGAGGAGCTGGTCCAACTTTCCCCCCTGCTGATCCAGCACCATAGCCCATGTAGCCAGTACTTCCACCTCCACCACCTTACTTACAGAGGTCCCTAAATTTATGGGCGTTAAAGATGAACCTGATTTAGGCTGTGGGGTAGAAGAGCCATTAACCTGTACCATACCAGCATGGGATTCTGAGAGTAAACTACTAGAAAGTTCAGCCCTTTGTTCCACCTGTACACCCTCAAGGAGTGGATGATCCTTGAGGAAACCCAGTGGGGTCCTATCTAAATAAGCTTGAAGCCATTCAGAATGGGTTTCTTCGTTCTATTCTGGGGGTTCCTAAGGGCACCCCCAAGGTAATATTGAGGGCTGAGACCTTTTGCTCTACAATAAGGCAGCCTGCCATGCGGTCGCTGCTTAAGTGTTGGGTAAAGGTTTCTCTTTTTCCTCCTCAAGATAGATCACTTCTTAGCTTAGTTACCAACCATGGCCTCTTGGGTTCTTGGGAGGAAATGGTTGAGTTGGAAGTCCATAAGCTAGGTTTTTCAAAGGAGGCCCTAGTGTACATAGGACCAGAGAGAACCATGACCCTTCTTTTGGGGATATTGGGCGACCAAGAACTGCAGACTGAGAAAACGTTGCTAAATGATCAAAAGGTTGCCCCTGCTTATTCTTCCCCGGACCCATCAAATGCTAAGTATTTAGCTATTTATTTGCTTGGCCTGATTATAGTGAAAGGTTGATGTTCACCAAGTTTAGATGTAATGTTTATCCGTCGGCTCTTTTAGAGGGCTGGTATTCTGGAATTCCAAGGGAAAACTGCTATTGTACTTTCTGTGAGCTACAGGAGATTGACACAGTTTGTCATATTCTCTTTCGATGTCCAGTTCTTTCAGATTTGAGAAGAGAATTTTTGGGCATTTGATTGTGGTTGTCACTCAAATTCTCTTCTACCCGAATTTCTTAGTCCAATGGATTCTGATGTATTAAGAGCAGTTGCATCCTTTGGCAAAGCTGCCTTATAGAAATGACAATCCATAGCTAAAGTCACAGTATTAAAGCTGGATATGTTTTGTGTTATTTGTTTGGTTCTATTTTAATTTGTACTGTGTTTTAGATACGATTCTTATTGTAATAGCCACGGCTACACAATAAAATTATTGATTGATTGATTGATAACAGCACCAAAACTGGATTAAGGGCCCTCTGACCATGTTCCTCTTGCTCATTCGCTGAGGGAGGGGCAAGCAGGATGTGCACTAGGCACCTGTCCTGCCTCACCACTTCCATATTCCTCCCCCTGAGACCATATCTCCCCTGGCCCATCACAGCCCTAATAGCCGTGCCTACCCCCCCCCTCCGGCTCCCCCCCAGGCCCGTTCCCCAGCTATCCCACCAGGACTGCGATGGAGATCCCAGCAATCAACAGAGAATGAAGACAATGCAAAAAAGGATGCAGACTGGAATACGGTATTATTGGGTATTTTCAGATGTTACATTGCCACACTCAACCACGGTGAATTGTGGAGGCGTAACATCTGTTGAGCTGGAAAGAGATTCCCGCCAGATGTTCACCCCCGTGAATCACTGGTGGGAATCTCTTTGACCACGCTTCCTGCTCTCCAACCACCCAGAGCTCAGGAAGCATGATCAAAGAGATTCCCACCGGGAGTGAACACTGGCAGGGATTCATCGTGGTTGAGTGTGGTAACGTAACATCTGTTACCGCACCACAGCCCGGAATCGGCGGCCGTAACCGCCACTGATTCCAGGCCATGGTCAATGCCCCAGGGGGTGAGCAGGCGCTGCGGCTGCATTGGCCGCTGTGCCCGCCCATCTCCCAGAGGGTGGGCGGCCTAGGGAGCGTGGGGGGAAGGACTGTGCGGCTGCACGTTGAGCCCCGCCCCCTCCCCCGATTCCCCTCTGGAATTGACTGGCACATCTGTTGACGGGCCGTTTTGATCCCGGAGGGAAATCAAATGGTGATTCCGTGCTGGGGCCAATGGGCACCCCGGCATGTCTGAAATCACTCATTGTACAACTTGGGATTTGGGAACAGAAATGGATGGAAAAGTGGCAAACGGCAAGCTGGGAAATTGATAAACATTATTGGTAATTCGGGAAACAGGAAATCGATTGGGAATTTGATTACTAGTACTACCAATCATTTCTCAATTCTGTTGACACAGTATTAGGTATCATGATTTCAACAGGAATTCCTGCTTATGCAGATACTCATTTCGGCCCTAGTGGTAGTCAGATATCCATTAGGTATCTTCTTGAACCAATAAGGGATCAGTATCCAGGGAGGGATGATCCCGTGATTATGGCAGTTTTGCTGGATAGTTCCGAACCAGATATAATTCAGAGGGTAGCCCTCTTTTTGCTGAGGGCTGTTCATCTCAGATCACAGTTTATAAGTACCCATTAAACGAGCCAATCCTAACCATCACCCACTAGGAATCAGAGGGAGGTATTTGGTTTTCATTTTATTGTACAATGCTTTTGAAGCAAGCTGTTATGTGTTTGTCTTGCCTGTAGATGATTGTATTGTTTTACAATGATCATAGATCACGTAATAAATGATGATGATGATGGTATCTGCTTTGCTTATTCTGTTTTGGTTTTTCAAGATTTTTTTGTTTAGTTATTTTCATTTTGGTCTTTAGATTATGTAATTTTGGCAATATTTGCACTATTGCACATGTGCAACTGCTGAAAATGACACCGCTGAAATACCAAAATTCTGAAATATCCAAATGGAAAAACTGGAAACCTGAAAAAACAAAACAGAATATCTGAAAAATTGGATATGTGAGTACCCATTTTTGGAAACAGATATTCAGATACTTGTGGGTTTACCTAAAAATGCAAATAATACCCATGAATAGCAAAGTCACAACTCATTTCAGCTTTGCTGCATGCCTTTACATAGTAGCTGTGTGGATGCCCTGTTGATCTTGATGCAAGAGATGGATACAAAGGAGTAGACACAATCTGAACTACTTTTTCTCCATCTCTTTCATGTGCAATACATCCCCTACTGGGGCCTTATTCACAAGAGATTTGTGAGTGCTACAGAATATCTCTCTCTAGATGAGAGTAAGAGTACAGAGTAAGAGTACAGAGACATAATGCTTGTAGCTCTTGAATTCCTTGGTTCAGTCCCTCTGGGAACCAAGATGGCAACTGCTCCGCTTGGCACAATGGAGCAATGATATCGGAGCCCTGCATACTGGTTGGGTCCCTTAGGGTTGATTTGGTTCAGGAACCTTCCCAGCCCAAGCCTCTTGGACTTGGGCCAGTTTGGACTCTCCATTACCACCATGGAGTGCTGTGCCATCATGTCACTTTTCAGGGGCAGGACCATGTTAGGTAAAGAGCAGGAGAGTGTCTTGCTTTTTCTAAATATGTCTCCAACCCCCCATGGAGCACCATGACATCATAGTGCTCTGTGGGGGTATGTCAGGAAAAGAGAAGGGGAACAACTCTGCCTCTTTCCTGAAGTGCACCCCACCCAAATGGACCCCATGATGTCACAGAGCTCCACGGGGGAAAAGCCCCCACCACCCAGGCACTGAAGAGCATTGGGATTGGACTTCACCAGTCTCAACACAGTTGGGCTTGGATCTGAATTGGCTCAATTGGTTTAGGTTTGGCTCCCGCTGGGCAAGATCATGAATAGATTTGAAGAGACTTGTGCCAATAATGGAATTTGATGGGATCCGTCAATATGTGGATGACATCCAAATCTATTTATTTTTTTCATCCGACCCAGGTCCTGCAGTCTTGGTGCTGCTTACCTAGTGCCTGGCTACCGTTGGGGACTGGATGCAGGTGAGCCAATTGAGACTGAATCCAGACAAGACTGAAGTGATGATGGCTGGCTGTGTGACCTTGGGAAGGGATTGGGACCCCCATCATTGATGGGACACAGCTTCTCCTGGTTACTCGGGTTCAGGATGCTTCTGGATCCTGAGCTCCATCTGAAAAACGACGTTGTGGCTTTGGCTAAGAGTACATTTCACCAAATCCATTCGGTGAAAAGGCTGTGCCCTTTTCTTTCAGATGGGGACCTGGTCACAGTCATTCACGCCTTTATTACCTCAAGGCTAGACTACTGCAATGTTCTATATGTGGGGCTGCCCTTGAAGATTGTTCAAGGACTGTAGCTGGTGCAGAAGGGGTGGGTTGCCGGGAGCACATTACACCAGTGCTCCAGAGTTTGCACTGGCTGTCAGTAGCATTCCAGGCACAATTCAAGGTGTTAGTTTTGACTTTAAAAGCTCTAAATGGCCTGGGCCCTACATATCTAAAGTACGGGGGAGGCGTACTTATGTTCCTGTGCAGCCTCCTAAGATCAGCCAAGTGCAAATTCCATCAGGCCCAAGTCTCTTCAACCTGGGAATACAGAGAGGCATTCTTGATGGCTGCTCCATAGCTTTGTAACTCCCTTCCCTCAGAGGTTCGCACAAGACTTGTCTGAGCATCTTCTGGAGGCAGTGTAAGACCTATTTATTTGGCTAGGCATTTAATAGGGAAGGTTAGCATTTTGGGGTGCTCTATGGGTATTTCTGTAGGGTTTTTGAGGGGGTTATCTTATGCTTGTGTGTTTTATATATGCGGTTTTTATCATATTGTTAGCTGCCCTGAGCCTTCAGGGATAGGACGCAATAAGCATCTAAATAAATAAATAATAAATAAATAAAATGTTTTAACCCATACAGGTTCTAATTGATATTACATGAGCCCTCTAGCTTTTACTGTATTGCCGTTAATAAGCAACTGCCATGCCATGGCCGTAGCATATAACCTGGGGAGGGGTTCGGGGAAGCCTTTCTGTTAGTTGTGCTAATGTCCCTGCTTAGCAAAAAAAGAAAGGTTTGTTGCTGCTGCTGCCAGCTATTCAGCATCTGAGGGATGTCATGGTTAAGGGGACACCACAGACAAGCTGGCTGCTCACATTCCTTTGACTGGCTATGCTAAAAGCAATAATTCAGGTGAAGACTGGCCTTTGTCAGATTTTGGAACTGCTGCTTTCTGTACTTATTTTTTCCCCAGGGGATGTAAATAAAAAAGAAGTCAGAAGCCACAAGCACATGAAAATCCCCCCCCCACCTGTTTTTATTCTTGTCTATCTTTAAAAATTGTTTGATTTGATTTCCTTCAACTACTGCAACACAAGGGGGGGTGGGGGTGGGGGTGGACAACGACACTGTTCCCCAACTGAGGAACTTCATATTGAGTTTCAGCCTTTACAATCTTGGAATTTTTTTTTATGCAAGAGTTACCAAAGTCAGCAAACAGGGATGGATTATAATGAAGGTGCTTGCAGGAACTTTGCTGTAGCATTTCCAGATGTGCCATCACAATTAGGGATGGGCAAACCGGCTTGGATAAATTAAGAAGTGACCTAAGCTCTTTGCCCAAACCTTGAACTGAACATTTGGGGGAGTCACAAATGTTTGGTTTACCTTGTCCTTTGCTCTTTCTTTGCTTTGAGCTGCGTTCCACATTTGGATGCAGATAAACTCGCAAAGCTTTCTTGTGGTATGCCATCCCTATTTCCAGTCCAACTGAAAACAGCATGTGAAGTTGCATGCACACAAGTGTGAACCCCTCCATAACCCATCAGAACTGAATCCTCCCCTCCCCTTCCCGGATTGGGAACCTTACAGATGGCTCCTAGTTTCCAATGGGTCAAAACAAAGTGTTGAGCCCAGCTAATATCAGCATTTGAATCTGAACTGAAGCAATTTCTTAAGGTGTGATCTCATGAACATGACTGTTCTGAGGTTGTTGATCTGGAGGAATTCCTGTGGAGTAGTGGCCTTCTTCTGGCTCTGTTCAGATGTGCAGGACCCTCAAGGTCCCTTCTGACTCTGATTCTAGGACACAACTGCATCCTCTTTTCCTGCTTTAGCTCCTCATTGCTTATTGGGGAATAGGCAGACAGCTGTAGCAGACAGCAAGGGGAAAAACAAGTTAACAAAGGATGAAAACAGACATGACGCTAACCACCCTTTAACCACCCTTGGTGGTCATTTATGCATGTTTCAGGGCTGCATAGGGCACCAATACAGCCCTGCAACATGCATAAATAACCACCAAGGGTGGTTAAAGGGTGGTTAGCATCATGTCTGTTTTCACCCAAAGAGAGTATCGCAGTCAAGCATAAAAAGCAAACAAAGCAGGAAAACCATTGCTTTTTTAGAAGTGGAAGGATTAACAGAGAAAAACAAGATTTGATTATCTCGGAACTGCTCAGACAATTGTCTCCAATGGAGTAGAACCTTCCTTCCCAGGATTAACCCATTTCCTTGCACAGGTAACTACACTAAAGCTCAAAGAAGAACCCCCCAAAACTTGGTAAACCCATTGAATATTCACCAAAACAAAAAACTTTACAGTTTAAAAAAACCTTAAATGTACAACAGTTTTTAAAACTAAAAACTTTCCTCTTCGAAAACATCACAATATCATTTTGACTCTAGCTTAAACTCCAAAAAACATACAAATTAATTACAATTACAATTAAAAAAAATTCAACTTCATACATTGCAACAAGACATAAATGCCAAAAAACATGGAAATTATTTCAGAATTTAATGAATATTTAATATTTTATCCTCATCAACATAAATCTATTATATGTACTTAATTCCTTACCATACATATTTTTATTCATTTTTATCAATTATTAAACTTTAATTTATCATCATCATTCGACAATGAACCATTTTTTAAGAGTGCATTAAGTCTGTTTCTACATAACTGCATTCTATACAACAAATTCTATAATGTTCTCTACAGTCACATTGTTAAATTCATTGCATGAAGTGTATACAATTTGTATACATGTAAAGAACAGACTTAATGCATTCAAAAAATTGTTCACTGTCGAATGATAATGATAAATTAAAGTTTAATAATGAAAACATTTGAAAGTTTAACTATGAGGATAAAATATTAAATATTCATCAAATTCTGAAATAATTTCCATGTTTTTTGGTGTTTATATCTTGTTGCAATGTATGGAGTTGAATGTTTTTTTAATTGTAATTGTAATTAATTTGTATGTTTTTTGGAGTTTAAGCTAGAGTCAAAATGATATTGTGATGTTTTCGAAGAGGAAAGTTTTTAGTTTTAAAAACTGTTGTGCATTTAAGGATTTTTTAAACTGTTAAGTTTTTTGCTTTGGTGAACTGCAAAGTTTTTTATGATATGATATATGAGTACATGAATATATTAGTTGTTACACAACTTTTAAGTGAGTTGTGGAATTATTTTAACAACTGAATAGCACTAGGGATGATAGGAAGAGGAGGCAGCTCTGGCGTTATGGAGACAAGGTGGCAGGTAGGTACAGGGGGTGGGGGATCAATTTGGGGCAGTGGGGGAATGACAGGTGGGAGTGGGAGATGGGGCTAAGTAGGGGGCTGGGGATGTTGTGCTAGGGCGGGAGGAGAAGTGAGGGTTGGGGGTCAGTTCAGGGCAGGGAGGAAGTAGGAGTTGGGGTTGGGGGGTCAGGTTTGGGGTTGGGGAGTTATGTGGGGGTGGGAGAAACGGGTTGGGGGGTCAAGTCAGGGCATGGGATGTTGTGCTGTGTGATTGAGGTAGGTTCAGTGGTTGGGGGGTTAGGTCGGGACTGGGGATGTTGCTTAGGGGTGGGAGGAGAAGTGGGGGTTGGGGTCAGGTTGGGGAGCTGGGAGGTCACATCAGGACTGGGGATGTTGTGTGGGGGGAGGGCCGTAGCTAGGAATTTTTAGTTGGAGGGGCTATGCACTGGCGCACCCACAGAACCCCCACCTGGTGGAGCCATGTAAAAATAGCATGTGAGGAGCCACTCAAAGAAGAACAGACTGTTGCTACCTTGTAAACAAGGTTCTTTGAGATGGGTCCGAACATTCTTACAACACCCACCCTTCCAGCCCCGCATGGACTTTTTTTCTTATATTTCTATAAAGGGTTGGAAAGAACTGTTATTGTGATGGGGGCGGGGGAGTGCTTTTTATATTAGAGGAGCTCAAGACCATCATGTGGTCTATTTGAACAGTAAGCATGCAGAACCGAGTTGTGAGAATGTTTGACGCTATCTCGAAGAATCTTCTTTACAAGGTAAAGGTTTCCTCTATGCACCTCCACTGCCTGCCAGCTCCCCCTCACCCCATGCACCCTGCACTGCCTGCTTGCAGCTCCCCCCTCACCCCATGCACCCTGCACTGACTGCTCGCAGCTCCCCCCTCACCCCATGCACCCTCCACTGCCTGCTGCCCAGCTCCCCACTCACTCCATGCACTCCACACCGCTGAACACATCATCCCTATTTCTATAACTATTTCCTGGCTACGGCCCTGATGGAAATAATATCCTATTATCATTGTTAATCAGACAGAAAACAGATGTAACATTTCACTTACAAATACAATTCCCCTTTTACCGAGGCGATAAAAAACCAGCCCTCTTTGTGTACAAGGGAGATGAAAATAGAACCTGGCCTTAGCTGCTGTTGCTCTCACTGTTCAACTTAGGTGTTGCTTAGTGCTGCATGTAAGAGACAGTGAGCAAGAGAGATCGGGGGGGGGGGCTGGGAAAAAAGGGGGGAATATGAAAATGCCTCCCTGGACTGGCAGCTGGGAAGAGGTCACTGCTGGATCTACTCTACTCTGTCTGTTCCCCACTGAACAAAGGCCAAGCGGATCTTCTGGAGAGAAATCTCCCACCAGGAGAAGGGGGGGTGGGCGGCCGTCAGATTGCACTTGGCACATCACAGCTGGGTCCATTGCTAGATTACACAAAGAGGAGAGCAGCTACCTCAAGTTACGCTTTGACACCGTTTTGAAACCCTGTCAGTTTCATCAGCAAATCACATTTCCAAGGAGCCTGGACTTTATTTTGGAATGATTCATCATCCCCCCTCTACCCCCGTGAATCTGCTTCTCTCTTCTTTAAGAAACGTGGGCTCAGCACAAACCAGCGATCCCTCTGGGGCCCTTTAGATCAATAACTGAAAGAAAAACCAAGCGCCAGTGCCCGTGCTCCCCGGGGGAGCCGCTACCCACCCCTCGAGCACTGACCCAAAGTTCCAGTACATTTCAGGAGGGATGAATCATTTGTGGGCGGGCTGGGGGGAGGCAGCAGCACCTGAGCCTGTTTGCAAAGAGGAGCTTAACACATGCGAGTCCTATGCGTCGTCTCTGCCGGCGCATTCCATCCTGTCCTGTGGAAAAGGGGCCATCTGAGACTCGCAATGTGAGCCCTGCACTCACCTCCTCACCTGCGCAGCAGCAACAAAGCCTGTGTGGGGGGTGGGGGTGGAGGGGAAGCTTCCTTGCCATCCAGGTGATTGAAAATCGAGGGAAACAGCAGGCACGGCGCCGGCACATTCCCTCTGCTCGCTCGCTTGAGCAATGGTCTTGGGGTAAAAGCTGAGCACGGGCTGGCTCCGCACCAATCCCGTCCCCCCCCCAATCCGTAATCCGCCATGGGCAGGTGGCTGCTGTTGCTGCCCTTGCCAGGCATTCTGATTCCTACCTTCTGGGGGCTGCTGCTGCTGCTGCTGCTGTCACTACATTATTCCCACTTGCTCCAGTGTCTGAGAGGAAGAGACGGTCCTACCCCCCAGGCCAGGTTACGTGATTCTGAAAGATACGTGAAAGATACCCGGCTTCTGAAGGATATGTGATTGTAAAAAGTAGGTTTTAAACCCTACTATTGAAAATCACATATTTTTCAGAAGCCAGCTCCGTCACACACACTTTACACTGCAGTCAGTTTCATGTCAGTTACATAGCGCCCCGCTTCCTGGCTCTGCTCCTCTGCCCTCTCCGGGAGGTACAAGGGTGCAATCCTCCACTCACTGAAATCAGTGGCTCAGCTCCCATTTACTTTAATGGTGGAGGTTTGTGCCCTAAGTGCTAGTTCACACAAAAAATTAACCTGAGGCTATAGCCCCCCCAACCTGTCTTACCCTCACTTTTTTCATGTATAATGAAGGTAAAGGGGTGTAGCATTGAAATGGGTAGTAGATTCATAGGTATTACTAGTATTTTTTAGTTACTAGCATTATTAAAATACCTGAATAATATCTGTGACCAAAATGGCTATTTTCATATCAGTTTTTCATGTCCTATTTTCATGTCCTATTATCATGTCAGATATGCACATATAGAGATACTAGTTAAGCCAGTGGGAGAGCCAGATGTCCATGCAAAGTAAGTAGATGGTTCTTTAATACTTTTCCTTGCTTCTGTACTTGTAGGTTTCAGTCTGGAGGGCAAGAAAAGGATAACAAATTGAGTCCATAGAAAATGCTCTGGTTGCTTCAGTGGAAATGTTTTTAAATGAGAAAGGCTTGAGTGGGGATCAGCTGTTGGGCAGCCACGCACATGGAGTGAGTGGGGAAGGATTCAAATGGGCAGATCCCTGGGTGGCCATCACGCCCATTCAGGCAGACCTGACACACTCACTCCACCACAGACCGGCCATGTAAACAAGTCATACAGGGAACTGTTTCTCCTCCTCCCCATTCAGTAGCACCCCCCACCCTAATCCCCACCCAACTGCCCTCCCTCTGCCATGACACCATGAAACCATGAAGCCAGTAATCCCTTCCTTCCCAGGAGACGGTGCAGCCACTGCAGCTGCTGGCAGTCCTGGGCTACAACGGAGGTGCATATTACTAGGCGGGACATGCAGGAAGCTGTTGTCTGAGCTTCTGTCCTCCATGGTGTTGACTTTCGTGCATTGCAAGGGGAGTTTGTTGCATTTTGAGCCAACGTAGTGGTGTATTTCACATGTGTGTCCTTTAAGAGCTCCCCAGAGAGATCCTGGCACCACTGTGGGCGGGACCAGGGAGGCAGCCAGGCTGCGGACCTGTCTGCTGCTGTGGGTGGGAGTCCCGGTTCCAGTCTTGACGACCACTCACTCTATGACCTCATGGTTTTTTGGAACACCTTGTCTTCTGAGGCCATCAACCAGGTGGCTCCTAGGCATCCACTTCTTAAGCATTGACGATGTAGGTTCCCATGGTTTATGGAGGACCTGCGACAGCTGAAGCAAGAAGGGCGGTGCTTAGAGTGACAGTGGCGTCGTACTCGCACTGAAGCCAACAAATTGCAGCATAGAGCTAGTTTAAAAGCTTATGCAGTGGCTGTACGAGCATAGCATCTGTGAAGTCATGTCTGGCTGAGCTGTTCCAGGTGGTGAAGGGGCTGGTCAGTCTGGCCTCCCTCTGCCTGGAACTGGAATCTTCCAGTGCTCACTGTGACTTATTTGTTGACTATTTCACTGATAAAATTGCTTGTATTCACCATGGATGATTTTAGATGTGCTGGCTGGCAGGCTTGCCACAGCGTGGGATCAAATCTTCATCCCCCTCTGGCTGGAATCAGATTGGCTGGTCAACTGATGTGTCAGCTGATTCCGGAGGTGGATCCGGGAGGGGGTTGGGCTGCATGGTGCAACATGCTGCCACACAGCCCCACCCCCCTACGCTCCCCCAGCCGCCCTCCCTCCGTGAGATGGGCGGGCGCAGCAGCCAATGTGGCCCCTGCAGCTGCCCGCCTCCCGGGGTCTGGGCCATGGCCCGGAATCAGCAGAGGTAACAGACATTACCTTCCGACGATTCCCAGCCGTGGTCCAGCTAACCACGCTTCCGGACCTCCGGGCGGCCGGAAGTCCAAAAGCGTGATCAAAGGGATTCCCGCCAGGTATTCACTGTGGTGAACATCTGGCAGAACGCCCTTTAGATGTTACAGTACCGCAGCCACCATGGGGCATTCACCATGGTATCGTAACATCTGAAATTACCCCATGACTTGTATTCACCACATTTGGAATGGTAGGAGAACCAGAGGTTATGTATACCCCATCTTGTCCAGTTTTATGGGATCAGTTTTAGTGGGTGTTGCCTGCTGATGCAGGGGATGTCCTTGGAGCAGTGAGAACTACCTGTTGTGAACTGGATCTGTGCCTGTCCTGGCTGGTTGAGGCCACCCAGGAGATGCTGGGGCCGTTGCTGGCAGGGGTGGTCAGTGCCTCCTTTTGGGATGGCAGAATGCCGGGATGCCTTAAGGAAGCTGTGGTACGACCTCTGCTCAAGAAACCATCCCTTGACATTGACTCCCTTGACAGCTATCAGCCGGTCTACTCTCTAACCTTCCCTTTTTAGGGAAGGTTATTGAGCAGGTGGTGGCTCAGCAGTTTTAGGGGCATTTGGACCGCATCAGTTTTCTGGATCACTCACAATCCAGCTTTAATCCAGGCTATGGCATTGAGACTGTGCTTGTGGCCTTGGTCGATGACCTTCACTGTGAGTTGGATTGGGTTTGGTTGACCCTTTTGATTCTGTTAATCTATCGGCTGCATTTGACACAGTTGATCATGAGATGTTGGTGACTCGCCTGTGGGACTGGGCTGGGGTGGGCGGGATTGTTCTCGAATGGTTCTGTTCCTTCCTGGCCAGGTGGACTCAGCATGTGGTGCTGGAGGGACTGTGCATCATCTCCCCGGGACCTCATGTGTGGAGTTCTACAGGGCTCTAGTCTGTCCCCTCTCCTGTTCAACATGTACATGCAGCCTTTGGGTGAGGTTTGATGTTTGGTGTCATCAATATGCTGATGACACCCAACTATTTCTCTCTTTTTCAGCTGACAGAAGCCTGGCAGTACCGGTGCTTACCTGGTGTTTGGCGGTTGTCGGGGACTGGATGAGGGGGAGCCGTCTGAAACTAAATCCTGACAAGATGGAGGTGATGCTGGTGGGAGGGGCTGAGGGGTTGGTGTCCCCCATCACTGATGGGGTTTGTTCCTCAGGTTAATAGTTTGGGAGTACTCCTTGACTCGCAGTTCCGCCTGGATGCCCAGGTGGTGGCTGTGACGAGGAGCACATTCGGCCAGTTACATTTGGTATGGTGGCTTCAGACATATATCTTGGACTTGGACTTGGCCACTATCATCCATGCCTTCATCACCTCAAGACTAGACTACTGCAATGTGCTCTACATGGGGCTACCCTTGGTGACAGTCCGGAGACTGCAGCTGATGCAGAAGACAGCAGCCTGTCTCCTTACAGGGATGGGTCATCGTGAGGACATAACACCTGTGCTCCATTCATTGCACTGGCTGCCTATAGTCTTCCAGGCCCAATTCAATGAGTTGGTCCTTACCTCATCAACATACCCTGAGTTTCTTGGGTGGCAACCATGGGGAGGACATTCTTGGTGGCTGCCCCAAGGCTGTAGAACTCTCTTCCAGTGGCTGTCCATCTGGTCCTGAACCTCCCCTTCTTTTGATGACAATGTAAGATATGGCTGTTCCTCCAGGCTTTGGGTGGGGGAGATAGGTAGTGCGTGGGAGGGGGGATTAGCTCCATTCAGTATGTATTTTTATAGTTGGGTTTTATTGTTTTATGATATATTATTTTTGTTTTTAAGAGGTTTGTATGTCACCCCAAGCTTCCTTTTGGCAGAAGGGTGAGGGATATTAAATTTTTGAATTAAATAATAATAATAATAATAAATACAATATGAGTGGGAAATGTGTGGGTACCTGTTCCCATATGCCATTTTGGCTTGCCCCACATGGGGTACTCTGGATTTTTCAGGAGCGCTCCATGTGTGGTCATGAGTGGGTGGTGTGTGGGTCACGGGAGCATACCTCCCCATGCACCAGTTGAAACAAGCGGTTGGATGGTGGTGGGCCATTCGTGGACGCGTCTCATTTACTGCTTCTGACATTGCCATGTTGTGTGGGTACAGCCTCAATGATTCTATGGGGCACTGAATTTTTGCAGGCGAGAAGGGCATGGTAAGTGAAACCAGCTTTTACATACCATGTCATATGTCAAGCAGGGAAAAAACAAATCCTCCAAATCAACAACCACTCCCACCAAAATACCGTAAATGACCAAAGGGTTTTCTACATTCCCCAAAACTCAGCAAAAAAAACTCAAGGAATTTTGTCACTGTATTCCTTCTTGCAGCTGTTTTTATTTTCCACAATGTACCAGAATTAAAACCTTGATTGGAATTAAAGTCTCCCATTTTAGGCTTCAAAAGGGACTTTCGCTCTCTAATTAGGGGGCTGTGTCTCATCATCTTCTTGGTGGAAAAACACATGGTTTCTACTTTCTGCATCTCGCAGACGGGTGGAGATGCAGCCTGTTTGGTAACTGCGAATGCTCACGCCCTTCTCTCCAGCTGCCACTTGATACTTCATTCTTGTGCTGGAGGAAGGGCCCTGTGCAGACCGAAAGCTTGCAGGCTCTCACCAACAGAAGTTGGTCCAATAAAAGAGAGCATCTGAACTATTTTGTCTCTTTGTTCAACCAGGGTTTCTTCCTCCCACCTTTTCCAACAGCAAGTGGCTCTTTCCCCATTGCTACAGGATATTAATGTTTAAGAAAGGCC
Organism: Sphenodon punctatus; assembly: GCA_003113815.1. Lineage (NCBI taxonomy): Eukaryota > Metazoa > Chordata > Lepidosauria > Sphenodontia > Sphenodontidae > Sphenodon > Sphenodon punctatus. Next base: position 2,265,529 of record QEPC01012829.1, read on the forward strand.
AGTTGGTTAGTACTTGGACTGAATATCTCCAGTGAATTCCCCAGTGCTGCAGAGAATGGTGCTAGTGCTTCAGTGGATGACATTCTTCCCTGAAAGATGGTATAACAGCTGTGCATCAAGGTCCTTCTTGCTTCATCTGCCAGAACTCATGACTGTATCTATTAGGAGGCTTGTACCCATCTTCAAACTTGTTGTAAGCTGCCTCAGCCATGTGATCCTTGAACAAGACATAATGGCTAACGCTTCAACTGGGTACCCAGTCAGTTGGGCACCCCATCGAGTCTGGGGTGCCCAACTCACCCTGGTTGTGGTCGAGGACCAACTGGTACATAAAACTGACCTGTCAGGCGAACCACCTCATCTCACCACCAGTCTGCTGCTCCTCCGGTCCAGTCGCTGCTTGCTGCTCCCAGCTCCTTCCCAGCCTTCGTGCAGCTGACCACTTCCCTGATTGACTTTTTCTAATCGTGGGGGTGGCAGGAGCAAGAAGACCTCTTCCCACCCAAGTACACCCTCTTAATGGGTCCCCTGTTTCCAGGGGGGACCTATTATGGGGGTTCGATCAGGATCCATGGGAAACCTTCATATTAGTCCCCCTGGGAATGGGAGGGGCCCATTAAGGAGATGCATACAGGTGGGACGAGGCCTCCTCACTCCACTGCCAGCACCCTGCTCACAAAAAGCTGAGCAGGGAAGTCTTTAGCTCACCTGAGCAGTGTGTGGGCTGGGGAGGAGCAGGGAACAATGACTGGACAAGCGAAGCAGCAGCCTGACGGTGAGGCAGGTCAACCCAGGGAACTGCATGTGCCAAGATGGGCACCCAGGGGCATCCCATTAATACTCACATTTTGGGGCACCAGACACCCAATGGAGTCCCAGGCACCCCATTGGGGGCCCAATGGGCCTCCCGAAAATGCAGGTATTATCCATGGGTAGCAAATGTGCTACCCACCACAGTTCTAATCTGAGGTCTGGGCCTGCCTTGAGCCATTAAGGATAATGCCTCTTCCCTGATGATGAAAACTCCCTAAACTATTCTTAAGTACCTAGCCTCACACCTGCAAGGTAGGGCAAACCATCACGTGTGATGGGAGTAAGCAAGAGACATCATCTTAATTAGTAAAACTTGAATCTGAATACTCTGTCTGCTTATATCCTGGAGTCAGGAAAGCAAAAAGTGATTGTGAATACTTGACTTGAACTGTATGAAAATCAGAAGCTTGTGTCCCTACTCAGTTCCGTCTCCTCTGAAACCTGGAGCCCAATTCCTTTAGTATTCCTTTATTAGTATTCTAATAAAAAGGAACTTGAAAACACTGTATGTCACCTGTCTCCTTAGCCCTGAAATCAAGAGAGCCCTTGCTCTCCAGAAACCAACACTGATTATATGCCTTGTTCACAACTCAACAAAGGGTGTTTTCAGACGTTACGGGGCCGCTTGGCCCTGCACCGAAAACAACCCTTTCATTCCCCACCGGGGTCACCCCGTCACACCATATCAGATGTGCCGGGGGGATCCCGGTGGGGAATCTGGGAGGGGGCCGGGCCGCGCAGCGCAACGTGCGGCCGCACGGCCCCGCCCCCTCCACGCACCCTGCCGCCCGCCCTCCAGGGAGATGGGCGGGCGGCGGGGCCACTGCAGCCGCTGCGTCAGGCCGGATGTGCCGTGGCCCGGGATCCCGCCGGGGATCCCGGGCCGTGGCAACCGGCCAGACGTTACTTTTTTTTGGTCCCCGCTGGGGATCTTTTTGACCACGCTTCCCGGGACATTCCCCTGGCTAGCCCGGGAAGCGTGGTTCAAATTGACCCCATGCGGGTATTGACCGTGGCGAACATCTGGCGGCTGCCAAACAGACGTTCGAGACACAGTGACCACAGGTGGATATTCACCGTGGTTCACTGTGATCTCGTAATGTCTTAAAATACCCAAAGACTGGCAGGGCTAGGTTTACCTCTGTGTCACGCAGCAGATTCCAACTGTAGACAGCAGTTGGGACTTCACCTACATTACTTTCATATTTCATCTCTAACAATTACTTCTTGCTCACTGAAGTTCCCGCTTTGTAGTTTTACCTGGATAGGGTATTTCCTGAGACTACTGCATAGTATTTCTTTGCTCTTTGAAATGGTTGCTGTGCTGGCCCCATGCAAAGTGACTGGTGGTTATCGTCGCTACCGAGGATGAACTTGGGGAAGAAGAAAGGAGACAAAGAGCACAGTCCTCCACTATTAAAGCTAATGGGAGTCTTTCCATTCACTTCAGTGGATGGAGGATTTGCTCACGCCCAGGGTTTTACACTTCCACAGTAGGATCCACCACTGGGACAGCACTGGAATAGATCACCCTCAGCTGATAGTGGCTCAGTAGTCTTGATGAAGTGAGTCTTGTGTAAGCTCAATTCAGTTTTTTTATGACTGCCTTGTTAGACAAGATGACTATAAAAGTCCCTTCTTGGTCTTCATCTTTACAAATGCTTTGCAAGCCGAGTTAATTATGTTTGTAAAATACTTTGGGGTCATTTGGGAAAGAGGGGAGAAGCTCTAGCAATGCAGAAATCATTGTACCATTAACTAAGGGTGAAAACAGACATGACACTAACCACCCTTTAACCACCCTTGGTGGTTATTTATGCATGTTACAGGGCTGTATTGGTGCCCTATGGAGCCCTGCAACATGCATAAATAACCACCAACGGTGGTTAAAGGGTGGTTAGCGTCATGTCTGTTTTCACCCAAAGATATTAATGATTGCCATTAGCTATTGCAAGAGAAATCTAGAAAACTGACATCATCTATCAACAGGAAAAAGGTGCCCTGGATTAAGTGGAAGATACTGTATAGTTTAAATCATTAAAACCATGTTCTAATGAACAGAGGTAAACTGTAGTAACTACTAATTGAAGTAACTACTTGGCTTTGGTAGCATACAGTGTAAACAGTGAAGTAGTACTGTGTCAGTTTCTCCCTCTTGAGAAACTGACACAGTGATCACTGAACCATGCTCACACTGATAAGTATTCACATGAACAACTGCTTCAAAATGCAAACTAATGGTGAGTACATACTTATCTTTGTATTCCTGTTTGTATGAATGTTTCAGGAGTAAAACAGAAGTAAGGCCCAACTACATTGAATTAACTGTTCGTTAGAATGCAACTTAATAACTTATTAAGTAAAAGATCCATTAAAAAGGTGATGGCAGGTGGCGAGGTTTTTGGAAACGCACAAATACAATCTATTTAATCCAATCTTACTGCTTACAATCTTACTTGTAAGCAGTAAGATTGAGTGGTTTGACTTTGCCTAGCCCCAATTCCTTCTGATTTCAGGGGAAGCTTGCCACAGTGGAAGATAAGGCCCACAGTTCTTGCCTAGACAATACTATGTTATCCTGAAGCTACTCCATATTGTGCTGCTCCTGTATTTAGCTGAACAAATGGTCTTTCTTTTTAAAATTGTGTTTTCCATTCACGTAGAATGCAGAGAAGTTAAGATTAATATATGTAATAACAAGTAGCACTTGCTGCTTTTTTCATCTTCAAAGCTCCTTATAAATTAACCCTCATAACACATATGACGTGGGTATCACTAGTTTCATTTTGCTGATGAGGAATTAGAGGCATAGGGAAGTGAAATGACTTGTTCAAATTCATACAGAAGCAGACTTGACAAGATACAGGAAAATAAGGGGTATAATTTTACTGAACCCCCAAGTTCGGAGGTGGGGGCAAAAAAACCCTACAATTTTCTTCCTTGATATAAATTTAAATCTGATGAGTAAACTAATAATTACAAACAGCATGACTATAAATGGAGTTCCAAAATGGAGTTTCAGAAATTGACTACAAAACAGTGAGGAATGGGAAGTGGGGTCTCCTCCCCCACCCACCTGCACATTTCTCTCAATGGGTCTACACAATAATGTAGTCAAAGAAAAATGGAGTTCACCCACTTCTGATTAGGGGAATATGACATTTACCCAAGGTTGGTGTAACACAATGGGTGTAAACAGACGGACGGCAGCTCCACTTCTGCCCATGCGGCCTGCTTCACCCCCAGGTTGGCTGGTCTGTGTAAAGGGCACCTGATAGAGGTGCAAGAGGAGCAGGCTGCGACTGCTCTGGGGTAGCCATTCCAGAAGGACTCTGGAACATCCTGGAGTGCGCCGCATGGTGCAGGCTGGTCAAACCCAGAGCAATGGCCGAACATGGTCCTGCTGTCCATCTGTTGGGCAGACCCATGCTGCAACTCCATGCCCAGCCATCCCTTGCTCCTTTTAGCACCATGGAGTTGCAGGTGCCAGCCTAGAGTGTTGGGGGAGTGCCCACAACTCTATAGTGTGTGTGTGTGTGTGACCACGCAAGTGGACCATGGCACGGGGAAAGTGCCTGTTTGTTGCAGGCCCATTTCCACGTCCATCTAAAAACACCCATGATTCTGCTTTGGCCACAAGTGCAGCCTAGGGCTAAGGTGTTGGAAACCGACTCAGGAGTCCAGCATTCAAATCCCATCTTAGCCACAGTTCCCGATCTGTTATACCATTCTCAACACCCTGCCTTCTTATTGTCTGGTATCCAGACTCTGTTGTCTTATAAAATCCCTTTATTTCTTAGCAGTAGTATAGTGGTTGTTCTTTTAATCTGCTATACCTTTTGTTGCTTGTCCATCTCCAATAATGATAGTTTGGGATCTCTCTATAATACAAAAGGTGAAATTTCAAAAGGCAGACTGAACTTCAGCTCAGTAGCTGAGTGTCGGGAGTTTGTTCTTTTGACCTTTTATTTTAATTCTGTCTTATCCAGTATTTCACTGGAACGCCTCATTTTATTAAATGTTAGCCACTCTGAGGTGCTTTCTGCTTCCTTTTCAATTAAAGTTTCATTTTCTTTCATGAAAACCTAAGACATTCCATACTGAGGCAGACCAATGGTATATCTAACCCAACATCACAGTGGCCAACTTTGGTGCACAATAGGTCATAAATGCAACGATCCATTTCCTACTATTCAGTGCCAGCGTCTGATAGTCAGAAGTCTCATCCCCTGGTTATTCTCTAAGAATTTATCCAGTCCTTTTCAGAAACCAGTTATGCTGTTGGCCTTCACAACATCCTCTGGCAACAAGTTCCACAAGAAATTGTAATTTCATTAGCTGTCCATTTGGCCAACTGAGGACATGCTGATTTGCAAGGGTTTCTACCTCAAGGTCGTGATCATCTCAATCTCTCATCACAGTGATCCTTCCTCTGTTGTGACCTTCTAGGTAACACAGATCTTAAAATTCACCCTGCATTGAGCCAGGCAGCTTGTGGTTTTAGTTTCACCTGCTGTTTGCAAAAAGATCAAGAGCATGTTCTGATGAACAGCAAAAAATGTAAGTAACTACTACCATTGAATTAAACTTATGTAACTACTCAACTTCAATAACGTCACTGCAGCTACAAACCAATGTATTTCCCCCTATTGGTCATGCCACAGTTGAGTACATGATGAGACATGTACCATGTTCACATGTACCATGTTCACATGATGTCTTGTTCACATTACAGTTACTGTTGTATAAAAAGAGATTTGGGAGTAAAATTTCTGCCCTGCCCTTCCCATAAGGCTCAGGGTGGCTTTCATAATTAAAAACACAAAATACAATAAAATCCCTTTAAAAAAACCTCACCCCAACTCCTATTCCCGCCTGCCAAACACTTTGCCAAAAAGAAAGGTTTTACACTGCGTCCAGGATATATTCAGATTCAGGGTCTGTTGGACCTCTGGGTGAAGGGGAGTTCCACAATACTGGAGCAGCAACCGAGAATGCCTCCCTGTGGGCCCTTGTCATAGGAACAAGACTAGTAGGCACTACCTGCAAGAGATTGCTTGCAGCTGACCACAGGGGTTGCAGTGGAGCATGGTAGGAAAGGCAGTCTTTGAGATATGTGGGGTCCAGGCCGTTTAGGGCTTTAAAGGTCAAAACCAGCACCTTGACTTGTGTCTGGAAAGCTATAGGAAGCCAGTGCAGACTGTAAAGCACAGGTATAATGTGCTCACAGTGACCCACCCCTGAAAGGAGCCAGGCTGCCATGTTCTGCACCAGCTGCAGCTTCCAAAGAGTTATCAAGGACAGCTTTACATAGAGCGCGTTACAGTAATCTAACCTTGAGGTAATGAAAGCCCAGATGATGGTGGTCAGATCTGAATTGGAAAGAAAGAGCCACAGCCTTCTCACTGGATGGAGTTGGTGAAAAGCACTCCTGGCCACTGCCACAACCTGATGTTCCAGGTGCAGCACTCAAAGGCTGTAAACCTGGGTAATCAGAGGGGGCTGGACCCCTTTAATACAAGGTTCCCAATCCTCTCCAAGTCACAGGGCTGGCCAGCGATCATCACTTCAGGCTTGTCTGGATTCAGCCTCAATCAGCTCCCCAACAGCTGCCAGGCATTGGGTAAGCACTGAGACTGCAGGACCTGGGTCAGATGAAAAAGAGGTAGAGCTGGGTGTCGTCAACATACTGATGGCACTTCACTCCAAACCTCTGAATGATCTTACCTAGCAGCTTCCGATACACATTAAACATGTGGAATCCTGCAGAACACCACAGAGGAGGTCCCGAGGAGACAACAAGCAATCACCCATCACCACCCTCTGTGACCTCCCCAACAGGAACAAATGGAATCCATTCACCCTTGCCAAGTCCTGCAATCATGTCAAAAACATCTCATGTCCATCAGTATCAAAGGCCGCTGAAAGGTTGTAAGGGATGGGGGAGGTACAGAAGAGGAAAGAAAGGGGATAGGAAACTTTCAGACCGTCACTCACTGAGCTCAGCACCCAAGCGGTGGAAAAGTACTCCCTCAGGATCTTGTGTGGCCCAATAACTTCTGTATGGAAGGAGGCCAGATCATCACAGGGACGGGTGATCTTAGTACAGAACTCCAAGTTGCCACACTCTGTCACGCACACACTCACACTCACACACCAGGAGATGGAAGGTGTGATGAGGGGTGAGGATGTGGGGGCTAGAGTCCAGGGAAGAAGGGAACAAGGGGTTAACAGGTGATCAATCAATAGGGAAACGTTAATGGAGGGGACCTAGGTGGTAGCAGGGAAGGAGGGGTGGCTACTCCAGATATTCCACACACTCACACACACACAATAATACACCCGAAGGCCTGTGTGCTTTCACTCACCAGTCACACAAACACGCAAGCTCCAGTCTCCAGAAATCCACTACACTCTCAGGGGCCAGTTCATACAGCAAGCTGATCACTGGCAGTAGTATAGCTTACTCACTCCCTTTTTATGCCTCTGGGGCGTCCCACCCCATTGAGCACGCAGGCGGGCTGAATGCTGCAGCGCTTCCGCTGACTCCGCCCTGCTGGGCCCAGCCTTGGCATTACCGGGCTCCTCCCCTGTGCTGTCAGATGCTGGCGGGGTTTGTCTGCCCCACCCCTGCTGCATCCGCTCCCAGCTCTCCGCAGCCATCAGAGGCCTGACGGGGGCGGCGGGGGTGCCCCCTCCCCCATCGCTGCCCACGGTGAGTCCTGACAAAGGTCTATCAAGATCAATGGGTCACAGCTCCCTTTGCCAATCGTCAGGTTTAGACCATCAACCAAGACCACAAGCGCAGTTTCTGTGATATTTCCAAGATGGAAACTTGACTGAAATGGGTCCAGGTATCTGATAGCATTGAGATGAGTCTGATGCTGCTCAGCAACCATCCGTTCAATAATAAAAAGGGAAGGTTAGAGACAAGGCGATAGCTGGTCAGGGTGTCAGCGTCCAAAGATGGTTTCTTGAGCGGAGGCCAAATCATCACAGTTTTAAGGGTGTCCGACAACCTACCCTCCCGAAGGGACGTGCTGACAACCCCAGCCAGCAATAGCCCCAACATCTCCCAGCTGGCTTTCACCAGCCAGAATGTGCAAAGATCAGATTTATAACTGGCTGCTCGCATCTCTCCAAGCACATCCTTCTCATCAGTGGGAGACTCAAATTGAAACTGATTCAAACAAACAGGACAAGCTGAGCTTCCACAGCCCCAAACTCTGACTCTGCAGTCGAAGTAGTAGGACCCAAATTGTGGTGCATACAAGCAATTTTTGTCTGCAAAGTAATTAACACAGTGGGCAACAGATGACTCGAGTTCATGGTGGAGATGGACTGGGTTAACTAGGCCATTTGCCACCTGGAACAGCTCCACAGGACAAAACTTTGCAGACACTATGATAGTGGAGAAGAAATCTTTCTTCGCTGCCATCACAGCTATGGCATAGTCCTGCAAAAATGATCTGTGCCACAACTGGTCAACTTCATCGCAAATTGAGCACCACCTGCTCTTTAACCACATACCCTCCTGATTCAGTTGCCTCAGGCACCCTGTATACCAGAAGGACCTATGCTGTCAGTAGTGGGAGCGGACACCTGGGTGCAACTGTGTCGATGGCAGTGGTCAAGATGTCATTCCACGAGGCAACTTAATCAGGCCATTACCTTCAGGTGAATCCCCCAGAGAGTTCTGAAAACCAATTATTATTATTATTATTATTATTATTATTAACAAACATTTATATAGCGCCAGCAGTGTACCTGGCACTTTACAAAGTAATAAAATAGGCTCCATTAGTCTCCAAGGGTGGACCAATCCAACTGGTCCACCATCCCGACAGGGGCATAGGAGAGCAAGGTCCTGGGCCTTCAGAAGGTAATTGTCTGACCACAACAACAATGTTGCAAAAACATCCCCAATAATTTGATCCTCTGTTTCCAGTCCAGTCCTATTTTTTCCAGAGTTTGTACTTTGCTTCCTACTCTGAATAATGTCAAGTCACTTGCCATGTGAATGATTCTGAAATAAATGCAATTTAATACAATAAATGCACTTTAAAATTGCATTTATTCATTGGAACATGCCCCCTTTTCATAACAGACCAGAGTTAGTCAACATTAGTGTACTAGAAAACTAACCCATAAATAACTATGGCTTGTTCTTTCTCTTGCTGCCTGCCTCTGGAGCTGAGATGATTTGATATATTTTGCAGGTTTTAATTACTTCCAAGGTAGACAAGCATTAGGATCAGGAACTAGGCACTAAGCACTGAAAGTCTCCAGTATACTAAAAACTTGTATTAAATACACTGTATTAAACTTGTTTTAATACAGTGTATAAAAAACTTGGTAATCTTAATCATTTTTTAAAAAAGTTTTTTTATTTATTATTATTCGAACTACAAACATAACTTTGATATCATTAAACATCAGAACTAAAAAAAAAAGAATCAATATAAAACATTCTCAACTTGAACCTTGGGATCCAGACCTTGCTTTGGTTGCTTTTCTTTCCTTTTCTAGATATAATAATCAAATAGGTAAGCTCGCTCATCTTCTGGTAAGTTTGAGTTGGTCATAACACACACACACGGGAACCATTTCGCTGTAAAGGCTTCTTTTTTATCCAAAAGGTTTGCTGCAATTTTTTCCATTGTCAGATGGTACCACATCCTATACATAAGTTCACTCTCTGTTAGCTCCTTGTTGTCTTGCTATGATCTTTTTGGCTGCCTGAATAAACGCCGAACATGAGTCCTTGTGATTCTGCAAAACCTTCACCTCTGGAAATAGGCCCAGAAGCGCAATCTCCGGGCGAAACGGTATAGTCACTTTGGTCATTGCTTCCATTTTTTGCCATACACATTTCCAGAATGGTTTAACTCTCTCACACGTCCACCAACAATGGGTATTTTCAGACGTTACAAGATCACAGTGAACCACGGTCAATACCCACATGGGGCCAAAGCACCCTGAACGTCTGTAAGGCGGCCGCCAGATGTTCACCACGGTCGATTGCCACATGGGATCAATGTCAACCACACTTCCGGGGCTCCCTGCTGGACAATCGTCGCAAGCGTGGTTAAAGAGATTCCCGGTGGGAACCAACAAAAAGTAATGTCTGACCAGCAACCACGGCCCAGAATCCCCAGCGGGATTCCGGGCCGTAGTCAAATCGGGCGGGCGCCGTGGCTGCATTGGCCTCAGTGTCTGCCCATCTCCCCAGAGGACGGGCGGCGGGGGAGCGTGGGGGGGCAGAGCCGTGCGACCGCACGTTGCGCCACGCAGCCCTGCCCCCTCCCCGATTCCCCGCCGGGATCAGCTGGCATGTCTGTTGGACGTGCTGGAGTGATCCCGGAGGGGAATCATTTGGGTGATTCTGGGATGGGACGAATGCCGCCCCGTCTCGTCTGAAATCACCCAATGTATGAACGTTCCCTCTTCCCCACACCCTCTCCACCTAAATCTCCTGTATTTAGGTGTCTGAATTGCATAGGGGTTAGATAATATCTAACCACTAGTTTGATTTGGCATTCTTTAATTTCGAGCAAGGACGCATTATTGTACATATAATCAAGAATAGACGCCTCCTCTTTTTCTGAGACCTCAATATTCAGGTCTGTTTTCCATTTCTGTATAAACTTAATTTGTTTTTCATACCAAATTTCTTTCAGGACCTTATAAATTCAGGATAGCCTGCCCTTTATTGCAATTCTTTCAAACAATACTTGCTCTATCGTACTGGGTTCTCTCGTATAATTCCCTCCTTGGTCAGTTCTAATGAATGCCTGCCTGAGTTGCAGGTAGCTGAACGCCTCTACCCTTTCCCCCAACTTGGCCTCTAGGTCCTCTTTACTCATCATTACCTTTCCCACAAACAATTGATTTACTTTTGTTAATCCTTTCTTTTTTATTTGTTCCCTCAGGTGGGCTGCTAGCTGATGTTGCTGGAGCCTATGGAGATCTACAGGTGAGTATGGAAACTTGGTTTTGTCTAATTTGCTTTTTAAAATTATTCTCTGCCAGTTGAACCATGCTGGCCGCCAAAAGGGTGTTTCTTCCATATTTTTTTATCCGGGGATCCCTCATCAGCAATAATATTACTCAGTTTCACCTTGGCTAAAATTTTCTGCTCTATCCCTGCCCATCTAATTGATTCTGGCTAATAGTACCAAGTATTTAAGGCCCCAAGTGCTGCTGCTTTGTGGAAAAGTCGCATTTCTGGGAGATTTATCCCTCCCTTTTCCTTTATACGCATCAGTGATTGCCTATTGATCCTGGGTTTGCCCCCCTCCATATTATTTCTGTTATTAATCTATTACATGCCTTTAAAAAGGCCTCTGGTAAATGAATTGGCAGTGCCATCATCTTGTAAAGAATCTTGGGTAAAATTATCATTTTGAATAAGTTCACCCTCTCTAAACACGTACATGGCAGATTCTTCCATTCCGCCGCCTCTATATTAAGTTGTTGTGGTAGGCTTGAAAAATTTTCCTTATATAATTGACCTAATTGTCTTGGCAACATTACTCACAGGTATTTCATGCTCGCATCTCTTCAGGGAAAGGCATTTTTTGTTTATAGCGTCCCTCTGACTAGCCTCATTTCCATAGATATAATTTTGTCGTATTTATTTTGTACCCTGATATTACTCCAAATTCTTGAATCAGCTGCATCAGGGGTGTAGTGAACTTTATTGGGTCCCCCCAAAATAGCACAGTGTCATCCGCAAACATCGCTATTTTATGCTCCTTATTTCCTATTTGAATCCCAGTGACTCTTTCATCCTGCCTTATTGCTATTGCCAGTAATTCCAGCACCAGGTCAAACAGCAGGGGGGACAGAGGGCAACCCTGCCTTGTTCCTCTGTAAGCCTAAAGGCATCAAACTGGCAGTTATTTATTATGAGTTTTTACTTTGGATCTTTATAAATTGCTTTTATCCACCTAAGGAAGGCCCCCCCAAAATCCCATTCTGGACATAATTTGTTCANGAAGGCCCCCCCAAAATCCCATTCTGGACATAATTTGTTCAAGGCATCCAATTTCCCCCCAGTCAAAGGCTTTCTCAGCATCCAGGAATATGATTGCTGCTTGTTCTTTTGATTTGTCCAGGTGGTACATAATATTTACTGTCCTCCGTATGTTGTCAAATCCCAGCCGTGTGGGAATAAAGCCCACCTGATCTGGGTCAATTAATTCTCCTATAATTGCTGCCAGTCTGTTTGCCAAAGCCTTAGAGAAAATTTTGAAATCCACATTTAATAGTGAAATTGGGTGATAATTTTCACATTTGTCTGTTGCTCTCCCTGGCTTTGGAATTAGCATAATATTAGCCTCGTAGAAGGAGTCAGGCAGCCCACCCTCTTTTAATATTTCATTATACGTTCTCACTAGGTGTGGGGCCACCAAGTCCATTGTCTTCTTATCAAATTCAGCGGGCAGCCTGTCAGGCCTGCAGCCTTGTTGTTAGCCAGGCTTTTAATAACTTCTTTTATTTCTTCTAAACGTAGGGGTTTATAAAGATAGCTAATTTGGTCCTTATTTAGCTTCGGGAGTTTAAATTTGTTAAGAAATTCTTTTATTTTTTCAGGGTCCGGGTTGGAAGAGGAATACAGGATTTTATAGTACCTCAGGAATTCCTGGTGTATCTCTTCATTTTTTGTTAATTTGGTGCCCCCGGCTGTGTTGAAGAAAGAAACATGCGCTTTTTAATGTTGTTTTTTAACTAACTTGGCCAACACTTTTCCTGTTTTGTTATTATGCGTAAAATAAAATCCTTTTATCTGTTTAAGCTGTGCCATGGTTTTTTCTCTCTCTTTCCTATTTATTTGCTCTTTAATTTGAATTATTTTTCCCATCCTTTTTTTAGAGGGGTTGTTTTTATTTTCTGGCTCCAAAGCTTTTAATTCCCTTTTCAAACCCTTTAAGTGTTCCCTATTCTTGCTGCAAAGGGAGGATTTAATTGCTATTAATTTACCTCTAAAACCACTTTAGCTGCCTCCCACAGCGTTGCTTGTTTCTCTACTGTTCCATTGTTTATTTCAAAGTAATCTTTAATCTCCTCCAGGGTCTGCTCCAAGAAGAGCTTATTTTGCAACCATCCTCTAGAGAGCTGCCATCCAAACTTTATCTCACCCCGTGCGCTCTTTCCCCAGCACAGGTCTGTAATGACCATATCGTGATCAGAGAGGGTGTTAGACTTAATCCGGCATGCCCTACACCTGCTCATATCACTCTTGTTCAGAAAGGAGTAGTCTATGCGTGTATAAACATTATGTACCATGGAGTAAAAGGTACAGTCCCTTTCTTTAGGGTTCATGGACCTCCACACATCTTCCAAATTATTTACTTTGAGGACTGTGCCCAAGTTCCTCTGCCATTTCCCTGGGCTTTTGCTATTTGAATGATCTTTTTCTTCCCAACATGCGTTAAAGTCCCCTTGCATGATTAAGACTCCCTCTGTATGTTGTTCTATTAAAGGGAGGACATGTCTGACATTCATATGTGTCCACGTTTGGTGCGTACAGATTAACCAGCATAACAAGCACTCCCTCCAATTCTCCAACTACTATAATTAATCTCCCATCCTTGCCCTTGATTATCTTCTTCATTGTAAAAGCCTTATTGGCTCAAATCCTGATTAGAACTCCTGCTTTTTTTGCATGTGGATGAAGTCCACAAATGTCTCCCCAAAATATCTGCCTTTGAATCTATAATTGTCAGTTTCTTTAAAGTGAGTTTCCTGCAGAAAGCAGATATCTGCCTTCTCCTCTTTAAGCAACTGTTTGACTCTTTTGCGTTTGATAGGATTATTAAGTCCCTTAACATTGAGGGATATCACCCTTATCATTTCAGCCATGTTGATATCAACTTATGTTTAGCCTCACCTTTGACTTCCCTGTTCCTGGATCCCATACCAAACCTTTTAACCGGTAAACTATATATATATAAGAAAAATCTCCTTCTCTTCCCCTCCTGAGGACTCTGTCGGGGTTATGAGTTTCTCTTTCACTCATTTTCCTTTAATATCCCTAGTTTCCATCCTCCTCCCTCCCCCCATTATTCCATTGCATTGTCTCCATTTCCACTGCTCCTTGAGAGCGTCAATTAATTCCTCCCCCCCCCATCTCCCCTTCTTCTTCCTTTCCCTTCCATATGCCCTTTCACATTTAGGGCTATAGTTACCGTCCTGCCCACCCTTATTACATACTTCATGCCCTTTCACCAAACTCCTTGAGGGGGCATTTCCCACATATTACATCTTTTTAGAGACATATGCTTACATAACTTCATAAATGATATATTGATTTCCTCGCTTTCGTTAAATAGATGGTGTGTGGGCCATTTCATGCTTTCAGTTGGGCTCAGTTTGTTTTCACACATGCCTCTGGAGGAACTCCTCCAGTTCCACTGTTTCTATGAAGATTTTTCACTTGCCCCTCCATAGAATTGTCATCCTGGCTGGGAACCATAATTGTGGGTTAAGCTCTATTTGGTGCAGCTCAGCAAAGTATTTTTTCCATTTCCTTCTCTTCACCATTGTTTCACTGGCATAATCCGGGAATATTCCGATTTTCTTCTGCTGATAATCCAGAGCACTCTTCCCTCTTGCTAATCTTAGGATCTTTTCTTTATTTTGGAATTCTAAGAACGTCACAATGGGTATTTTCAGACGTTACGAGATCACGCTCAACCACAGTGAACCACGCTCAACCCC